>JANAVB010034616.1:6984129-7461316 GCA_029216955.1 Iris pallida | reverse complement strand
GAGAAAGGAACACTGTCGCTATTGATTCGGTCGGGACCGATAGGTCGAGATCGATTGACTCGATCGAACGGGACGGTTGAATTAAGATCCATTCTCTCGCCTGAAGTAAACTCAATGTGAGTGGCTGACCCTCCTCTTCTCGACCCCCTTCCTAGGTAAATTGATAATGTTGTTGCGAATGAAAGGATAAATGCAAGGGCACAAACACGGGAAAGGATTGAGTTTTCAAATATAATGTAGGCTATGTCTTAATAACTAAAAGGAAAATGATGTCTTCGCACGGTTATGGACAACTGTCGACAACGTAGTTTCCTCGATCAGCACAGGTTAGCGGGGACTTGCATCGGAGCTAGCACTTGCGTTGAAAGGACCCCGATTAACAAAGTTATACGTCCATGATGGTTCCAGAGAAGCCATTCCATAACGTGACAGCGTCCCAGCCTACACCGCAGAAACGACGTAGAACGCTGTCTAGTTCTACTATTTAACAATATATATAATATCAAAACCTGTCAAGAACGATCAACTACGAATGGAGGACAAGCAATGTCAATATAATATACTAAATAAGCTATGATATTGTTGCGACCGTCCAGTGTACGTATTTATGTATGGTATTTATGGTGCACATCATCTTAATTCAACCTAGTAGTTCAAAGGAGGGAATTATGTATGGTATTTATGGTGCACATCATTAGGACGGGTTACGACCGTCAAGTGTTGTGATAAGCTATGATATCAGTAGGTTTGGGATCCTTCGGATATTGGTCTAGCAACCTGTATCGAAGCGATCATAGTCTTAAACATAAGGATGCCAAAGATGCATTACGGTGCGAACCGTCCATGGTCATTGCGTGATGACAGGCCAGGGTCATTGCTGCGACAGACCATGGAGAACTTGCATCAGGTAGCTATGGCAGCAGTGGAGAGAGGTGCACCGGCTACAGTTCAGGGAGCACCATGACTCCCTAGCAGATCACATATCGCTTTAATAATTCAAATCACATTTTATATTTATTGGTCCAAGGGTTGTAACTCGGCTTCAAATGGTTTCCAAGTCGCCTATATCTTTGTCTTGTATTTCATTATAATGTCTCTTATAGTATTTGTCAATTCATATGGAACTTCTGTTGGTATTTGTACTTGCTCATTTTTCTGACAGGATACCGTTGACCACGTACTCGTGCCCCTAATCAGGGTGCGGGTCGTGACAGAAACACCGTGACCTTCATATAGATAGGGCCGGTGGGCTGAGATTAGCGCTGGGTGCAGGCGCAGGGCCTGCCACCCTTATGCATATGTTTAAGTTTACGGTTGGTTGGTTGAGTGAAATGATATAATTTCTTATGTAAAGTTCTAACCTTGCAGGCTAGGCGAAATGGGACATAGATGAGCACGATCACAATGTTTATGTTAAGATTATGTCTAACTGTATCTGCCGCAGGGACACGGTGGTGGACAAGTTCAGGATAGGTTCGGCTCGAGGCTGGACGTAACCACGTAACCACGTACTCGTGCCCCTAATCAGGGTGCGGGTCGTGACAGAAACACCGTGACCTTCATATAGATAGGGCGTAACCACGTACTCGTGCCCCTAATCAGGGTGGACGTAACCACGTACTCGTGCCCCTAATCAGGGTGCGGGTTGTGACAGAAACACCGTGACCTTCATATAGATAGGGCCGGTGGGCTGAAATTAGCGCTGGGTGCAGGCGCAGGGCCTGCCATCCTTATGCATATGTTTAAGTTTACGGTTGGTTGGTTGAGTGAAATGATATGATTTCTTATGTAAAGTTCTAACCTTGCAGGCTAGGCAAAATGGGACATAGATGAGCACGATCACAATGTTTATGTTAAGATTATGTCTAACTGTATCTGCCGCAGGGACACGGTGGTAGACAAGTTCAGGATAGGTTCGGCTCGAGGCTGGACGTAACCACGTAACCACGTACTCGTGCCCCTAATCAGGGTGCGGGTCGTGACAGAAATATCGTGACCTTCATATAGATAGGGCGTAACCACGTACTCGTGCCCCTAATCAGGGTGGACGTAACCACGTACTCGTGCCCCTAATCAGGGTGCGGGTCGTGACAGAAACACCGTGACCTTCATATAGATAGGGCCGGTGGGCTGAGATTAGCGTTGGGTGCAGGCGCAGGGCCTGCCACCCTTATGCATATGTTTAAGTTTACGGTTGGTTGGTTGAGTGAAATGATATGATTTCTTATGTAAAGTTCTAACCTTGCAGGCTAGGCGAAATGGGACATAGATGAGCACGATCACAATATTTATGTTAACATTATGTCTAACTGTATCTGCCGCAGGGACACGGTGGTGGACAAGTTCAGGATAGGTTCGGCTCGAGGCGGGGCTCGGCTTGGACTTCCAGATGCATGGAGTCCTTAGCGTTCAAGAGGAGCTACCACATTGGCGTTCGAACTTGCGAGATGTTCAGCCGAAGACTACTTGTTGGCTATAAAGAGGCATAATGTATGGAACAATGTACTCCTTTGTGAGCTAGAGAGATCATGAGCGTTGTAGCCAATTGGCATGATGAGTTGGGCTATTCAGAGCATTAATATTAAATCTATATTGGCTTTTCTGTTAATTTAAAATTTACAATACAATTAAAACTAATATTACAAAAATGCTATTTGCTCCCAAAAAATTTGGGTGATACCATCTTCCATTATGTGGCATATGACATGGTTGCTAACATGACAGCTGACATGGCAAAATTTAACAATAAAATTAATATTAAAATGAACATTAATAGTAAATAAATAATTTAATATTAAATTAACATTGATTAATATTAACATTAATATTAACATTAACATTAGCATTAGCATTAACATTAATATTAATATTGACATTAACATTAATATTAAAAAAATTTGGGTAATTAATTTTTGGGGTTAAAATTTGCCATGTCAGCTGTTATGTCATCTGTCATGTCAGATGCCACATAATGGGAGATGGTATCACCCAAATATGTTGGGAGCCCAAACGACTAATTGCTAATATTAATACAGTGGCATTACCGTTATTTCTCAATAGATTCGTGACTTGTTCGGACACACCCCTCCACGAGCGGGTTACATACACCCGCGTAAACGAGGGTTAAATAGCCTTTTCCAAAGAAGAGAACCCATCCGACTAGAGAGAAACAAAGGAAAGAAGAAGAAGAACAGTCGCAATGGAGAGGAGCAAGATCAACTGCAGCGGGTGGGCCGTCATCCCTACCGAGATTCTCTCGATAATACTGGTACTGTCGGGGATGCCGGCGGACGAGGTAATGTACAACGTGGCCCCAGTTTGCCGTTCGTGGTGGAAGGCGCTCAACGGTCCTTTAGACTATTGGTCCAACGTCGACTTGGTACAGTGGTGCCGGAGGACCCAGAAAACCGCTGAGATTAGTTTGACCGTAATGAAGCTCGTGGCTCGCAGTGAGGGACATCTAGGGTCCCTCTCCGCGTACAAGCTCGACGAAGCAGCCTTCTCTTTTACATGTTTAAGGCCAGTGCAAAATTTTATTTGGTCTTATTCTAATACTTTATTTTTTCTATTACAAAATTTTACGTATACTTTTGTTAATTTCTATTGATGTTTTTCCATTTTTATAATACAGTGGAAAATTTCTAAGGGTTCTGCACATTCCGAAGTGCGACGTGAGTGATGAAACTTTCGTGAGACACTTGGAGTTTCTCCCTGTGCTGGAAGAACTCGATATTAGCTACTGCCTCTACATCACGTCGACTGGAATAATTTCCGCCGGAAATTATTGCCGCCGTCTGGTCAAGCTGAGTAGGAACATGCCCCCTCCGGATTTCATGCTCAGGAATATGTTCGTGCTGGACACGAAAAACGAGGCGGAGGGAAAGGCCGTGGCTGATTCGATGCCGCGTCTCGAGCACCTACATATGGGATTCGGCATGTTCAATGGAGACACGCTGCGATCTATCATATGCAACTGCAAGGGTCTTCGCCTGCTCGACATACGTGGGTGCTTCAACGTGATCTTCGACGACGAACTTTGGAAAATTTGTTATTCAATTCAGACGTTTAAAAAACCCTTTGATAATGTAATCCCAGTACCAGAAGAACATGTGTACGAGTGGTATAATGAATTAGATACGATCTATCATTACTGGGGTTAATGGTGAAAACACTAGCATGCATGCATGCATTTCTTTATACTCCCTCCGTCCCAAAAATATAGTCCTATTTCTATTTTCACCAAGATTAAGAAAATCCAATTAATATGTCCAACAAAACAAAATCTCTCCAATATGCCCCTTATAGATGTTTTGAATTTTGCTTTTGTACTTATTGTGATCTCTAATTGGGTTAATGAATGCCATTAAACTTTGGAGACAATATTTTGGCAAATTTTAGTTTGAATTTTGGAGGCAATATAAACTAAAGTATCTTTTCAGTATCCATCATTAGAGCTCAAGTATATTTTCAAAATACAACTCTTAAATGCATAGAGAATTGTAGAGTTTATCTTGATATAATTGCAGTTTAAATAAGGCTAAATTTGTAAATTACTCCACAAACATCCATTATATAAAAAGAAATGGGCTATAATATGGGACAAACCAAAAAGGAAAGTGAGACTATATTTTTGGGACGGAGGAGTATATATTTTTCACTAGTCTACATACAAGATATTTTTTATGAGTTCGATTCTCCATTTTGAGCAAGTTTTACTTTTGTCAATACTAATTTTTAACATGATTATTTTTTTTATAAATAAAATGGACTGTGATATAATGACGCCGAAGACGGCTCACTTCTGAGATTTCGACATTTTCCAACACAGATTTTACCATTAATACAACATCTCAGTGTAATCATATCCAAGAGATTTCGCCATTTCCCAACACAGATTTTACCTTATTCAAAATGAATTCTCCGTCCTATATGGACCATTCTCCGTCCTACATGTATCATTCTCCGTCCTAATGTACCATTCGCCGTCCTAAATGTACAATTCTCCGTCCTAAATGTACCATTCTCCGTGTTAGAGGAACGGAGAATGGCCATTAACAGCCAAACAGCCAAACTAATTCATAGCCTTCAAAACCAATTTATATAGATTCAAAACAAAACTAAACAGCCAAACTATTTAAAATTCACAACCCTACACAACAGTCCTAAATGTACCATTCTCCGTCCTATATGGACCATTCTCCGTCCGACATCTATCATTCTCCGTCCTACATCTATCATTCTCCGTCCTAATGTACCATTCGCCGTCCTAAATGTACAATTCTCCGTGTTAGAGGAACGGAGAATGACCATTAACAACCAAACAGCTAAACTAATTCATCTTCACGAGCCTTCAAAACCAATTTATATAGATTTAAACAAAACTAAACAGCCAAACTATTTAAAATTCACAACCCTACAGAACATTTCTAAACGTACCATTCTCCGTCCTAAATGTACCATTCGACGTCCTAAATATACAATTCTCCGTCCTACATCCGTCCTAAATGTACCATTCTCCGTGTTAGAGGAACGGAGAATGGCCATTAACAGTCCCAAAAATTATTCCATACTAAGTTAAAAGCATATAATAGCACCCAAAAAATGTTAACAATAGAAAAATTCTACAGAACCCAAACACCAGGCTCGAACCTAGGCCTTCCATGTAAAAGCCAAACAGCACAACCAACTAAGCCTGGAATAAGACATCAATAATGTCTCTTATAGTCTACTACCAAATGCTTGCTTACAACACTCTTACAACCTTCACCCATTGATAACATGGCCCACATGTCAGCAATGGGTGAAGGTTGTAAGAGTGTTGTAAGCATTTGGTTGTAACTTTAACATTATATCCCAACTTCCAATATGGAATAGGAAGAGTCGGTTAGGAACGTGTATATATATACATAGGGGTCCCCATTCATCTGAGTAGGTTGCACATTTAACATGGCTCCAAAAAGATCATCTGGTTGGGAACCATTGCCAGAGCCTTCTTCCAGTCGTCACCGAGCCCCTTCGCATGGAGCACCCTCTGCGCCGCCTCCGGCCCATGACTGGCTGGCAGCGGCTGCGAACTTTCTGACCGCCTGCGGGTTGTCACTGGAGGTCATCGCTCGACCTCTTCATCCGGCGCCAAACTTTGACCTGTTGCCGATCACTCCGGAGGAACGGGATTCTCTGGAGAAGAGGGAAGCGTTTCGCCGCCTGTGCCATAGGGCGGGTGTGCGCACCCTGCAGGACTTTGCGGAGATCCTCCGGGAGGCCAGTGAGGGCTAGACCCTTTTTTTTTCCGTGTTTTACAGTTTTTTGTCCTCCTCTTGTATACTTCTCTGGAGAATGTTCCGGCGACGAAGTTGGGATTTAATGAAATATAATATTTTGTTAACTCAATTTGGTTTCGGCTACAATCAAACTTTTACAACCTTCTTACAACTTACACCCATTTGCTAACTATAGCATTGCTCTTTATAATTAACAAATCTTTTTACGTCAAATCAATATATCAGCGACGATATCCCCATCAATGACTTGTTACGTCATAGAATTGATTATGCTGCCAGCGTCAATCTTGCCGTCAAATCCATCTTAAATATGATTACAAAGTAAAATAGAGGACAACATTGAGTGTTTCAATTTTACTCTTTTCAAGTACATGGTCTTCTTATTTTCAAAAATTTAATCAAATATTCGTAAAATGAAAATATTGAGTCTTAAACTTCACATTCTTAAATATGTTGTCAAATTTTTTTAAATAAATATGTTTCCACCACATTTTTTCTGCCAAATTTTTCAATAATTTATACGGAACACGTGGATATATACTAGTAGTAATAGTAATAAATTTAATTTTGGAAAAGAATTTTTTAAAATTAAGGTCTCAAAATCCCAAAGGTTTATGTAGTGATTTCACATGGATATATACTAGTAATAATAATAATAAATTTAATTTTGGAAAGTAGTTTTTTAAATTTAATAGTAATAAATTCGACCGTCTTATACTAGTAATAATAGTAATAAATTTAATTTAAGACTCAAAACTATTTTAATTTTTTCCACTTCCCAAGGTCATATCAGACGGTCGAACTTTTCCTCTTCTTCTCTCAAACCCTCTTCCTTCTCCCAAACCCTCTCCCAAACCCTCTTCTAATCAAAATGCTGCCGAAGAAACAACGACCGTCGCCGAAGGGGAAGGATCCACGAAGGGATGCGATACAGGCCCGAAGGGCAGAACTTGCAAGGGCGGCGAAAACCAAGATTATGGTCGCTAGGGCAGAGGCCGAAAGGGCAGCGGCGGAAGCAGCGGCGGCGGCAGCGACGATGAAAGCGGAGGCGGCAGCCAAGCCACGTGCAAAAAAGGCTAAAAACACTCATTGCTCGACAAAGACCAGAAAATCTATCTTCGATACAGAGTCGTCGGAAGACTCAACTTATGAAGATCGAAGGCGTACTCAAGCGAAGTCTAAGGTGGCAACGGATACAGAGTCATCAGCGTACTCTGTGGATTTTGAATCCTCATCAGAAGAGGAAAATGAAGAGGAAGAGCAATCATCAGATAAGTCCCAGGCTGGAGAGGAGGTAAAAAAATTTAAAGACTCTAAAACTAAGAAGATATACATTAAATATTTCAAGAAAAAGGCTGTTATGCCTGAAAGATCAATTAAGATGGATGATGTCGAAGACGAAGCTTTCCTGGATATATTGAAATTCTATCAATTGGAGAAACTGAACAAATCCTGTCTTGAGAAAATCTCCCAAACAATAGTAAGAGAATTTTACTCAAATCTTCCGGCTGAAATTAAAGAAAAAGAAGAGGATCAACCACTAGTGTTTCTGAGAGGGAAACTGATTAGGGTAAATGCTGCTGTCATCAACGAATTTTATGGATTTGATCCAGTTCCTGAGTTTGATATGAAAGATATTGATAATGTTTCCATGACGGATGCAATTCATGAGATCACAGGTGTTTCAATGGGTGCCAAGACCCCTCAAAATGTATACAAAGATCAATTAAAAACTTTGTATAAATTGTTGCATGCCTACGTATCTCAAACACTCAACCCTACTGGACATGAGTTTTCCATCCATCCCGAGAGAGTAAAATTTCTTTATTATATGGGGAAGAAAAAAAGGATGGATATAGGTTCCTACATGTTCAGTAGAATGATGCATCTCGTGGGAAAACCAACTGCAAGGACAGCTCTCCCTTTCGGAGGATTTGTATGCTCGATAGCTAATAAACATTCTGTCCCAAGCTTAGCAGGGGATGTTTATATTAAAAACAAAGGCCCCATGAGAAAACTAACCTTCACTCGAATGTTTGGAAAACGGGCAGCAGCTGCAAGCAAACCATCAACATCTGGAAAACCATCAACTTATGGAATCAAAAACACTAAGGACAGGGTTGATGATCTATACAATTTTGTTGCTGCAAACTTTGAGAATGTCTTCAAAGAGATGAAGACTATATCCGACAACCAGAAATTGATTCTGGATAAGATTAACCAGATAGAGGTTGAATTTGCTGACCAAGAATAAGATTTTCCTTCCCTCGTGAAGAAGGTAAATGGGGCTAGCCCAAAATCTTATGTAAAAATATAGACTGTGCACATTGACACTTTAATGCTAGCCATCACTTTGATACTTCTATTTATGTTTCTGGATGTCATTTCTACCTATAAAGTGAGTCAATACTGACTATAATTTTTCTTCATCCGTCCCTCAAGGTGTAGGTGAAGGATATTTTGAGAAAGAAGAAGTAGGAAAAAAAAAAGAAACAAGAAGAAGAAGATGGAGACGTCTATGAAGATTCATCTTTTGAGTTTTGAATGTCTCTTATTTCAATGTGGAAGTAATATTTGACTTGTAATATTGTTCTGAATATTTGTTGGTCATGGCGGACAAACTAAATTTTGTGTTTGAAATATTGTAAGACTAAACTTTTCGCTTGTACTCAGTGCATAGTTCGTAATTTGTTTTGAAAATGTAATATGGTCTTGAATTTAGAGTAGGTCTGATATTTATTTGGATTATTGTTTTGTGAATTATGCAGGTTCTATGTTGAATTACTAACGTGGATTGGACAGATTACTGTAACGTGAATTATGCAGTTTATTGGACTTGGAATGAAGTATACTTAATTTGATTATGATTTTTTGGTTGAAGCGTTTATTTGGTTGGCAGTTGGCCTTGATAGATGATATTGATATTTTGGTGTATTCCTTTGATTTGCAGATGCCCATCACAGATTTCGTGAGTCCTGGGTGCATTGCTAGGGTTTACAGGTGGCCTCATTACGGATGCATTCCTGGGATCACTGAAACTTTATTTGATTGTAATGTGTTTTGCTTTCTGTAAAAAATCATTACATCGATGCCATCAGTATGAATTCGATGCCAGTGCATGTTCATCCCTTGTTATTGCTGAAGCAAAATTGTAATCATGCATGTTCATCCCTTGTTATTGCGGAAACATAATTGTAATCCTGCATGTTCATCCTTTGTTATTGCCATCAGTACATCGATGCCATCAGTATGAAGTCGATGCCAGTGTAAGGCATAATGTAATGTAAGAAAATTCTCTTTGATAGTAGGTTAATTATATTCAAACATTCGTAAGAAATTTTGTTCAGCCATACAGTGGAAGCCTGATAAAATGATATTCGGATTATCTTGAAAATGATTTAATATAAAATGAATGTACTATGGTAAATGATATTAAAAATATTGTAAATATTTGGTGAAAAAAATATGAGATACTTGAACATTTCCAGTCCTAAATGTACCATACTTTGTTAAAAGCACAGAGAGTGTCCGTTCTCCGTTTTCAAAGAACGGAGAATGGCCATTCTCCATGTTAAAGTAACGGAGAATGGCCATTCTCCTTGAGCATGGCCATTCTCCGTGTTAAAAACAAAGAGAACAGCCATTCTCCGTCCATTCGCCGTGTAGAAAGCAAAGAGAATGGCCATTCTCCGTCCATTCGCCGTGTTAAAAGCAAAGAGAATGGCCATTCTCCGTCCATTCGCCGTGTTAAAAGCAAAGAGAATGGCCATTCTCCGTGTTAAAAGCAAAGAGAATGGCCGTTCACCGTCCAAATAAACTATTCTCTTCGAAAATATTATCATTAGAAAAGTAAAAAAAATTCGTCCGATCAATACAGATTTTTTTTAAAAATATGTGACAAGATGATCCGCCCGACCTCAGAAGCAGGTTTTCCTCAGTTCACAACCACCACCGTGACATGTAGCTTTATTAACAAAATATTAAATTATTAGATGAAAAATAAGATTTCTGACAATGGCATGGACAGTAAAATTAGAGCGGCGCCGCTAATACTTCTTGTTCGAGGAGGTTTCGACTATGTCCGACGCGAAGCGAACCGATTCTTTACGGCGCAGCTGGTACTCCTCGTTGTTCTAGGAGGGCTCGACGACGTTCGACGCAATCCGGACCGATTCTTATTTCCATCTTCATCTCTGTTTCTCTTTCCACCACAACCACCAACACCACCACCACGACGGCCTGTAACCAAAAAAAATATAATACGAAATATTAAATTGGATGGACTTTTGAGAGAGTAAATATGAATTAATTTAGGGTGTTCATTGAAAAAATTAAAGTGAAGAATGACCTGCTAAAGCAAGTTACCAACAGGTCAAAAGTCTAAATCAGCATTAAATGATGTTTCTACACTATTATTCAATCCGAACCATTGGATCAACATCCAACGGTCCAGGTTTCGGATGTATCGATACATCCATTTCCAGCGGATGTATTGTAGAACGACCCTATATATATATATATATATATATATATATATATATATATATATATATATATATATATATATATATAATGTCCACTGTATGGCCATATAGCATGCAGGTGTGATGCTATATATTCATATTTCACATTCAACATAGATTACAAATACCTGTATTTGGATGAAGCTGCAGGAGTGAACCAAAACAAAGGGTTGATGTAGGCCTAAGTTGCAGGAGTGAACCAAAACAAATACATGTATTTGGATAAGGATGCTTATAATAAAACACTGTATCAGAACAAATATAGCTTATAATAATACACAATATAATGTCTACTGTATGGCCATATAGCCTGCAAGAGTGATGCTATATATTCATATTTCACATTCAACATAGATTACAAATACCTGTATTTGGATGAAGCTGCAGGAGTGAACCAAAACAAAGGGTTGATGTAGGCCTAAGTTGACTGTTTATCATGAAATGTTTGTCATATTCTCATTTTTCATAGCTGAACTGTTTGGAGAAAAAGTTTTGGATAAGGATGAAGAAATGGATAGTACAATATCAAAGTTGATCAAATCTATGAGGTGAATCATATATACAAAAACAGAGACTAAATTTGATTCAGGCTGGTCTCGGTTTCTAGATTTACTATCAAGGGATATTATGTTTATACGTGTTAAATTTATTTAGTAGGCCCCAAAAAACTGTTTATTGTCATATGCTTTCCGTGTTCATTTTGATTCAGGCTATAATTTTCAGGTCTCCCACCACCACGAGAAAAGAAAGGTCAGGTTGTGAACTTTGACATATGCTTTCCGTGTTCATAATTACAAACTTTGCTTCCGTTTACACATGGTGTTTTTATCTTCTGATCTATGCTACGCTTACAATTTGAGATGAAGGAATAAAGAATTGCATCTTTCTATGTAAATTCCAGTAGTTAATATTGTATTTTTGTGTTTCAATGGTTGTAGGTACCGGAACAATCTGACTTGCCAAAGACATGTTTTCTAAAGGACTTCAAAAGAAAACACATTGCTTTTGGACACTTAAATTCTGATGCACCGCCAAAGGAAGATGTTTATAGTATCATCCTCGATGAAATATTTGACCGCAGTGCATATTTGTTTGAAGGGGATGGAAAGTTTGAAGACATTATGCTTGGTGATATGATCAATTGGCCAAAAGAGTCCGTTCAATTTATTAGGATTTGAATATTAGCATTTAGTTTTTTTTGTAGTGAACTTCGTATGTATTCTGAAATACTACTCCTTTTTCAGTTTGGATGTTATGTGTTAGAACAATTGCAAGTATTTGGATGCTACAAAAACAATTTCTACTTAGTGATATTCAATATCAATTGAGACTTTGAATCAATTGTCAGTTATGTTCATAAGTTATGTTCATTTTGATTGATTGTGTTCATTTTCAATTGTGATTCGTGAATGATTTGTGTTATATTATTTTGAATCGAGTCTTTTGATTTATTTTCAGATTTAATATTTGTGTACTGGTTTACAACAAACAAAAATAGGTTTAATTAATTAAAAATAATTTTAGTGAATATTCTGTAGAATTTCGACGGATATCACCTGTCAAAAATAGACAGGTATGTCGAATTGTGTTAAGCGGGATAATTGACAGATGAAGTCCGCCGTTTATTATATGACAGACGAAATTCGTCGTTTTCTCCACCTACGTATCGACGGTAGAAAACCGTCATTTATAATAAACTACATTTTATTTTTGACGGACCACGTGACGGTCCAAAACCGTCAATAAACACATTTTTCGACGGTTTTAGTCTATCAAAAAACGCGAATTCTGACGTAGTGCAACCGTAATATATTGTCTTTGACCACCTAGAAAAATTCTAATACTTTGTAAATGAAAAAAGTGAATACAATACACGTATCGATTAATTCATCCGAAGAATCGATCCTTACAACTTCTTAAGATTACAACTTCTTAAGGCAAGGACTAGTGGTAAGGTTAGGGGGAGTAAGGTATATGTGTGTGTGTATGTTAATTATCTGTGTGTACGAAGAAAGAGCTTAAATTGGTGTGGGTGTATAGTTGTGAACAGGAAATAGTGCATGTCCCTGTTTTCTAAAGGAAGTAGCTATAAAGAGTGAGATGAGTGTGTACAAGATCCAGTAGGCAGGCAGGGGTCATCCTAAATCAGTATGTACTAGTAAGATATGTATTATAAGATTTGTAGTTGATAGGGGATTTTGGATAGTTTTAGCTCGGTTAATGTTCAGTAAGAATCGATAGCGTATGTGTACACGTTGGATGCACAAGAACTTATGTGCGATATAGCATGGTTATTAGTAACTGTCCGCTACTAATACGTGTCCCATAATGAGACATAATATACGAATTTGTGCCTATTGGATAATGTGTGTCCATCTTTGCAGAATTATTTCCAAATGGATATGAATTACTACTTGCGGAATCGTTAATGAATGTACAATCGTCGTCCTGATGATATATGTGGTGTGCGGGATGAATACATAGCGGGAGTAGAGCAGTTCCTGTAGTTTGCTAAGGCGTTCCCTCAGTACATGGACGACACCAAAATTAAGTGT
The DNA here is from genome assembly GCA_029216955.1 of Iris pallida. Lineage (NCBI taxonomy): Eukaryota > Viridiplantae > Streptophyta > Magnoliopsida > Asparagales > Iridaceae > Iris > Iris pallida. Next base: position 7,447,957 of record JANAVB010034616.1, on the reverse strand, counting down.
CCGTGTGTGAAATGTCATAACGTGAAATATTATCCAGAAGTGGAAGTGGCATATCATTTGTACTCGAGGGATTTCACGCCTAATTACTATCAGTGGACCGCACACGGAGAACTTGTGTCTTTAGCATCAGAGCCGAAGCCTTATGTTGAGCCGTATATGCATGCGGGACCTAATTTTTTTCAGATAATCATGCATACGACGACGGGTGTGTAAACATGGTTTTCGACGCAGCGGGGCCTAGTTTCGTTCATGATGCAGCTGAGGAGGCACCGAATGTCGATGCTGCAAAGTTCATGGAGTTGCTGGAGAATGCAAGGACTCCATTGTATCCTAGTTGTGAGGATCATTCACCGTTGGAGGTGGTTACAAGACTGTTGAGCATTAAGTCAGATTTTAACATGTCGCAAGAATGCTACAACCGAGTGTTGGAGTTGATTATAGAGATCTTGCCGACGGGTGCTAAGTTACCTAAAGACTTCTATCGGCCTAAGAGGATGGTGAGATCGCTCTGGATGGGATACGAGAAAATCGATTCTTGTCGCAATGGGTGTATGCTGTACTACAAAGATGACAAGGACGCAGATGTGTGCAAATTTTGTGGTACAGATCACTATAAGACCACTACTACAGGAAGGTATACCGGTGCAAGAAGAGCGACCGATTCAATGCACTACTTGCCTTTAACGCCACGGTTGCAAAGATTATTTATGGTGAAAGAGACGGCCGAAAATATGAGTTGGCACATGCGAGAACAGGTTGAAGGAGTGTTGGATCACCCATCCGATGGAGAAGCGTGGAAGCACTTTGATCGAGTGTATCCTGATTTTGCTTCAGATCCGCGTAATGTCAGGTTGGGGCTATCTTCTGACGGTTTTACTCCTTTTGGTCTTTCGGGATCCCAGTATTCGTGCTGGCCTATGATTGTCACTCTATATAACCGACCGCATTGGATGTGCATGAGGACTCAGAACATGTTTCTAAGCGTTATAATTTCTGGTCCGAACAATCCCAAAAGGAACATTGATGTGTACTTACAGCCTTTGATAGATGAGTTGAATCAGTTATGGAAAGTAGGCGCTAACACGTACGATGTTTCCAGGAAGCAGAATTTTTAGATGAAGGCAACCCTTATGTGGACCATCAATGACTTTCCGGCCTATAGAATATTATCTGGATGGAGCACTCATGGCCGTCTCTCATGTCCGTATTGCATGGACCGTACTAAGGCTTTTTGCTTGAAACACGAAGGAAAACCGTGCTTCTTTGATTGTCATCGGCAATTTCTGCCAAAAGATCATCCGTTCAGAAGGAACAGGAATACATTCCGTGCCGGCGTTGTAGAGAAGGGTGATCCACCACCAAGGTGGTGCATAGCCACGATATGGGAGGAGGTTAGAGATTTTCCAAGTGCTATTGAAGATCCTACAACTGGATACAAGTGCGATGGATTTGGTAGAGATCATAACTGGACAAAGAGGAGCATATTCTAGGATCTGCCATATTGGAGTACCAATCTGATCAGACATAATCTTGATGTCATGCATATTGAGAAGAATGTGTTTGATAACATAATTAATACTGTGATGGACGTAAAAGAAAAAACGAAAGACAATCCCAAGGCCAGGTTGGACTTAGAAGAAATATGCAAACGTCCTGCGTTGCATTTGATAGAGGAGAATAGAAAACTGTTCCTGCCGAAGTCAATTTTCTCACTGGACAAGGAGGATAAAGTGAGACTTTGTCGGTGGATTCAGGGCCTAAAATTTTTAGACGGATATGTGTCAAATCTGAGAAGATGTGTCGATCCGAAGGAAAACAAATTGACGGGTATGAAGAGCCACGATTGTCACGTATTCATGGAGAGGTTAATTCCAATTGCATTTCGGGAATTCTTACCGCAGGCAGTTTGGAATCCATTGACGGAGCTTAGCACATTCTTCAGGAATCTTTGTTCTAAGAAATTGTTCGTTGATCGTCTAGAAAAGCAAGAGAAGGACATTGCGGTAACACTGTGCAAGCTAGAGAGGGTGTTTCCTCCTGGATTCTTCGACTCTATGGAGCATTTGTCGATTCATCTATCCTATGAGGCACGTATTGGTAGACCCGTCGAATATCGATGGATGTACCCGTTCAAGCGACATTTGAATCACCTAAAAAGAAAGGTAAAAAATAAGGCACGGGTCGAGGGTTCTATTTCTGAAGCCTATATTCTCGAGGAGATCACAAACTTTTGTTTGATAAATTTCAAGCCTCATGTTGTAACTAATAGAACGAGAGCTTCCAAAAACGACGACGGAGATCATGAATGTAATGATACAATACTGAAGGTATTCAATGCCCCAGGAAAGCCATCGGATAAAATAAAGAAGAGATATCTGAACGATGATGAGCTAAGGGCTGCTCAGGTGTATGTATTACTCAACTGCGACGATGATGAAGTAGAGAAGCTGGTGGGGTAAGTAACTAATATGTCTACATTATTTTAATAATGCTGATTATTATACTATTAAATTAATTGAACGATGTTATTTTTAGCATATTTAATGTTGATGTAAGGTCAGGTAGGCCACACATAACAGAAGAAGAACTAGAACAAGAAATAAGGCATTATTTTCCATCATGGTTGAGTGCATATGTAAGACTTGAGAACTCTGTAATTACCTTTTTGTATATGCACTTGAGAATGAGCTTAATTTATTTTTGTGTGGTATTTAGGTCGATCGTCCATATGCAAGACTTCAGAATGAGTCTATTAGAACGCTAGCCAAGGGACCAATTTATGCTGCAAAAATATGGCCAAGCTACTGTTTTAATGGGTTTAGGTTCAAGTCAACAACTTGTCCGATCAGAGACAACTTTGTGGATCTCGATTCCACCAAAAACAGTTTGTGTATCAGATCTTCGAACTACAAAGATATTGATGCGGGCAACGATTTCTATGGCATCCTACAGGAGATTGTGGAGCTGACATATAGTTATGAAATAGAGTCTGCTAAGATTGTGTTATTCGGGTGTGATTGGTTTGATCCGATTGAAGGTCAAGGGTGGAAAGTAGACAAGCACGGTCTTGTGGATATAAACTATCATCGTCCATATCAAGCCTATGAACCATTTGTCCTTTCAAGTCAGGCTCAGCTTGTGTACTTCACAAGTTATCCTAAACGGAGAACAACATGGTCGGACTGGTAGGCAGTATGCAAGACCAATAGAAATACCTTTGAGGTTGACGATATAGCTTATCAGGAGGATGAACTACCTCTTGTAACAAATATTATAGAAGTGGAACGACAGAAGTTCCTCATTACACATCTAATTGTGCAGAAGAAGTAGAATTATCTGAAGAGGAAGATGCAGATGAAAGTGAAGATGTAGAGGAGGAAGAAGAAGATGAAGAAGAAGAAGAAGAAGAAGAAGAAGAAGAAGAAGATGAGCTAAACGAACTAGATAAATTTTCAGAAGAGGATTAAATATGTACGTTTGTTTTATCATCATATTTGATACTTTAGTGACACTTTTATCATATAAATCTGTGACACTTTAGTGACACTTTTATCTGTGACTATGAGATTTTTGAAAAATCTGTGATGTCTATCATATAAATATGTATATTTGTTTTATTGTCATATGTTATTATCAGGTATGACTAGACCCGGACGACGCGGAGGATATTATGCTAGGCAGTCCCGTCTGCCTCGGACTGGGGATGCAGATTCTGTACCCTCATCCACATCTCCGAGTACGCCAGTGTACCATTCTGTTCCCGGTCCATTATCGTGACAGGGCAGTTCCAGCAGGTTGGCGACTCCTCCCTCGTCGTCCAGCATTCCTGATCCCGCGTCCAGCATTCCTCCCGCGTCCAATATTCCTCCTGCCGACGGCTCCATGGGGAGAGCCGACGCCGAGCATATGGAGGACGACGATCAGACTGATCCTGTCCAGCCAGGAGGTGAGGGCGACCCTCCATGCGCTCCCCCGGACGATACACGTATGGAGATTTGGACGGACGGACCTACAAAGTAAGTTAATTAGTTAATATATATTTCTCAAATGATTATATGTACATATATATTCATGAAATTTATTATTGTATAGATATCGGCCTCCTGCAGTACAGAGACAGCTGGGATTATTTCGGAGGCAGAACTATGGTGGGCCTTGGATTAACTACTCAGATGCTCCCGCAGATAGGAAGGCCTTTTGGTTGGCCCACTTCAAGGTAAAAAATTTATTTATTTTTAAATTTTAATAATCATTTGTGTATTTATTTTACTTCTTGTAGAAGACCTATTTCTATCCACCACACCGGGCGACTAAGATCGAGGCCCAATTTTCTGCCGTCGCAGGCAAGCTCATCCGTGATGCGATCCACGACCTGAAGTCTCGTGATCGCTCTGGAAAGCCGATCCATGGTTGGATCACGCCAGAGCAGCGGACTGCGATGAAGGCTAGATTCGCCGAGGCCAGGTACCAGGAGCGGTCTGACAAGGCCATGGTGGCGCGGTCGAGCGCCAGTAAGTGGTGTGGTGGCCCCATTCCGATGACGGAGCATTTTCGTCATCTGGTACATTTCCTATGACGGACATTATTTTATATACAGTTGGATAGAATATTTAATACTAATAATAGATAATATATTTTAACAGGTAAAAAATGGTGAGGACCCGAACATGGTGACCGTCTTCCTGGTCACCCATCGGAGGGCTGGAGAGTTCATTGACGAGATGGCGATGCAGGCATATATACGTTCTATTCTTTATATTAATTTAATATAATTTAGAAAACAGGAAAATAGATATCAATATAGACTTTAGCAAACACTTACACGTTAGCAAACATTGTTCTAGGCCGAGTTTGTTCGGCTACAAGAGGAGGCGGCTGCTGCTGCTAGTGCGCCAGCAGAGGGAGGGGCTGGTACTTCCTCCCATCCGCCTACAGCTCCATCGCCGGACGACCTCTGGATGACCGCCAATGGCGGTCTTCAGAAGGGTACGTACTACGGTACGGGATCCTACGGTACGTATTTGGATTCGAAGTCATCCCGGGCCCCCTCTGTCAGTGCGCAGTCTCCGGCTTCGCAGGCGTCGTCACGAGCTCAGGATATTCGTCGTCAGATCGACGAGCTGCGTCGCGAGTTGCAGCAGCAGATTTCTGATCACCTTACCGCAGAGCGACGATCCGACCCTCCGATGATCATCGGACGATTGATACGTCGAGCGCAGTATACAAGAGCTGATGAGTCTGCAACAGGCTACAGCTGCCAGCTTGCACACGCTTACCGAGTCTACGCAGCGCATAGAGCATAGACAGGTCGAGCTGGAGGGATTGCAGAGGACCATGTCTGCCTCACTCACTCAGGTATCGGCTTCGATTGAGGAGAGTATTCAGAGGATGGTGAGTACCCTTACTGCGCATGGTGAGCGACTGCGAGAGCTGGAGCAGATACGTCCTCCCGGTCCATCGACGACGCCGACTCCAGATATTGTACTGCCTCCTACTACCCCTACGGTGCAGCTCACACAGGAGCAGTATGAGTACATGCTATTCCAGATGCACGGCAGGGGTTCTCAGTGATCCAGTAGATTTTTTTATCATCTTTGTATTTATTGGCCCTATGGGCCCATTGACCATTCTGTACACTAATTTTCATTATTATTTGACTCTGTTGGACATGTATGTTTATTGGACATGTATGTTTATGATATTTAATTTGTTGGTATTTTTATTGAGTACATGTATGATATTTAGTTGTACACTGTTATGATGGGAGACTGTTATTCATCTATTAGTTTTAGACTGTTATGATGGGAGACTGTTAATTATGATGATATCTGCGATGGGGATGACAAATATACCTACGCTGGATTATAAGCGATGATCTGATATACAAAGGATGTGCTGCCCAAATTTTTAAAAAATATAATGTGTATTTTTGTAATGATGTGTGTCTGTGTTTACAGTGTATATAAAATGCAGTGTTCGGAACCATCGATAGTTTCGATTACTGTTGTATGTTTTATCTTGGACAGAAAGAGCAACTGTTCAGGGTGTACTTCTAAAAGTTTTATTTTCACATCCTTCACTCTCTCGGAACGTCGTACAGGATCCCGAGAAGGTGAAGGACGTAAAGAGGAAGCTCTGAGAAGTGCACCCTGAACTGTTGCTCTTTCTATCTAAGATAAAACATAGAACAGTAAGCGAAACTGTCGATGGTTCGAACATTGCACTTCACACACACTGTAAACAAAAACACACAGCATAACAAAAATACACATTATATTTTTTTTAGTTTTTTTTTAGTATTCTGCGACGGATAGTGACAGATAGTGACGTATAGCGACGGATACGGGACGTCGCTATACGTCGCTGTACGTCACCACCTTGCTGACGTGGCAGGCATGCCACGTCATCACGTAAATAGAACTAAACGTCGCTAAGTAGTCGTACTACGTCGCTAATTTTGTGACGTAAAATTTTCGTCGCTCTCCGGTGCTAACTTTGCGACAACCCAGCGACACGGCGGTGACGTCGCAAATAGCGACGTAGGGCGACGAATGTGCCATCTGCGACTAACTTAAAAGCGACCTTCATTTTCCGTCGCTAAAGTCGTCGATAATTACGATTAGCGACGTATTTTCCATTATTAGCGACGTATAATGACGTCGCTAATTTGCCTTATTTTAGTAGTTTATATATATATATATATATATATATATATATATATATATATATATATATTTTAAGAAAACCGTTACCTTTATTGAAAAAGAGGGTAATGAGTACATCCGACCTCATGGTAACAAGTACAAAGAAAGAAAATGAACCAAAAAGAAAACACTACTCTAAAGCCCAATGAGGAATAGCCGGAAGATGACGACAGCTCGAAAGCGACTTCCGAAACTGTCGCTTCACCTCCCTAACCAAGAAGTCCGATCCAGCACCACGTCCTTCATATCGATGTTTGTTCCTGTTCTTCCAAAGCACCCAAATGATCGCACCAGCCAATGATCTCCGATGATGACTGCCCGGACCCCGCCACCACCTTTGAAGAAAGACCAGAAAGTCACTATGCATCCGTGCCTTGAAGAAACTCCGAAAAGCAGACCAAACCGTCATAGCAAGATCCCCGTGAAAAAATATATGCTGAAGGTTCTCCCCATGCCCAACCTGACAGCAATGACACCTAGAAGCCAGATGGAAGCCAATCTTCTGAAGAATGTCATCAGTAGGAAGCCGGTTGTGACAGACCCGCCACATCAGAATACTCCACTTTGCCGGAATACATTTACCCCAAATATTAGAAAAGAGTGATGATGTAGGGTGAGAAATTCGACAACATCTCCAACCCGCAGCCAGCGTGAAAGAACCTTTCCGCTCACCCCAAACCAGAGAATCGGGAGCCGAAGTACATGTCAGATTCGCCTCTCTGAGCCGCCCCGCTGCCTCTACTCAAAACTGATCCGAAAACAAAGACAGATCCCAACCAGTGGCTGTCCAAAAAGAACGAATAGCCGGACCACCATTATCAGAATTCCTCGCCCTAGAATCTCTGATCTTTCATCCCCTATCTGAAAGAGCCCGAACAATCACCGTACGTGGGGAAAGAACCACCCTTCTCCCAGCCAATCTAGCCGACCTTCGAAGCTCCCCAGTGCCCAAGCGATGTGAAGCCGTCGAATCAGCACACTCCCCCCCAACCCGATCCCCCATACTGGCCACAAGACCCGTCCGGCCGACATCAGCAGACTCCCTCGCCTATGTACGACTTCGTCCCCGAGTCCGTCTCCCCGTTCCGCGCCTGGTCCCAGACGTCAATCCCTCAGCCGGTGTAATAGCAACACTATCCAACCGAGGACCCCCCGAAATCCAATCCTCACACCTCGCTGAACCCTCACCACGCCCAAGTCTAAACGAGATAAACGGTTCCGCCAATTTCCTCTCCCGTAAAATCCGTCGCCAAATATGGGAGCACTTGGAAGTCATAAGCGCATCATAAGGATGGCGCTTACGAAAATATTTCGATTTAAGAAGCTCCACCCAAAGGCCCTTCCCATGCCTCAACTTCTACCACAACTTCATAGAAAAGGCATCCATAATATCATTCAGGCACTTGATCCCGAGGCCTCCTTCGGACTTAGTCCGAGTAACGAACCGCCATGCCAGCCAACTCCTCTTAGCCACCCCATCCTTGCTACCCCAGAAGAAAGCCGCAAACATCCTCTCAATCATCCTGAGAACGGCCCGGGGAGGACAACAAGCAGCCAATGTGTACATAGGGATAGATGAAAGTATATTATTAATAAGGACCAACTTACCCCCAGGAGAAAGAATCTTGTTCTGCCAACCCATCAGCTTCGAACGGATTTTATCCAGCAAATAGCTAAACATCTCTGCATTCCTTCTCCCGCAATATAACGGATAGCCCAAATAAGAGAATGGCAAGGTACCGGTACTAAATCCGAAGAGAGTAGAAATAGTCCGAGCACGATCCACAACCAATGGTGACGCAGTATAAAAGACAGATTTAGAATAATTGATCTTCTGTCCAGAAATAGCCTTATACCTATGCAGGACTTGCTGGAGAGCACGTAAACCAGTAATATCCTCCGAAGTAAAGATAAGAACATCATCCGCATAAGCCAAGTGCGAGATACGTGGTCCCCCAATCGGAGTGTGAAATGAAGATCTCCTATTGGATTCTTGAAGGAGCTTGAGGTTCCGAGAAAGTACCTCCGCAGCAATAATGAAGAGAGCCGGGGATAGAGAATCCCCCTGCCGGATCCCTCTAGACGCTGAGAAAAAAATCTGTAGGAGCGCCATTGAGAAGAATCGCATACCGGATATCCGCCAGGAGACGATAAATAAGATCACAGAAGATCTCATTAAAACCAAATCTCCGAAGAACCCTCAGAAGGAATTGCCAGTTGACTCTGTCATAGGCCTTCTACATATCCAGCTTAATAGCAACGTTTCCACCATGGTTGGGTTCCCTCATAGAAGCCATCATATCCTGAGCAATAATGATGTTGTCCACAATCTCTATCCCCTGAACAAAAGCACTTTGCTCCGGAGAAATAATTTTGGGAAGGTATTCCCGCAACCTGCAAGCAATAATCTTGGAAATAATTTTGTTACAGAAATTGGAAAGGCTAATAGGGCGGAAATCAGAAAGGTTCCTCGGGTGCTCGACTTTAGGGATAAGAAATAAGAAGGTATCCAAAACTGAATCCGGAAGGCGTGCACCCAAGAAAAATGAACCAACGGCTTCCTCCACATCAGCAGCAATAATGTCCCAACAGAATGAGAAGAATCTTCCAGAAAATCCATCCGGTCCGGCTCCACTAGCCGGGTCCATCCCCCGAACAATCTCCAACAGCTCCGCTCTGTCAGGGCAGCGAACAAGATCAGAATTATCCTCCATAGAAATAATGCTAGGGATGACATCGAGGAAGGCGTCCTCATCAGAAATAGGCTCAGCTCTAAACAGCTTCGAGAAGAATAAAGACGCCTCCGTCGCAACCTCCGCGGTAGACCCAGTTTCTGATCCGTCAACCCGAATAATTTTCTGAATAGTCGCCTTTCTTTGCCTGCTCCTGGTGCACTCATGGAAAAAACGAGTATTCTTATCTCCTTCCAGATCCCATCTCAATCTGGCTTTTTGTTTCCAGAAGGACTCCTCAACCTGGACCTTTTGCTTCAATCTGGCAACGGCCTCCATCCAGGAAGCCCTCCCCCACTCCGAAGGATGAAGCTCATAATCCTGCTCCGCCGCCAAGGTAGCGTCCTCAGCCCGACGGACCTCCTGAAAAACGTCTCCGAAAGTAGCTCAGCTCCATCCAGCCAGAACATGCCCCGTCGTCCTCAAGCGCATGCCCAACCGCTCAAGTGCATCATAATGCTAACATGAATTCCACGCCCGAGCCACAATCGGAAGAAAATCCGGATGTGAAGTCCAGAAGTCAAGAAACCGGAAGCCTCTGCGCTGAAGGGGAGAAGCTGGCTAGCAGGATATCAAAAGAGGAGAATGATCAGATTCTGCCTGATTAAGATGCTCGCAAGAAACCTGAACACGATCCAGCCAACTACCCATCACGAGTAGCCTATCAAGACGGGAACCCTGTCGATCAAGCCCCGTCTGCCCGTTCACCCAAGTATAGATGCTACCTATGAAACCAACATCGGATAGCCCGGCAGCCAACTGGAAGTCGAGGAAGTCCGCAATGGCCCTCGTGTCTGGAGGCCGGCCTCCAAATTTCTCATCCGGAGAGGCAATGATATTGAAGTCCCCGCCCACCGCCCAGGGCATAGCAATGTCCCTGGCTTGGACGTCCAGAAGATGCCTCCACATCGTCCTCCTCCCCTGTCGTGTCCCTGTACCATGAACTATCGACAACCGTACCGAAGCGAAAAACAACTCAAAGAAAGCTGTACCGTGATAGCCTGATCACAGGAGTCAATACAATTGATCCCAAGACCCGACTTACAGAAAATCCAAATATTGCCCTTATCATTGCAAAAGCTATCATCAAAACCCAACCTCATTTGATAAGAAAGGAGCTTAGAGGATATCACCTTGGGTTCAATAATAGCAAGAACCTGAATAGAGTTGGTCCGACACAAGGACCTGAGACGGGATAAAGTAGCTCTGTTCGCCGTCCCCCGAACATTCCAGATAAGAAATTTAACCATGGACCCTCAGGGGGTCCCACCTAACTCGGGAAGCATGTGATCGAAGAAGTCGATCCGACTGAGGGGCCATTGCCTTCCTCCGCCTACCAGCCGCCTTCTTATAAGGAACCATCTTCCAGTCTCCTTCCTGACCCTCGGAGATAGAGGTGGAAGGTCTAACCTCGGGCAGGGAAATCATATCATTACCCGGAGCTGAGTCATAACCCCAGACGGATAAAGGACCGTGACCGGCCTCCTCCCACACCACCAAGCTACGATCCTCGGTGTCAGACTCAGCCGCTATAACTCCCTGTTCCAGCTGGCTACGGATAATAATAGGAAGAACCGATAAATCAATAGGCCCAATGCCCCGCTCAGGGCCCAACTGCCCATCCAAGAAAGAGCCTGGAGCACTACGTCCCTCCATCATGGGCCGCCCGTCATCCGACCATAAAGCCAGCTGGCCCGAGGAAGACTCCCCCACGTGCCAGGAAGGCAGAACGGAATTCGCGAGAGTATCAATGCTCTCGCACAATCCGTGCTGCGAGATCCCCGTGCTATCATCACGCCCCCCGACGCGCCTCCATATCTGCCGTGTCCCCTTCCCTTTCTTGTGCCTTGATCATCTCCTTCGACGACCCCTGCTAATCCCACAGCCACCCTCCGGACCGTCCTCCTCACGCGCAACGTCTGGAGCAAGGCCGTCGGGGATGGGCGGTCTATCAGCTACTCCCACGGAAGAAGGCTCTACCTAGGGACGCCCACAAGCACTCCCAACGTGACCATGGTGGCCGCAAGAGACACAGTATAGAGGCCTCCACTCGTAGACAACTGGCTGCGAGCGAATACCATCAGGCAGTTGGAAGAACACCTCATGTTGAAGTGGTTTGCTGACGTCCACTTCAACCAAAACCCTGGCCACCCCCGGCCTAGAAAAGGACGCCGTAGCCCGATCAATACTGAGCAGAGTGTCGATACCAGATGCGATGGAAAAAACCGCATTGGTATCAAACATACAGTATGGGAGTCTGGGGAAGGCCACCCAGATTGGAACCCGAGGGTCCTCTCTCAGCGGGGTAAAGTCCATCGACGATCGAAAAATCACCATCGGAACCCGACCAACGAACCAACAGTCCTTAGAGCGAAGCCGGAGAAAGTCGCTCTCGACGTGAGGCCGTATGAGAACATGACGATCATCAATGGCCTTCACTTCGATCATACCCCTGAATCCTCGCGAAGCAAAATCCTTCTTAATGGCCTCAATCGGGAGTCTCCGCCGAGCAAACTTCCCGATGAGGTCCATGCCACAAGGCGCCGTAAGGGCCTCCATGTCCGCCGGAGAAAAGACGGCCACCTTCCGACCGTCAATAGCAATGGCCGGTCGGAAGGCAACCCTGGACGGACCCCCCGCCTGAGTCGGGGCGGAGCATCCCACCACCGCAGCAAAGGACCTGCGTTCCTCCCTACCTCCTGCCACCGTCGTCGACCCTGGCACAGCCGGAATAGCCACATCCGGCCCCCCCACCGAGCCAGGCCCGCTAGTAGAGCCGAAGGCACCCCCCGTCACCGGACCTCCCCCCCGGTCTCCACCGGCCGAGGGCGCCAGGACCCCCAGCCTCGGCCCCTGGCCTGAGGGAGCGGAACCCCCCGTCGGTGCCGCCATCAGAGTTCCAGCCGGATCGCGCCGTGGTCGGACCGCCAAAACCAGATCTCCCCCCCGATCCCTACCGGCCGGGAACGCCTGGGCCACCAGCCTCGTATGCTGGCCTGGAGGGGTGGAGCCCCCCGCCGGAGCGGAACCCCCCGCCGGTGTCTCCATCAGCGCAGCCGGATCGCACCATGGCCGGTCCGCCCAAGCCGGACCTCCCCTCCGGTCTCCGCCAGCCGGGAGCGCCGGAGCCACCAGCCTCGGATGCTAGCCTGGGGGGGCCGAGCCCCCCGTCGGTGCCGCCATCGTCTTCCCTGCAGAATCGCCCAGGCCTCCGCTCCGCAAAATACGGGTCGCCCTAGCGATTAAAAATCGATATATATATATATATATATATATATATATATATATATATATATATATATATATATATATATATATATATATATGTTATTGGGTATACATATGTGCTTGACCTAGTGTACCTTAGCCTATACCCAGAGATATCTATAGGATTACCTAGAAATGAACCCAATAGGCTAATTGAACTTGTGGACTAGAGTTTGACCAAAACCCTAGCTAGTAAGTCTACTACCGATATCGCCGATACCAATACTCATAGGAATAGTCCGATATCGATTCCCATACCTATATGTTATTGCTCAAGCATTTTATAGCTACAAATGCGTAAGTGCAACATGAAAATCTCATATGTTAAATATGTTACCTAAGAGAATCATTAGTAAGGGCAATTCATTACTACAGTGTATAGAGTATCCTAGAAGTGTAGGTATGATTGGTATATCGTATTACATAGAGTATATAGAGTATCCTTTCGGTCTATAAGTGTTACTTCACTCATTTTGTCAAGACAAGTAAAATTTTTAAATATTGACGGTATATATACCGTCAACATTTGGTTTTGCCTTGTAGCTACAGGCAGTTGCCTGTATTTTGTCTTATAACTTGGCCTTTGGCCTGTGCTTGAGCAGTGTGGACTTCCAGGTTAGGATGTTAGTTCATGATTAGCATTGTTTAGATATTAGTTTCAGTTAAAGGGTTAGTTTGGATTAGGATATTAGTTTATGTTAGAAGGAATATGAGAGTTAGTAGATGTTAAAATAGGATATTAATTTATTAGTTAGGATAGATAGTTTGAGTTAGGATACTGCTCAAGCACAGGCCAAAGGGTCAATATTGGATATTAATTTAAAAAGTTTTACCTTTCTTGACAAACTGGGTAAAGTAACTCTTGTAGACCCAAAGGGTCGATATTGGACAGTTGCGATGAGTATCAGAATCGGTATCGGATTAGTATCGACCGTATCGGATTAGTATCGGCCGTATGTACTTAGTGTCGAGTACTCCTACAAGTACAATTATACCTCGACCGTATGTACTTAGTATCGACCGTATCGGATTAGTATCGGTCTATCGGATACGACACTTTGACACAAGATAGTTATTTTAGTCCCAACACAGTTGTTTTTGTTTCTTTCTTCAAATTCTTTGTTTGTAATATGTGCAATGAATGAACAGTTTATGTTGCGCACCCATATCTAAACTGCCTTAACATTTATTCACTGACTGCAATATGCATGTATCTATCTTACAGAATTATTCTCAATTGGATATGGATATGAATTACTACTTACAGAATCGTTCATGGATGTACAACCGTCATCCTGATGACATGTTCGATGTGCGGGATGAATTCATATAGGGTGTACAGCAGTTCCTACAATTTGCCAAGGAGTTCCCTCAGTACATGGATGGTACCAAAATTAAGTATCCGTGTGTGAGATATCACAACTTAAAATATCATCCAGAAGTGGAAGTCACGTATCATTTATACTCGAAGGGTTTCACGTCGAATTACTATCAGTGGAGTGCGCACGGAGAACTTGTGTCTTTAGCATCAGAATATGAGCCTTATGTGGATGTCTGCAACAACGCTGCTTACGACAATGGGTTGGTGAACATGATTTTTGACGCGACGGGGCCTAGTTTTGATCCGGACGATCATGATGCATCTGAGGAGGCACCGAACGCCGATGCTGCATGGTTCATGGAGTTGCTGGAGAATACAAGGACTCAATTATATCCTGGTTGTGAGGATCATTCACATTGGAGGTGGTTACAAGATTGTTGAGCATCAAGTCCAATTTTAACATATCGCAAGATTGCTACAACCGTCTTATGGAGTTGCTTATAGAAATATTGCCTGAGGGTGCTAAGTTGCCTAAAGACATCTACCGGTCTAAGAGGATGGTGAGATCGCTCTGGATGGAATACAAAAAAATTGATGCATGTCGCAACGGGTGCATGTTGTACTACAAAGACGATAAGGATGAAGATGCCTGCAGATTTTATGGTGCTGATCGCTACAAGGACAGTGGTAGAGAAAAGTCTGTCAGTGCCAGAAAGCCTACCGATTTGACGTACTACTTGCCGTTGAAGTCGCGGTTGCAGCGGTTGTTTATGGTGAAGGAAACTGCAGAAAACATGAGTTGGCATAAGCGGAAACAGACCGAAGGAGTGTTAGATTACCCATCTGATGGAGAATCATGGAAGCACTTTGATCGAGAGTATCCAGATTTTGCTTCTGATCCGCGTAATGTCATATTGGGTCTCTGCCTCGACGGTTTTACCCCATTCGGACTTTCGGGATCCCAGTATTCGTATTGGCCTGTGATCGTCACTCCGTACAATCTACCGCCTTGGATGTGCATGAAGACTCCGTGTATGTTCCTCACCGTTATTATTCCAGGTCCGAACAATCCGAAAAGGAACATCAATGTTTATTTACAGCCATTGATTGATGAGTTGAATCAGCTGTGGGAAGTAGGTTCCAACACGTACGATGTATCTAGAAAACAAATTTTTCAGATACGGGCAACACTTATGTGGACCATCAATGACTTTCTGGCCTATGGTATGTTATCTGGATAGAGCACGCATGGTCGTCTTTCATGTCCGTATTGTATGGATCGCACAAAGGCTTTTCGTTTGAAATACGGAGGCAAACCGTGCTTCTTCGATTGTCATCGACAATTCCTGCCGAAGGATCATCCGTACTGGAGGAACAAGAATACTTTTCATGCTGGCGTTGTGGAGAAGGCTAATCCTCCGCCAAGGTGGCCCGGATACATGATATGGAAAGAGGTAAAAGATTTACCAAGAGCTATTGAAGAGCCTACTACGGGCTACAAGTGTGACAAATTTGGTCGCACTCATAACTGGACGAAGATGAGTATATTATGGGATCTGCCATATTGGAGCACCAATCTGATTAGACATAACCTTGATGTCATGCATATCGAAAAGAATGTGTTTGACAACATAATTAATACTTTAATAGATGTAAAGGGGAAGACGAAAGACAATCCAAAGGCTAGATTGGACTTGAAAGAAATATGTAGACGTCCTGTATTGCATTTGATAGATGACGGAAATGGGAAGTTGAAGCAGCCTAAGGCAATTTTATCACTGGAGAAGGAGGATAAAGTGAGACTTTGTAGGTGGATTCAAGGTCTAAAATTTCTAGACGGGTATGTTTCAAACTTGAGAAGATGCGTCGACCTCAAGGAGAACAAACTGACAGGTATGAAGTGCCATGATTGTCACGTATTCATTGAGAGGTTAATTCCGATTGCATTTCGAAAATTCTTACCCCTGGTTATTTGGGATCCATTGACCGAGCTTAGCATATTCTTCAGAGATCTTTGTTCTAGTAAGTTGCTCGTCGATCGTCTAGAAAAGCAGGAGAACGATATTACGGTAACACTGTGCAAGCTCGAGAAGGTATTTCCTCCTGGATTCTTCGACTCCATGGAGCATTTGCCAATTCATCTTTCCTACGAGGCACGTATTGGTGGGCCCGTTAGTTATCGGTGGATGTACCCGTTTGAGCGGCATTTGAACCACCTAAAGAAGAAGGTAAAAAACAAGGCTCGAGTCGAGAGTTCTATTTGTGAAGCCTATATTCTCGAGGAGATTGAAAACTTCTACTCGACGTATTTCAAACCTCATGTTGCTACGAATAGAACGAGGGCTCCGAGAAACGACGACGGTTATGAAGAATCTAATAATGGAATACTGAAAGTATTTAATGCGTCCGAAAAGCCTTCGGGGAAAATAAAGAAGATATATTTGAATGACGAAGAGCTAAGGGCTGCTCAGTTGTTGTATTACTCAATTGCGACGAGGATGAAGTGGAGAAGCTAGAGGGGTAAGTAATTAATGATGAGTTTACGTCATCTCAATATAATAGTATAAGCTAATATTATTGTACTAATCGACGGTTGCTTCATTGTTTTTCAGCACATATAATACTAAGTTGAGGTCGGTTAGACCCTACCTAACAGACGAAGCATTAGAACAAGAAATAAGACATCATTTTTCTTCTTGGTTGAGCGAATATGTAAGCACCCCGGTAATTACTGGCCTCTTTTAATGCAACTGCACAATAAATAACTTACTATCTCTTCTTTGGTATTCAGGTCGATCGTCTAATTTCACCCGAGATTGAATTAATTAGAACTCTTGCCAAGGGACCAATTACTTTTGTTAAAATATGGCCAAGTTACTGTGTCAATGGCTTTCGGTTTAAGTCGACAAATGCTCCGATCAGAGACAGCTTCCTGGATCTTAATTCCACAAAAAACAGTTGTTTGTGTATCAAATCTTCGAACTACAAAGACGTCAATCCTGGAAATGATTTCTTTGGCATCTTGCGAGAGATTGTGGAGTTGACGTATAATTATGACAGAGAACCTGCAAAGATCGTGTTGTTCAAGTGTGAATGGTTCGATCCAACTAAAAATCAAGGTTGGAAAATTGACAAGCATGGTCTTGTGGATATAAACTACAAGCGTAGATATCAAGGCTACGAACTATTTGTCCTAGCAACTCAAGCTCAGCTCGTGTACTTCACAGCTTATCCGAGACGGGGAGCAACGAAGTCTGACTGGTGGACAGTATGCAAGACTAAAGCTAGAGATACTTTTGATGTTGACGAAAAAGCTTATCAGGAGGACGAGCTACCTCTTATAACCAATATTGTTGATGTGGACTCTACGGAAGTTACACATTACACGGCACATACTGTAGAAGATGTAGAATTATCCGAAGAGGAAGACGAAGCCGACAAAGGCGAAGATAAAAGTGAAGATGAGGAGGAAGATGAGGTCGAGGAAGACGAACAAGATGATTATTCTGAAGATGATTGAGAGAGACGCACTTTCATTTTCTTATTATGTAGAGTTGGTTATTATCTAGTCTTGGTTATTATCTGAATGTACTATCTGGACTTAGATGTTTCTTGTAAAATATACTATATGGACTTAGATGTTTCTTGTAAAATGTATCATCATATGTTGTCTTGGTTATTATCTTGTCTTTGTTGCACTTTCATATTTCTAGTCTCTATTATTTGTTGTCTTTATTGTATCTCATCATATGTTGTTATCAGGCATGACAAGTCGTCGCAGATCGTTCCGCATTTCCTGACATGGGGCACGGGGTACTGTCACGCTCCAGTACCGAAATACGGAGACGGACTAGGCCAGCTACTCCGTATGAGGTACGTAACGTCATACGGCGATCGTGGCTGTCGAAAGACTAGGGGGTACATGCTACAATCAAGTCTCCTATGGTCCCACAGAGTTCTATGTCTCAATCAATCAAGTCACATCAGCAATTAAATGAACATTAAAGATAAAGCAATAAGGCGTCCCCGACGCTTCATCAAAATGGTCATGAGAGACTAGCTTTATAATTTAGCTATCTCAGAGAGTCAGAAGTACAAAATTATACACAGCTGCAGTCTGTTTAATTACAATTATGTACTGACACCAAAATATCGAGTAATCCGGCTAACAGGTGTCGGTGGCTAAACGCCGCAAAAGTATAAGCAGGAGTGGTGGAGAAGAAACCCACTCGAGTCCCCGAACCGCCATGCTCCTAGTATGCACCATGGATGTCAGGGAGGAAGATCGTGTCCTCCGGCTCTGCTATGAGATCTGGCCAAACAAAACCAGCGGGGTCAGCCCCGAATAGTAAGTACCGCTAAAGGGGCACAAGAGTTAAGATTAAAAACCCAGTTAATAGAATGATTGATAATAGTAATACTTATGCTACTATTATAGGGTAGCGCAACATCTTCGAACCCATATGGCACCCTTACAACCAAACAAGGACAAAAGGTGCCGCATGGAGTCGGGACGTGTCGTACTCTATAACATTCACATAAGTTAAAAGGTATAAACAATAAAATCTCCTGATCGTGACTTCGGTCGATAGCCTATCGCAGCACAATAACCAACCCAACAATCAAACAAGAACATGGGTTGGATCATGCACCATGATAGACCATGTTCCTCAGTCATTCACAGAAGTAGCACTTCACAACTAGAATATGTCTTCCGTTCATAACTTCGGTCCACAGCCTATCATAGTACGATAACCAACCCAACAATCAAACAAGAACATGGGTTGGATCACGTACCATGACAGTCCGCTTCCCTCAGTTATTAACGGAAGGTAATAGGATACAAGCAAGTCATTTTCACGGCCAATCAAGTCTACGAGTTTCTAGTGGGACGAGGTTATCCTCGCGTCATGTTATTAGAAAATCCTCAGATCGTATCTTTCCAGCAAGGCTAGCCCACCCAGGGGTTCGCGTAGACAGGTGTTATTGAGCACAGGTCCCTCGTAAGGCCACCTTGCGAAAACATATATTATATAGCAGGAATTAATCGGATACAGTCATCCACTCGTTGCAGATGACACAGTATCCGTGGAGACCAGCCGGCGCGTCAAGACAATATCTCAAGGCGGCTGGTGTAACACGATCTCGGGATTCTGTCCTCCCCATGCATCTAGTATATTTAGTTGCCTAGTTTAACCCTAGGTGAAATCTTGGACTCACATGCTGTGGCCTGCATGATTATCCTCCTAAAGTCGTACTTTAGTACGAGTACCCCAAAGAGGATCCATGTCAATTAGTATGTCAACATGTGCTACCCTCCTTAGTGTAATGCATCATTGCAAATACGCCACGTGGAGTTACGAGTCATTTGTCGAGCATGAACAAGAACTGGAACATTCAGGTACATGTATCAGGTAGGAACTCTTTGTTCTCCGGGGTCACATTAGTGCTCATATCATGCTCGGGACAAAAGGCGTAAGGATATAAAATGGTCATATAATATCTGATAAAATATCAAAAGCGTACGCACAAAAGCACGCACGCTCAAGGGGTAAAAAGTCACGCAGGCTCACTCAAGGCAGCGTGCGTGAAAGTCACGCAGGCTCACTCAAGGCAGCGTGCGTAAAAGTCATGCAGCCTCACTCAAGGCAGCGTGCGTGAAAAGCCACGCAGGCTCACTCAAGGCAGCGTGCGTGAAAAGTCACGCAGGCTCACTCAAGGCAGCGTGCGTGAAAAGTCACGCAGGCTCACTCAAGGCAGCGTGCGTAAAAAGTCACGCAGGCTCACTCAAGGCAGCGTGCGTGAAAAGTCATGCAGGCTCACTCAAGGCAGCGTGCGTGAAAAGTCACGCAGGCTCACTCAAGGCAGCGTGCGTGAAAAGTCACGCAGGCTCAAGGGAAGACACGCTTCCATCAGGAAGCGTACTCAAGGCTGCGTACACACGCTAAAGAGTGCGTGCAGCTCAGTGTGCGTAAGCTAAACAGCTCTTTACACTGTTCACTGTCTTCTCCAAACAGCAAGAACACCATGGTTGAACCCAAAGCTTCAAAACATCACAACTTGGCCATCCGAACTCCAAATCCGGATTTCCAAAGTTCCATCTTGGGTGAAATAGAGTTCTCTTCCACATGGAAGCATCAAAACCCACAAAACCCCAACGAAAATAGATCAAGACCAAGGAAATCCGAAAATGATTAAAACTTAGATCTACAAAAATCAAAGCTTCAAAATGGAAATTTTCAAGTTCTAAACTAGTATAGATTGAGGAGAAGAACATGTTTTAGCAAATAGTTTTGTAAGAAATCATTGACAAAATTATGGATCCATCTCTTGAGCAAGTTGGTACTTGCCTTGGTTGGTGGAGGAAATAAATGAGAGGAGAGAGAATGAGATGAGTTATATATATAAAGATCTTGGACCCATGGGTTCATGATGAGCCAAAGGGTTCAAGATGAACCATCGGTGAACCAAGAATAGGTTACCCAAATGAGCCAAAACTGTAGGCCCAAATACAGAAAATAAATTAGGAAATAATATTTTGTCGAATATTTTTGGGAAATGCATGAAGAAATACTGCATAATAAATATCGTATAAATTCAAGGTAAATATAATTTATCGGTTTACGTATTAAAATACGTATTCCAGGATTGGGGAGTGACATCTCTACCCTTCTTAGAAAAATTCTGTCCTCGGAATTCCAGCCAAGACAGGATAGTGAAATCAGGGCGAGCAAGGCACAATCGTATACAAGTTAACTATCATAGCGGTTATTATCATACATCACAAAGTACAAACAAGCAGGTGCAGATAAGCATAGAATCGTGTCAATAAGGTGCAAAAATATACCTTATTAGTCAAACAAATACGGATACCGAGATCTGATCTCGTCGTCGTGCTCCCAGGTTGATTCTTCCGAAGAGTGATGGTTCCAAGAAACACGGACAAGGCTTATCGTCCGATTCTTGAGTACCTTCTCTCGTCGGTCTAAAATAGATACGGGTTGTTCCTCTTAAGTTAGGTCGGTACCAACGACTAACTCAGAATGATCGAGGACATGACTCGGATTCGGGACATACCCACGTAATTGGGACACATGAAACACATCATGTATGCCAGTTAACGAAGGTGGAAGGGCAAGTCGATAAGCCACATCGCCTACCCGAGCGAGAATCTTAAAAGGACCAACGTATCTTGGACTAAGCTTTCCTCGGGTTCCAAATCTGATGATACCCCGAGTAGGCAAAATCTGCAGAAACACTTGGTGGCCAACTCTGAACTCTAGAGGCCTACGATGCTGATCTGCCCAATGACGATGTCGGTCTTGCGCAACTCGAAGGCGTTCTCTGACCAACTTAACTATCTCCACAGTCTGCGTGATCATCTCTGGTCCCAACAACTTCCGTTCTCCGACGTCGTCCCATGCCAAAGGGGACCTGCACTTCCTTCCGTATAATGCTTTGAACGGGGCCATCTGAATGCTAGCCTGATAGCTGTTGTTATAGGAGAACTCCACTAGATAAAGGTGGTCCTCCCAAGATCCGCCAAAATCTAAGGTACACGCCCGTAGCATATCTTCTAACGTCTGGATGGTTCTTTCTGATTGCCCGTCGGTTTGTGGATGATAAGCAGTACTGAATCTTAACTTGGTTCCCAAACTTTGGTGTAAGCTTCGCCAAAAATGGGAAGTAAACCGCGTATCCTGATCTGATACTATACTAACTGGAACACCGTACTGCCTTACTATCTGCTTTATGTACATTTCTGCTAACTGCTCAGTAGTCTGTCCAACTCGGAAGGAAAGGAAATGAGCGACCTTTGTGAGTCGATCTACTATTACCCAGACTGTATTCTTACCAGTCGGAGATCTAGGTAAACCGGTCATAAAATCCATCGTGATGTGCTCCCATTTCCATTCTGGAATAGAAAGCGGCTGTAGCAACCCTGCTGGTCTCTGCTGCTCGGCTTTCACCTGCTGACATACCAGACACTTGGAAACAAATCTCGCTATCTCTCTTTTCATGCCATTCTACCAAAAGTACTGCCTGATATCTCGATACATCTTCGTTCCTCCTGGATGAATGGAGTAAATAGAACTATGAGCTTCGGACATAACTTCTTGCCGAAGGTCTCCACTCGGTACACAGAGTCTATTTCCAAACCTGAGCGTACCATCTTCATGAATTACTAACTCCTTCCTACGGCCTGATTCACACTCCGACCGCAACTTCTGAATCTGTGGATCTCCTGCTTGTGCTGCCCTTATCCTCTCTACTAAGGTTGACTGAATCTGCATACTGGTCATTCTTCCTATATCCCTTGGCAAAACTACTTCGATTCCCATACTCTGAAGGTCTTCTAAAATATGCTTCTGCGAGGTCAAGATAAAGGTACTGTCTCTCCTACTCAGTGCATCTGCAACTATATTCGCCTTGCCTGGATGATACTGAAGATCTAAGTCAAAATCCTTCAGTAGTTTTAACCATCTTCTTTGCCTCATGTTCAAATCTCGCTGCGTGAATACGTATTTCAAACTCTTATGATCAGTATAGATCTCTACTCGATCTCCGTATAAATAATGCCTCCACAACTTGAGTGAAAACACCACAGCTGCTAACTCCAAATCGTGAGTCGGGTAATTCTTCTCATGGTCTCGAAGCTATCGAGACGCATATGCTATCATCTTTTCGTGCTGCATCAATACACATCCAAGACCCTTCCCAGATGCGTCACAATATACTGTAAAGCCTCCCGCTCCTTCTGGAAGCGTCAAGATCGGGGCTGAGATCAATCTCTTCTTCAATTCTTCAAAGGATGCCTGACAGCTAGCTGACCAAATAAACTCTACGTCCTTGTGCGTCAAACGCGTTAAGGGCGCAGAGATCTTGGCAAAGTCCGCCACGAACCTTCTGTAGTAACCAGCTAATCCTAAGAAACTTCGCACTTCTGCAACCATTCTCGGTACTGGCCAATGCTCTACGGCCTCAATCTTTTCGGATCTACTGACACTCCTGCCCCAGAAATAACATGCCCCAGGAACGAAATGTGATCTAACCAAAATTCACACTTGTCGAGCTTTGCATAAAGTTGATGCTCCCTCAATATCTGTAAGACAGTCCTAAGATGTTTCTCATGCTCCTCTTCACTGCTGGAATAGACAAGAATGTCATCTAGGAACACCACCACAAAATTATCCAAATACGGCAAAAAGATGCGATTCATTAAATCCATGAATACTGCGGGGGCGTTGGTTAGTCCAAAGGGCATTACTAAAAACTCATAATGCCCATATCTAGATCTGAATGCTGTCTTCGGTATGTCTTGCTCCCGGACTCTTACTTGATAGTATCCTGACCGAAGATCGATCTTGGAAAAGATGCTGGCCTTGCTCAACTGGTCAAACAGGTCATCAATCCTTGGTAGTGGGTACTTATTCTTCACTATTACTGCATTCAGCTTGCGGTAGTCGATGCACATCCTCGTCGACCCATCCTTCTTGGGAACTAGAATCACTAGCGCGGCCCAGGGCGATTTACTGTCTCGGATGAATCCCTTAGACTTCAACTCTTCTTCATGTTGATACAACTTATCCTGTTCTGACGGCGACATTCTGTAAACTCTGTCTGCAATAGGCCTCGTTCCAGGGTTCAACTCAATGCTAAATTCTACCTCTCTGACTAGGGGTATCCCTGGGAGCTCATCAGGGAAGACGTCGAGAAAATCTTCGACCACTCTCGGAATCTGTCCTGGCTCTGACACTGCTGCTGAGATGACGCCTCCGGCCTGATTCTTCAAGGTTCGAGTAAAGATGAACTGCTCCATCCCAGGAATGCTGAATATGACCCTACCTCCTCTACAATCAATTGTCGCATGACTGTCTCTCAACCAGTCCATGCCAAGAACGACATCAAAATTCCCCATAGGGAATTCAATCAATGATGCGGGCAGTAAATGCCCACACACCTCCATCGAACATGAAAAGCGCACTCTGCTAACTTCTACGAGCCCATTGCCGGTGAGTATATCCATCCTCTCCGGCAATGCCTCAAACTCTAATCCAATCCGTGTAGCATATTGTGCAGAGATGAATGAATGAGTAGCGCCTGAATCAAATAATGCTACAGCGGGAAATGAGGTGACGAGAATTTTACATGCCACTACGTCGCTAGACGCTAGAGCCTCTCCCAAGGACAATGTGAGAGCCTGGCCCCGCGGAGCCCCTTGTTGCGGCCTTCCTCGACCATGCTGTTGCTGCCTCTGAGGGCCTTCGGCCTCCTGTGCCTGGCAGAACATCTGTGCCTGCGTTGGTAGACGCTGGGCTAGGGGCCTTACTGCTAATACTGGCTCTCCACTCGGGGTTGCCACCGGAGCTGGCAATGCTGAAAACTGCTGAGCTGGCCCTCCTGGCCTCTGCATCACAAGACAAGTGGAGATACGGTGGTCTGAACTACCACACCTCAAGCATAGGCCATTCGCTGACCGGCACACCTCCCTCGTGTGCCCTGTCTTCCCACAGAATATACAGTCCTGGGGTGCTCCCTGACACTGTTGTTGGTTCCTCGGCTGCTGATGCCGAACTGGCGCTGTATTAGTTGACACGGCCATCCTCCGCGGCGCTCCTACATCATAAATACGTACACCGGGTGCTGGTGCCGATGTTCGCTGTATTGCTCCTCCGCCAACCTGGGCATGAGATCTCTTCTGACCTCCTGTCCTCGATGCCAACCTCTGCTGGGTAAGCTCGTGCCTCCGAGCGGCCGTCAAAATAGCGTCAAACGTCTGGTAGTCGTGTCCTTCCACAAGCTGTAATAGTTCCAAATGAAGTCCCTGCTGGAACCTCATAGCTTTCTCTGGCTCCGTTGCCACCATTGCTGGTGCGAAACGGCACAATCTGCAGAACTCTGCTGTATACCCATCTACGGTCTTGTCTGCTTGCTTGAGACTGATAAACTTCTGCTGGAGCTCATATCGAGCT
This sequence comes from Iris pallida, assembly GCA_029216955.1. Lineage (NCBI taxonomy): Eukaryota > Viridiplantae > Streptophyta > Magnoliopsida > Asparagales > Iridaceae > Iris > Iris pallida. The sequence continues at coordinate 7,422,960 of JANAVB010034616.1, read as the reverse complement.
ACTACGCCAAAATACTTGGCCATGAATCTGTCACTGAAGGTGGTCCAACGAACAGGGCGTCTTGCACCAACTTCTTCTGATGCCCACCAGTCGCGGGCAAGATCCTGAAGTACCAGTTTGACCTGATCAACCTTCTCATCATCTGGAACCTTGGTTGCCACAAGAATGGCTTCGATGTCTTGAATCCAGGCATCCGCAGTGATGGCATCCTCCATGCCATCAAAATACCTCGGGTTCAAGCGACGAAACCTTCCTGATGCTCCCGAGTCAGCCCCGACACTCCTCTCAAGAGCTAACTGAATCCCTTGGTTCAGCAACACGTTCTGCTCCTGCTGCCGAGTCTGTTGCTGTTGGTTAGTGACAAAAAACCCCCGGATGATCTCCAGGAGTGCTACGGCGTCTGGTACTGCCGTCGCTGCTGGTGCTGCAGGAGTTTCAATAACATGCGGCTGCACTGCCTCTGGTTCCACTTCTGCTTGTGCCTGTCCTGGGGAAGGTTTTCTTCCATGTTGCTGCCCAGTCGAGCCATGCTCTTACTGCTCTTCCTCATGGGCCTCACCCGCTACTAAGAATGAAGCACCCCTATAGAGAAAGATATAAGATTATCAAGTCCGAACGAGGAAGATTTCGAGGATGCAAGTCAGGTTAGAGATCAAGGCAATGACAGAGAATTCGAAACAGAATTTCAAGGGGAACAAGTTTTGATTGAGACTCCTAATAATTCGCAATACCCCACAAGTCTGAAAATCAGACCTGCATGGGCCACCACTAAAACTTTGTCACACTCCCGTACCGAAATACGGAGACAGACTAGGCCAGCTACTCCATATGAGGTACGTAACATCATACGGCGATCGTGGCTGTCGAGAGACTAGGGGTACATGCTAAAATCAAGTCTCCTATGGTCCCACAGAGTTCTATGTCTCAATCAATCAAGTCACATCAGCAATTAAATGAACATTAAAGATAAAATAGTAAGGCGTCCCCGACGCTTCATCAAAATGGTCATGAGAGACTAGCTTTATAATTTAGCTATCTCAGAGAGTCGGAAGTACAAAATTATACACAGCTGCAGTCTGTTTGATTACAATTATGTACTGACACCAAAATATCAAGTAATCCGGCTAACAGGTGCCGGTGGCTAAACGCCGCAAAAGTATAAACAGGAGTGGTGGAGAAGAAACCCACTCGAGTCCCCGAACCGCCACGCTCCTAGTATGCACCATGGATGTCAGGGAGGAAGATCGTGTCCTCCGGCTCTGCTACGAGATCTGGCCAAACAAAACCAGCGGGGTCAGCCCCGAATAGCAAGTACCGCCAAAGGGGCACAAGAGTTAAGATTAAAAACCCAGTTAATAGAATGATTGATAATAGTAATACTTATGCTACTATTATAGGGTAGCGCAACATCTTCCAACCCATATGGCACCCTTACAACCAAATAAGGACAAAAGGTGCCGCATGGAGTCGGGACGTGTCATACTCTATAACATTCACATAAGTTAAAAGGTATAAACAATAAAATCTCCTGATCGTGACTTCGGTTGATAGCCTATCGCAACACAATAACCAACCCAACAATCAAACAAGAACATGGGTTGGATCATGCACCATGATAGACCATGTTCCTCAGTCATTCACAGAAGTAGCACTTCACAACCAGAATATGTCTTCCGTTCATAACTTCGGTCCACAGCCTATCATAGTACGATAACCAACCCAACAATCAAACAAGAACATGGGTTGAATCACGTACCATGACAGTCCGCTTCCCTCAGTTATTCACGGAAGGTAATAGGATACAAGCAAGTCGTTTTCACGGCCAATCAAGTCTACGAGTTTTTAGTGGGACGAGGTTATCCTCGCGTCATGTTATTAGAAAATCCTCAGATCGTATCTTTCCAGCAAGGCTAGCCCACCCAGGGGTTCGCGTAGACAGGTGTTATTGAGCACAGGTCCCTCGTAAGGCTACCTTGCCAAAACATATATTATATAGCAGGAATTAATCGGATACAGTCATCCACTCGTTGCAGATGACACAGTATCCGTGGAGACCAGCCGGCGCATCAAGACAATATCTCAAGGCGGCTGGTGTAACACGATCTCGGGATTCTGCCCTCCCCATGCATCTAGTATATTTAGTTGCCTAGTTTAACCTTAGGTGAAATCTTAGACTCACATGCTGTGGCCTGCATGATTATCCTCCTAAAGTCGTACTTTAGTACGAGTACCCCAAAGAGGATCCATGTCAATCAGTATGTTAACATGTGCTACCCTCCTTAGTGTAATACATCATTGCAAATACGCCACGTAGAGTTACGAGTCATTTGTCGAACATGAACAAGAACTGGGACATTTAGGTACATGTATCAGGTAGGAACTCTTTGTTCTCTGGGGTCACATTAGTGCTCATATCTTGCTCGGGACAAAAGGCGTAAGGATATAAAATGGTCATATAATATCTGATAAAATATCAAAAGCGTACGCACAAAAGCACGCACGCTCAAGGGGTGAAAAGTCACGCAGGCTCACTCAAGGCAGCATGCGTGAAAGTCACGCAGGCTCACTCAAGGCAGCGTGCGTGAAAGTCACGCAGGCTCACTCAAGGCAGCGTGCGTGAAAAGTCACGCAGGCTCACTCAAGGCAGTGTGCGTGAAAAGTCACGCAGGCTCACTTAAGGCAGCGTGCGTGAAAAGTCACGCAGGCTCACTCAAGGCAGCGTGCGTGAAAAGTCACGCAGGCTCACTCAAGACAGCGTGCGTGAAAAGTCACGCAGGCTCAAGGGGAGACACGCTTCCATCAGGAAGCGTACTCAAAGCTGCGTACGCATGCTAAAGAGCACGCGCAGCTCAGTGTGCGTAAGCTAAACAGCTTTGTACACTGCTCACTGTCTTCTCCAAACAGCAAGAACACCATGGTTGAACCCAAAGCTTCAAAACATCACAACTTGGCCATCCGAACTCCAAATCCGAATTTCCAAAATTCTATCTTGGGTGAAATGGAGTTCTCTTCCACATGGAAGCATCAAAATCCACAAAACCCCAACAAAAATAGATCAAGACCAAGGAAATCTGAAAATGATTAAAACTTAGATCTACAAAAATCAAAGCTTCAAAATGGAAATTTCCAAGTTCTAAACTAGTATAGATTGAGGAGAAGAACATGTTTTGGCAAATAGTTTTGTAAGAAATCATTGACAAAATTATGGATCCATCTCTTGTGCAAGTTGGTACTTGCCTTGGTTGGTGGAGGAAATAAATGAGAGGAAGTAAATGAGAGGAGAGAGAATGAGATGAGTTATATATATAAAGATCTTGGACCCAAGGGTTCATGATGAACCAAAGGGTTCAAGATGAACCATCGGTGAACCAAGAATAGGTTACCCAAATGAGCCAAAACTGTAGGCCCAAATGCAGAAAATAAATTAGGAAATAATATTTTGTCGAATATTTTTGGGAAATGCATGAAGAAATACTGCATAATAAATATCGTATAAATTCAAGGTAAATATAATTTATCGGTTTACGTATTGAAATACGTATTCCAGGATTGGGGAGTGACAGGTACTGATACTGGCAGAGGACAGGGTACTCCTTCGGTACCTATTGGTGTTACTGCTAGAGGACGGGATTCTTCTTCGGTACCTCCTACTGGTACCGGCTCTGGATGCTCGTCGCCCAGTACCCCTGTGTATCGGACATTATCTCCGCCCGCCATGATGCTATGTGGCATATCTCCTGGGACGAGTAGTTCCAGGCCTGAGACTGCTCCCGAAAGTAGCGTTCCTCCTGTTGATACGACGATGGAGGCAGATGAGAAGATGGGGGAGGCTGAGCCAGCGGCTGACTAGTATCAGGCAGATGATGCCTGCGCACCTCCAAAGGAGACGAGGATAGAGATCTGGGCCGACGGTACAAAGTAAGTATTTTGGTTTATCATTTTTTTCTGTATTTATCATAAATTAACTTTTCTCATTAATATAATATGTCTGTATAGATATCGTCCCTCGTTGGTACAAAGACGCCTAGGCCAGCTCCTGAGGCAAAATTATGGAGGTCCTTGGATAAACTACTCGGATGCTCCGGACGATAGGAAGGCCTACTGGTTTGCGCGCTTCAAGGTTAAAATAGATTTGCTTTTAACATAAATTATTTGATTTATGCATATTATATATTACTGAAAAATATTTGGTTTGCGTACTCTTCTAGGATATATTTTTTTATCCACCGCATCGGGCCGAGCTGATCGAGGGGATGTTACCTGCTGTCGTTGCTAAGCTGATCCGCGACGCTATCAATGATCAGAAGGCTCGTGATCGTACCGGAAAGCCGATCTAAGGTTGGATCACCCCTGATCAGTGGGATGCGATGAAGGCTCGATTCAACGAGCCAAGGTACAAGGAAAAGTCCGAGACGGCCAAGACGGCTAGGCAGAATGCCTCGAAGTGGTGCGGTGGGTCGATTCCGATGATGGAACATTTTCGTCGTCTGGTATGTATTTTTCTTTCAGAAATATTATTTTAATACAAATCCGATAAATTATTACTAAGATAATATATTTAAATACAGGTAAGGAAGGTCGGTAACGTCGATATGGTGACCGTCTTCCTAGCCACCCATCGGAAGGGCGAAGGCCTTATTGACGAGAGGGCCCAGCTTACCTATGTAAGTATTGCAATACTATTTGTCAATTATAATACTTCGTGTTAATTTTAATATAACTTAGTAAATATTCATGCAAATAAATATTCATGTAGTTAGTAATAATAAGTAATTAATTATAAATTAGAAATCATAGAGTATTATTCATACTTTCTAGGCCGAGTATCAGAGGCTTGGGGACCGGGTGACTGCTAGTGCACCTACTGCGGGAGAGGCCGGTACTTCCTCGCAGCCCACTCAAGCTCCGTCGGGGGACGAGCTATGGATGACCGTCGCAGGTGGCCTCTGTAGGGGTACGTACTACGGTACGAGATCCTATGACGCCCTAGTTGCGAGCCAGTCCTCTAGGGCATCCCCCGCTAGTGTGCATGGTCCACAGCCGTCACAGGAGTCTGTCTGAGTCCACCAAATGAAGGAGTCTCTCCGGGACGAGCTGCTACGACGGATTCAGGACCAGTCTCAGCACCGGTCGGATGAGCCTGCGCTTATAGCACAATTGGATGCGCTCGACCGCAGCATTATGGAGCTCCGGCATGTGACTGAGCGGGGAGTCACCGATCTTAGAATGTCGACGGAGCGCAGCATATTGGATCTGCAGGCAGCACAGATGACCATGGGCGAGAGGCTGAGATTGGTGCAGGATTCGGTACAACATGTTTTAGCGACATAGGGTCCTTTATGTCTCTAAAAAGTAATTTTTTACATATATTAGCGATATGAGTTTTTGTATGTCACGAAAATGACCAATAATTTACTAGCAGGAGACCAAATATCAATCCCGCCAAAAATGTTCTACATATTGCGACATCCACATATCGCAGAATTATACCATATGTTTGGTGACATACGCATGTGTCGCAAAATACATATATGAATTTTTTTGATCTTAATAATAACGTATAATATATGTTTGGGTTTTTTAACCTCAAACCCTAGAGAGGGGTTCTCTCTCTCAAAATCGAAGAAAGACGTTTCTCTCTCTCTCTCATACACACACAATCGTTAGCAGCCCATTTCAGCGTCTTCTCAACAGTCCATTCCAGCGTCTCCTCTATCATCAATTCCCATTCACAGTGAGTTTCTTCCTCTAATCTTCCCAGTAGCTTGATTTTGTTAGTGTTTGATTTGGGATAGTTCTTTGATGCAATCGATTCTAAGTTTCTCTCGCTCAATTAATTTATGGTTTCTCTCTCTGAATCTAGTTTGTTAAGTTTTGATTTGGGATATGTACGTTAGTCAAAAGATTAGGGTTTGGTTTTTCATATTATCGTCGTCCTCATCCGGAGGAGACTACAGCAAGGACCGGGAGGAGTGGAGCAATTTTGCCATCAGATGTCTCCTCGATGCCTACACGGATAAGTATGTCTAACTGAACCGGAGGAACCTGAGGGGGAGGGAATAGAGGGACTGGGAAGACGTGGCCACCAGCATCAGTGAGAGGTGTGACAAGCAGTAGTCCGGGAAGAGCATGGAGAAGTACATGAACAAGGTCGCACTACCAAAATACATAGATTTACCGACGGCCATATCCGTCGGTAGTCCGTCGCCAAAAATAAATACCGACGGATTACCGACGAATATTTTGGTAAAACAGCCATCGGGAATAACCTCGTCGCTAAAACATATCCGTCGCTACTTCCGTCGCTCAGCGACGACTTAGCGACGGAATACCGTCGGCGCATTTAAATATATAGAGCGACGGATTACCGACTAGCTTTCGTCGAAACATGTATCAGAATATAGGGTTAGCGACGGAAACCTCCGTCGCTAAAGAGTCGGCAAAACCGTATCAGTGATTTTCTGATACGCAATATCCGTCGCTAATCCGTCGTAAATTTGTCGGTAAAAGCGTATCAGAGATTTTTCCATACGGCAGGTCGTCGTTATGCCGTCGCTAATCCGCCGAGGTGTACGACGGATTAGCGTCGTATTAGCGACAAAACATCCGTCGCTAACTGCAAAATTTATGGACATCAAACAGAACCATGTCGACGGATATTCCGTCGCTAAACCGTCGCTAACTGTAAAATTCTCCAGGTAGCGACGGATATTCCGTCGGGACTTTGTCGCCAGTCCGCCGTAAGTTAGTCCCCAATCCGTCGCTAACTGTAAAATTTATGGACATCAAAACAGAACTAGGTCGACGGACATTCCGTCGCTAAACCGTCGCTCAAGGTAAAATTCTCCAGGTAGCGACGGATATTCCGTCGCCAATCCGTCGAAAAATTGAATTCCTACAGTTAGCGACGGATAGTCCGTCGGAACTTTGTTGCCAGTCCGCCGTAAGTTAGTCGCCAATCCGTCGCTAACTGCAAAATTTATTGATATCAAACAGAACCAGGTTGACGGATATTCCGTCGCTAAACCGTCGCTCAATGTAAAATTCTCCAGTTAGCGACGGTTTTTACGTCGCCAATCCGTCGCTAACCTCAGTTTCTCCAGTTAGCGACGGGCTATCCGTCGCTGAGGGGTCGCCTGTCCGTCGCTAACTTCTAATTTTTGAAAAAAAATACTGCAAACAGACTCTTTCCTGTTTATACAACACATCCAACACAATATCAAACATGCCAAATATCCATATACAACACCATATATCCATATCCAACACGAATATCCAACGTAGCCAATATCGAACACCATATATCCATATGCAAAATATCCATATCCGACACCAATATCCAACGTATCCAATATCCAACAAAATACTACCAACACAATACATCCAATATCCAACATTAAATTATCCAAACATAAAAAAAATATCCGATCATACAATGTATCCAAATGTCTACAAAACCAACAACATAAACAAAATTAAACCCCGTCCGTCGGATCGTCTCGTGCTCGTGCTCGTGCCGCCGCATCCGCTTTGCGTATGTACTCCTCCACCGTGTGTGCCGGCACTTGGGACAAGACATGGTCTGGAAGCGCACGTAGCTGCTGTGGCGACAACATGTCAAAGAACGTCAAGATGGTGTTATCCAATACGATACGGGCGTCCGCAGAGCGGTTAAACGAAAGCCGTCTGGAGGAAGAAGGACCAGGTCGATCCGAAGCACCGGCAGCAGCAGTAGACGGACCGGGAGCAGACGGACCGGGAGCAGACGGATAGCGCCCCAACACTATCGCCCGCAAATCTGACATCGCGGAGGTCAGAGTCGCAAGCTGCGCCCTCACATCGTCAACCGGGGGCACTGGGGGAGGCGGAGGCGGTGGATATCTCGGGGACGGCTGCAACGAGGGCGCCATGGAACCTAAGCCGTAGACACGCCCTTTCCTAACGCCGCCGACGGATTCTACGAACACGTCGTCGTAGCGAGCGGCCATAGAAGAGTGCGTCTGGGTGGGCGTCGTTTTGCCGACATTCTCGGAAGGGGGCTCGATCTCAAGCCGACTAAGTGCCTCACGATACGCAGCCTATCCAATGAATGTGTTTGTACTATAAGTTTTCCTAAGTTATAATATAAATCCTATGTTTTCCTAAGTTATAGTCTGAATCCTAAGTTTATCTAATTAACTTAACAATAATTATATTTCTAACATAAATCTCATAAACGTAAGTACTTACATCAGTCTCCTCGGCCCTCGCGTCGACGAAGCTCCCTCCTTCCGCCTCTTGTGCGTATGTACGAATACATCGTGAGCGGTGACCGTCTCCGCCTCTTTCCCCTGCTTCACCGCCCGTCGGACCTGCATACGTAGAATTTAATTAACTTCGTATATTAACAGTATGAAATTAAATAATAGAATAAATTTGAATTTGCGCTATCTCACCAAATCTGCACGCGTCGATGCGTGGGGCCTTGATCCCCCCGTATGCAGACCCGCGCCCTGTCGATTAGCCTTAGCTTTCTCCGATTTCAGCTTGAACTGCGGAGTATCCATCTTCTCCAACATCTGCTCATAGTACTCCGCCCGGATCCAGTCCTTTCTTGTATGCGCCGTACGAAGGTCGTACACCGCATCCCGTATCTTCTTCCCGACGGCGGCTTTGTAGGTCCTGCGGATCGCCTTCTCGCGATGGGGGGGCCACCAGAACGTCCTCTGACATACAAATTCAAATATCACGTAATAAAAAATTTAATGATTTAAAGAATAATTAATAATTCACCGACGGATTTATACCCTCATCTCGTCGAGCCAGACGTACTTCATGTCCTGAGGTACCTCAGAAAAATTAATGTAGGGGCCATGGTAGTTATCCCGAATAATGCGCCCTAGAATCCGAGCAGCATCCCACGGGAAAAACCTATAAAGAAGCAACAACTGGATTATTAACTTGAATAAATGAAACAAATTTAATAAATTAACTTAAATTTACTTACGATTCACCAGCGGGCCATAGCTCTCGTCGGAACTCGCCCACCAGCCTCTCTGGTGGCGTCGGGGGATTCGCGGGTCCGCGAATGTACTCCCCGGTATTAGGATGAAACTGAATCCCGGGGTACTCCGAGGCCCACCCTGCAGTAACTGCTGGGCCCCCTGCTGCATCTGCTGCTGCATCCGCTGGTACATCCGGTGGCGGAACGGATCCGCTAGCGGATGGAGTCACAGGCCTCGACGACGATGTCGGTGGCACCGAGGAAGAATGACGGCGGGAAGAGCCTGTGATCGGGCTCTCCAAGTCGGGCTCGGAGGTCACATCCGGGGAATGCGGCTGGCGACCACGACCGCTACCACCACGCCCACGCCCACGCCCACGACCACCACCACCACCGTCGCCGCCGCCGCCACCGCCACGTCCACGGCCAGCACCACCAGTACGGGTGCTCGCAACCATGCCCTGTAAATAGAACACATAAACAAAATACCGACAACATAGATTTATAAATGAATATAAACCTAAACATATCCATACCAGCAGCAGGGCGATGAGTGCCGCCCAGACGAGTAGGCCTAGGAGTGCCATCTGCAAAAAGAAACTCATACAATAATACGCAAATATCCCAAACTGAAATAAATATTACAATCAGAAGTGAAGTACGAATAAAAGCTAGATACACAAAATCTGATAAAATCATGCACCAATACAACAAAGTACAATTCTTGATGAAAGGGCATCTTGTGTTCCACTAGACTTGTAATTGTAAATCCAAATGTAATAGGGTAATTTAGGATTCGAGACTAGATATTGGGTGCTTCAAGATACAACTGAAATATAGCAATATTTAATCATCGTCATCGTCCTCTTCCTCGGCCTCGGCCTCATCATCATCATCATCCTCATCGTCGAATTCATCTGTATCCTCATCCTCATCCTCATAAAGTTCTTCTTCTTCTTCTTCTTCTTCTTCTTCAGTCTCAATACTTGGGACAAGACGCCTCTTTGTCCCCTGGTTGACATCTAAGTCTTGTATATCAACCTCTTCCTCCCCTCTATTTTCATCAGCAAGAGGTATATCAACCTCTAATTCAACATCCACGTCACAAGACTGTTGTCCCAAATATTGGGGTTTTTCGATCTGGTCCTCTTGGTATGCTGGGTCTCCAACGTTGAATGTATTTCTAGATTTAATCTTGCATACTGCCCACCAGTCAAAGCGATCTCTACGACGCATTGGGTAGCTTGTATAGTAGACTTGAACAGCCTGACTTGCTATCGCAAACGTGTCGGACCCTCTATACCTCCTGCGATGATTTATATCGACGAATCCAAATTGTTTATCGATTCTCCAACTGATATTTGGTGTCGTATCGAACCACTCACATTTGAACATAACAATATGCATATCAAATGGGGCACTATATTGTAATTCTACAATATCCCGAAGCACTCCATAATAGTCAAAGTCCGGCTCGTCGTCATAGATTGTGCCTCTTATGCAAACACCAGAATGCATCGTACTGAAGTCGTCATTGAGAAATTCTGCATTTATAGGATGTTGAGTTGTCTTAAACTTGAAGCCATTAACGACATAGCCGGGCCAAGTCTTTGCATGCTTCTTCGGTCCCAATGACAAATAACGGATGCTCTCATTTGTGAGTGTACTTGGTTCAGCTAATAAAACCTGTAAACTTTAAATTTATTAGTGGCATATATATATTTAAATGGTAGCCGCATAACATATTATCTCAGTTACTTACGTAATCTCGAAACCATGACGGAAAGGTAAAATCAACCTCTCTTTGAAGTCCCTCATCGGTAATATCGGGTGTCCTTATTTTGACTTCATCTCTAAATACACTGTTAGAGAGAATAAAAATTAGTGTAGTCAGTTACCTCACCAAATTAGAGATTATAACGAGGTGTAGTCACTTACTTCTCCAAATCTCTCACTTCTTGTATGTCACAATTTAACAAGACATATCGGTGAGCGGCATCATACTCATCGTCACTCAACCACCGTTTCTTACTAGCCCCAATAGGCTTGCCCCTTAAATTGAATATACCTCCTTCCTCAACGTCTTCGTCAATCCTTTGAGGTCTATTTCGATTTGTCTCAACATGAGTATCGAAATAAATGGAGCAAAAGTTTGACACCTCCTCGATAAGATATGCTTCGCATATCGAAGCCTCTATATGAGCCTTGTTGCCAACTTTCTTCTTTAGATGATGTAGATACCTAGAGAGACAAATTATCTTGAGAATTAACAATGAATTATAAAATCCACTTAAATTATATCGATTTTTATTTACCTTTCAAAGGGGTACATCCATCGATAATGAACAGATGCACCGACACGGGCTTCGTATGCTAGATGAATCGGTAGATGCTCCATACTGTCGAAGAAACCCGGTGGAAATATTTTCTCTAACTTACAAATTGTTAAGACAATCTTCTCCTCAAGTTGTATCATATGTTGCACCGTGAGCTTAGTTGAACAGATATCCCTGAAGAATGTAGACAGCTCGGCCAACGGAACCCATACAGCAGAAGGCAACAACTCTCTCAACGCAATGGGCAGTAATCTTTCCATAAACACGTGGCAGTCGTGACTCTTCATTCCTGTTAGCTTGCGTTCATTGAGATCAACGCATCTAGACAAATTCGACACATAGCTGTCGGGAAATCTTAAAGTAGATATCCACTTGCAGATTATTAATCTATCTTCCTTGCTCAATGCGTATGGTGCTATCGGCTTAGTTACTTGTCCACCAGCTCCCCTTTGTATCAAGTTTAGATTATGACGTTTGCATATCTCGGCCATGTCTTGTCTTGCTTTTGGATTGTCCTTCGTCTTTCCTTTAATATCCATAACGGTATTGAAGACATTATCGAACACATTCTTTTCGATATGCATGACATCAAGATTATGCCTAATAAGATTATCTTTCCTATAAGGCAAGTCCCAGAAGATACCCCGTTTGGTCCAGTTATGGCTTTGTCCGAACCCCTCGACACGATTGTTCGATGGATCTTCCATTGCAGTGGGCAATTCCTTTACATCTTCCCAAATATCGTATCCCGACAATCTGGCAGGAGGTTCAGAAAATTCTTGTTTTCCATATCTGAACGCGTCCTTGTTCTTTCGCCAAGGATGTCTCGTTGGCAGAAATTGACGGTGACAGTCAAAGAAAGAAGTTTTTCCTCCATGTCTAAGGCGGAACGCTTTACTATTTTTTATACATATCGGACAAGACATGTTGCCGTGCGTACTCCATCCCGACAGCATACCGTATGCTGGAAAATCATTGATTGTCCACATGAGTGAAGCTCTCATCTGAAAGTTTTGTTTTCTGGAAATATCATAGGTCGTGACGCCGATCTCCCACAACTGTTTCAGCTCATCCACCAACGGCTGTAAATATATATCGATGTTCTTTGTCGGATTTTTGGGACCGGGTATGATAGCTGTCAAGAACATATAAGGAGTCTTCATACACATCCATGGTGGCAGATTGTAAGGGGTAAGAATGACCGGCCAGCATGAGTATTGAGATCCCGACTGTCCGAAAGGGGCGAAGCCATCAGAACATAGCGCCAGGCTTACATTTCTAGGCTCTGCAGCAAAATCTGGATGACACAAATCAAAATATTTCCACGCCTCCCCATCCGAAGGATGTGACAATTCTCCTTCGTCCTTTATGCGATCTTCACTGTGCCACGTCATGTGTTCTGCTGTATTCAGAGACATATACATCCTCTGTAAGCGCTTCGTGATCGACAAGTAATGCATATACTTGTAAGGACGTCGTTTTCTAGTTGACTTTCCTTTTCCCTGTACTGTCTTGTAACGATCCGCATTACAGAACCAACAACTTTCTAATACGCAATTCTCTTTGTAATACAATATACATCCGTTGCGACAGCAATCTATCTTCTCGTACCCCAGTCCCAGTTGTCGGACCATCATCTTTGACTTGTAGAAGTTTTTTGGGAGCTCTTTTGATTCCTTCGGTAACACCTCATTAGTTAATTGTGTGATCCGATCATAGCAAGCTTGTGGCAAGTTAAAATCAGACTTTATGTTCAACAACCGCATCGTCACTGACAGTGCGGAATGAGTCTCACAACCAGGATATAGAGGAGTATCTGCATCCTTAAACATATCATAGAACTCCTTTGCCTCGAGATTAGGATCCTCCGGATCAAAATTAGGCCCTACCGCAGCATACACCATATCTCGTGCAAGGTTCTACATGTCTCCATAATCCACAGAGCATCCGTCGTCTTCGAGGACATCCGTTGCAGCATTATCATCAAAAGCATAAGTACCAGCTTCTGCAGCCTGTCTTTCTGAATATAATTCACCTTGCGATGACCACAGGCCGTAATCACGTACGAAACCCTTACGGGTCAAATGATCTCTCACAGTCATCACTTCTTCGAAACGTCTATTGTGACAATTAACACATGGACACTTGATTTTGTTATCGTCCATGTACTGAGTTTTGCTCATGGCATACTTAAGAAATACTTCCACACCTGTCTGAAAATCGTCACTCACACCAATTCTGCTCTCGTGTTGTCGTTTGTACATCCATGTACGATCAACAAAGTAACGATTCATGCTCGATTTGATGTGAATATCTGTATCGTAAGACAAACTAAACATAAGAATTAATAGCCCGATACCGATACTCATATCGTAAGAAAAACTAAACTTGTCGATAACACGCTAGGCCTACGACGAGGCTACTTAGTATCACAATCTAACATAATTAGTATATAATTATGTAACTGGTGGATCCGCTAGCTAGTAAGCCGGATGTACTTAATATCAGAGAGTATCAGATTAGTATCAGTATATAGGTTAGGTAGACCGTATCAAACGCATATCGGAATAGCAGGCCGAATAGGAGGCCGAGATAGTCGAGAAGAAGGGAAGAAAGGAGGAGCAGATGTGTCCAGAGCCATGGTGGAGGAGGAGAAGTAACATGAGAGCAGTTTCTGCCGTAACATCTCCTGGCTCTGCTGGCAACTGAAGTCCAGATGCTACAAAGGACGATCCTTCGCTGAAATCGACTACAATACCCATCAGTTCAAGTTCATTCCTATATGAGTAGATTCCAATGCCATAGAAGCCATCAGTTTGTTGACCTTCCTCTATGGCATTGGAATATACTCATATAGGAATGAACTTGAACTGATGGGTGTTGTAGTCGATTTCAGCGAAGGATCGTCCTTTGTAGCATCTGGACTTCAGTTGCCAGCAGAGCCAGGAGATGTTACGGCGGAAACTGCTCTCATGTTACTTCTCCTCCTCCACCATGGCTCTGAACCCATCTGCTCCTCCCTTCTTCCCTTCTTCACATTCGACTATCTCGGCCTCCTATTCGGCCTACTATTCTGATACTGATACTTTGAACCTTGATCTTAACCCAAACCTATATACTGATCGATACTAATCCGCTACGCCCGATACTAAGTATATACGGTCGATACTGATAGCGATAGTCCGATACCGATAGCGATAGTTCGATACCGATAGCGATAGTCCGATACAGATACACATGGACCTACATATCTATATATCACTAGTAGCCATACTCCTCTACATACTACTCTACACTAGGATCTAGTAACCATATACTACTCTACACACTAGCTACGTAGTCATACTCTAAAATAAGGTAAACTAATTATGCCTATATGTAGATATATATATAGGCATAATTAGTTTACCATAATTAGTTTACCTTATATACATATAAGGTAAACTAATTAAGCATCTTAAAATTATGCCTATATATATATATATATATATATATATATATATATATATATATATATATATATATATATATATATATATATATATATATATGTCTGTGTGTGTGTGTGTGTATCCGTGTGTCTGTGTCCGTGTGTGTCCGTGTGTGTGTGTGTGTGTGTCTGTGTGTGTGTGTGTGTCTGTGTGTCCGTGTGTCCGTGTGTGTGTGTGTCCGTGTGTGTGTGTGTCCGGCCAGCCCCCCTCCACACATACCCCCCCGTACCCCGCGGCCAGCCCCCGCCCCCATCGTACCCCCCCAACGCTGCCCGCCCCCTCGATCCCACCGCCCCCTCCACACCCCCCGCCCTCCGCGCACGGCCAGCCCCCCTCCGCAACCCCCCGCACCCCGCAGCCAGCCCCCGCGCGCCCCCATCCCTCCAACGCTTCCCCGCCCCCTCCCACCGCCCCCTCCACACCTCCCGCCACCCGCCGCCACCCGCCGCCCCCCGCAGTCGACGCCGCCCCCCGCAGCCCCCGACGCCCCCGGCCCGCTGCAACCCACGACCACCGTGCGCGCACGCGAGAGAGAGAGAGCGAGAAAGAGAGAGAGAGAGAGAGAGAGAGAGAGAGAGAGAGAAAGAGAGAGAGAGAGAGGGAGAGGGAGAGGGGATTACCTTTGGGAGAGAGAGAGGAGAGGGGGTCGCCGATCACCGCCGCGGGAGAGAGAGGAGAGGGGGTCGCCGATCGATCACCGCGGGAGAGAGAGAGAGAGGAGAGAGAGTAAAATTTGGGGGGAATGAAAAAGTTCCCCCCGTCGTTTCAATTTAAGTCTGGAACGTAAATTTAGCGACGGAGTAGCGACGGATTATTCCGTCGCTAATGCGTCAGTAAATCTCGCGCGAGTAGCGACGGATTATTCCGTCGCTAAGTCGTCAGTAAATCTCGCGCCAATATTTTAGGCTTTTGCTGCCAAAATATGCGACGTTCTAGCGACGGATATAAAATCGTCGCTACTTGGCCGACTACCTATCGACGGCATAGCGACGGATATGGACATAAAAAAATAAAAAAAATTGTCCACTGCTTTCCGTCGGTATTCCGTCACAAATTCGTCGGTGATCCGACGGTGATAGCGACGGAAAATTTCCGTCGCTAATTTGCCGTCGCTAAAGTACCGTAATTTGGTAGTGTCGACAACCTCAAGGGGTCATATCCTTTCCCCCTCTTTTATATTTTACTATTGCAAATACACAGTTCTGATGGACATCGGAGTGGTTTTATTTAGGAAAGGCTAGTGACAATGAAGCCTTTCATGTCAAAACTTCCTTCTTCTGCTTTTACATCAATTTATTTGTTGTGCATGAATTTCCGTTTTGACTATCTCAATATTGGCTGCAAATGGTGGGTAGGCTAGATGTAATGTATTTTATTTGTGGTAAGCATAATAACTAGCAATGTTCTTACTTTCTAACATACGTTTGTGTCCAAGGTTATCTATATTTCCTATTACTGTTATCAAGCTCTTTTTAGGATGACCATCTCTTAGTAATTTATCCCATGGCAAATATGGTTCTAATCTTTTAGCTTTGTTCCATAAATTTGAGAGTGGCAACTATGTTCTGTAGCTGTGTATAAAAATGTGGGGAGAAAATTTCTTTGGTTACTAAATATATAAATTTTAGTTGAGAATCATGTTTGGAACTAAGAATAGGAAAAGCCCAGTTTGCTATCATTAGTTTCCCCCCTTATGAACTGTACTGTTATCAATTCCTATTCCATTGCCAACACACTTTCTAACCAACATTGGAAGTCCTAACTTTCGAAAAAGCACTCACAAATGCTTCAGGAAACATAAGAATATAAACTTTCTTCAAATTATAATACAGGAGTATGAAGATTATCATATGGAGTTGTAATAAAAGTTTTAGTCAATGATCTATTATGATTTTTGTCATGCTAGGTGGGTAGGTAATGTAAGTTAAATTATTATTCTTCGATTATGATTTGTGTCTTGTCCTATTGAAGGAATCTTATACTAACTGATCAATTATAAGATTTATCTGGTGACTACGTGACAGTCCTCTATTCTGACACCGGAACGTGAGTCCAGAGAGACAATTAGAGACGAGAGGAGGCATACTATAACATTGACTTTTCTTAAAACCAATTTACTATAACATAAAGCAACGAGTCTTTCTCTAGCATAGCATGGTCAAAACGTTCTCCAGATTCTGTGTATTGCGTCTTGACGAAAAAGGCTAAAAGAATTGCTCATTTATCTAGTTTAGTGTTCTCTTCTTTTGCACCTTCTCCAATCTTTTCATAGAATTTTGGATACAATGTCTTGGATATTACTTAAACATTTCTGCATACAAACTGATGCAAGTTTGATGAGAAGTTCCAAACTTAATTCAACTAACGTGTTTTTTTCCAATCTATATATCAAATGAATACATTTAAGCACCGGATATAATTATATCAGAAACAAACCACAGTTGTATAAGTAGCTGGGTTAATCCCATCAGTATTTGGGAATCAGTTGGGGGCAAGAATTGTAATGCCCGACACTATTACATTACTGCATAATGAAAAATACATCTATCAGGATGGCCAGGTACAAGTAAGCGAAGTTCGAATCAAAATTCTCCCTTTCTATGAGCTAATCTTAAACAAATACTCAAGGTTTTCCATGGTCAACTAATGGGTACAAGGATCCCACCTGCAATAAAATTAAACTGGGTGAACGTTCCATGCCATAGAGTTGACAAATAAAAGCTTGGATATGAGCACATGGTCCGAGTACATTAGCTTGAGCTAGTACCCGCAGGTGGATTATGATTATGATTTATGTCTTGTCCTATTGAAGGAATCCTCGATTATGATTTATCTGGAGTGAATAATATCTCATTTTTAATTATAAATCAAAGTAATTTTTAATTTTTGTCGTAGAACATGTTTTTCCTAGTTGTACCTGAATCTTCGATCTTATATAAAATAATCTATGATCATATTGTCGCCTGTTGTATGTTACCCAAATGTTCTATTAGTACAAATATTGATTGTACATCTAATTCTCTCTTAAAATATCATGCTCACCTGCCATTTTTGTGTATGATTTTTATTGGCCTTTCACCAAGATTCATAGAAGCGTGTGTTGATTCAGGCAGTCCTTGTATCCATCCAATAAGGATTTATATAAATTGGTGAGGTTCCTGGTGGAGAGGCTAGATGAAACATCCCTTTCTCCTACTATGACTGAGGTATGGACATATATCCTAAAGTGGTTGGATCTACCAAGCATGTTGGAGCTGATGATTCTTGTTTGTAACAGGGAAACATAGCAAGGTGGGTTAAGAAGTGTGATACCTTAAGCATGCCATATTTTCTATGTTGCTTCAGGAAGCAATAAGTATCAATAAAGGCGATTCAGTATTGATTCTATCTGTACAATCCACATAATCCATGTTTTGCTACTTTTTCTACTAATATTCTTACTCATACATTTCAAAGTACCACTTGAAATCTTTGCAACATAATTTAATCTATCAAGAGTATATATCGTATATTTAACTGATAAATAGTTGGTAAGCTCCCGAATAATATTGATAATAACTTGTCAATATCCATTAGGGCATGATATGGTTGAGGTTGTTCGTATGTAAATTCTAACTCTTCTTTTGATTTTGTTAATATTAATGGATGAACTTTTAACTCTAACTGTGAGTATTACTCTATAATAATGTACATGGTTCTGGTTTTTGTTCAAAACCAATCAGTTACTACTTTCTTAGTTTACTATACACTAATAAATTTAGATTGTACATTGCTACTAAATGTACATTGAATTCATTTACTTGTCTTTCCTATATTTGGAATTTTGATGTATAGTTTTGGTCAAATTAGTTAGCTGACTGCACTAAAGAAAGTTATGATTTTGATTATCTTGGGTCTACGTAATGTACATGTACACAAATATGACATGACTTATGGTGATACAAATATGGATTTGATTTTGGGTAATTCCTAGAGTATCTTGGAGCATTTGTGTTGTGTCCAATACATGACTTTTAGAAAAAATGTGTCCAATTTTCATACTGTTAAGTTAGTATTTTTCTAGACGAGTGTATTTTTGAAATAATTTGAACATATGGTCTAGGATTTAGCTATGCAATATGAGCTTCTAACGAAAATGTGTACCTAGGGTATAAGAAGTATATATATATATATATATATATATATATATATATATATATATATATATATAAACTTGAATCTATTGTTTTCGTTTTGCATTTGCAAGTTTGTGGGGGTGGGTTGGTGGGTTAGTAAAGAACCTCTCTTTCTTGTTTGTTTTTCCATAACCCACTCATATTTTGAGGCATTAGAGGTAAATTGTCAGTATCAAGGAATTGGTGGAGGTAAATTGTCAGTATCAAGGAATTGGTATCTTGATGGATTCTTCTCGTTTCGATAAGTGGGTTGGGCTAACTGATATGCATCTAAAAATTCAGGTTTTTGTACATATTTTGTTTCTTGAATTTCGAGTTGCTTTGTGTAATATAGTGCATATACTCGAGATTGGTTAGTTTTCATATGATGTTCTTTTTTGTTTTATGATTGTTTCATTTTTGTTTCCGAGTTTCATTTCCTGGAATAATTTGTTACATTTTGATGTTTGGGTTCCCATGACGATTGTTTTATATTTTTTATCTTTTCATTAAGCTGCATTTGTTTGGGTTCCTGGAATAATTTGTCACTTTTTGATCTTTGCATTTTTCATTAAGCTGCATTTCTTTTATATTTTCTATCTTTTTGTAGATTTTAATTTATTGCCTTAGTTTCTTATAGTAGCACCCATTATCTAAAAAATGAGTCTTGTATTTATTAATCAGAAACATTATTTAAATATGAGGTATCACTATACTGCAAAGCAGTATTGATATTTGATACAGAAAAGCAGAAATTGCATGGTGGATGCAAGAACAAAATCATGTTATAATATTACAACATGAAATTCCCAAATTTATAATATCAAATATTTTGGGGTTGTTTGATATAAATATTAAAATACCTTGTCTTAACAGATCATGGATTGCCACAATTCTCAGATATTCTAGCAAATTACTCAGTATTGGTATTTACTTCACTCGTAGCAGCAGCTCTATACTTGTTTATTTTGTCAAGGTTCGGGCTTGAGCAGAATTATTTTTTTACCAACAGGATGAAGTAAATCAGGGCATGCTGGGATTCATGCAGTGTCCCATGTTGCTGGTGACCCAGCTCTTGAATTTCTCAAACTTTATGGTCTGGATTATGTGGCTAAATCTATGGCCTATGGGTATACTGCCTCCGTTATGGATTTCTACAAGACATGCCATATGCATACATCCAGGAGTTCACCCGGACTTCAATGGCTGGGAAAATTCGGCGCCTCAAGGGAGGGTACACGAGCATGTGGCAAAGACTTAGTCACTCTCTTCCATATGAAGTTCTCTGCAACAAAGGTTTTGAAAGTAAAGCAAAGTAGTCTTGGCGTTGATGTAATGGTTAAAAATGAGGATGGTCAGGAAAGAAAGATTGATGGAGTTTGACAAAGTTATTCTTTCTGGTGCTCTTGCATTCAAGAATGTAAGAGTATACCACTCTCCTTCTGATTCAGATGGTGAGTATTCAACTTCTCCATAAACATCTCACATGCCAATTGCTTTGTTTTTTTCTCTCTTGCTCCAAGTTCTGATTAGCGATATTTCTTCCAGCTTCGAAAAATGAGGTGGTAGAACTGAATGATCTTGAAAAGGAGTTATTTAGTAAGGTTGAGACCATAACTACTACAACAATGTTTTAAAGTTAATTTGATCACATGCCTATGGGCTTTTATTACTTTGGCGAGTTTATGGAGGATCCCGCTACAATTGGTAATCCAGTGGCCATGCAGAAGTTTTATGATGATACTGATGTTTTCTTGTTCTGGTCCTTACCATTTACCCATACATGTATATATATCCTACATACTTGTCTATCGTAGCATATCCTCAATAGGTTGTATGCTTCCGTAAAGTAGTCTTGGTGTTGATGTAATGGTTAAAAATACGGATGGTCAGGAAAGATAGATTGATGGAGTTAGACAAAGTTATTCTTTCTGGTGCTCTTGCATTCAAGAATGTAAGAGTATACCACTCTCCTTCTGATTCAGATGGTGAGTATTCAACTTCTCTATAAACATCTCACATGCCAATTGCTTTGTTTTGTTTCTCTTTTGCTCCAAGTTCTGATTAGCGATATTTCTTCCAGTTTCGAAAAATGAGGTGGTAGAACTGAATGATCTTAAAAAGGAGTTATTTAGTAAGGTTGAGACCATAACTACTACAATAATGTTTTGAAGTTAATTTGATCACATGCCTATGGGCTTCTATTACTTTGGGGAGTTTATGGAGGATCCCGCGTCAATTGGTATTCCAGTGGCCATGCAGAAGTTTTATGATGATACTGATGTTTTCTTGTTCTGGTCCTTACCCTTTACCCATACATGTATATATATCCTACATACTTGTCTAATCCTAGCTATATCCTCAATAGGCTGTATGCTTCCTTACCCTTTACCCGTACATGTATATATATCCTACATGTCTATCCTAGCTATATCCTCAATAGGCTCAATAGACTGTATGCATAGCTACATACTTGTCCATCATTTTTTGCATGTAAATTCCTTAAACCTGCACTGGATACACATGATAATGTTTACATGTGTGTATGTAGATTTTTCGCATATAACAATACACTAACTTGTCTAATTCCTAATGGGTTATTTATTCAATTTTTGCATATACCTCACTTTATTCAGTTTTCTTGTTGATTTCTTTCTTAATATTGTGATTATGCTACTTTTCCTTAATACCAACATGTTTGTACCTTGTCCATACCAGTAATTATGTTAGATAGCATCTACTCATAGGTTACTTACAATTTTTTTCTTTAATTTTTGTTTGCAGGAACATATAAGCAATAAGCCAATTTTGGGGGGAAGACATTCATATCATAAGCTATTGAAGGCTATTTTTTGGGAATGCATTCAATCATGTGTTTTGTTTTATATTGTACTTGTCTAGCTAGAATATAGTATGTGGAATACAATACGTTTCTTCTTGAATGTGTTACTTGAAGTTGTTAAAATATTGTATTATTTTATGAAGACATATTTCAAGACATTATATTAGATATTATGTTGTAGTTACGACAATTTGTTGCTCTTTGTTCTCAAAGTTACTTGAATACAAATTTCAATGGTTGTAAGTTATTTTTGAAATAAGATCTTTATATTTATGTAGGAAAATATATGCAAAAATAAAAATTACTACAAATTAATATTAAAAATATAAATTAGTTTTTGTGACATTAAATTGTGTATCAGGAAGTGTTTTTATATTTGGCTATATTAGCTTTTGCAACATCAAATTGTGTAGCGGGAAGTATTTTTATAATATTAAAAAAATAAAGAACTAGACTTTTGGCGACATGTGTTATGTTGTCAATGTATCACATTTCTGCGACATGCAAGGCACATGTCACCAAAAGTTCTTTTAAATATAAAATATAATATGTCGCCAAAAGTTGTCACATTCCACGACATAGGTGGTTTGGTGTCGCCAAAGACTTTCCCAGACAAGGCTATAACGACATGTATGCGACATAGCCAGATATGTCGCAGAAACGCTTTTGCGACACAAATTTTACTTTCCGCTACATATTGCTTATGTTGCTGAACATGCATTTTCTTGTAGTGCTACCATGGATTCATACCACCAGTGACTTGCAGCATTGGAGCGTTATCGTCCTTCGGGTGTGCCTTCATCGTCGTCGACTCCGCCGGTGCCACTGCCTTCTTCATCGACACCGACTCCACCGACGTCACTACCTCCTTCATCGGTATCGATTTTACAGGAGGACTATGAGCTTTTCTTATCCCTTGGTCGCGGCGTGCCCCCTCCTGCTCCAGATCCCCAGTAGTCCGAGTTAGGACTGTTTGTATTGAGTGTTTGAGTAGGGGTGGGCATACGGGTCTAGGAACCGCGGGTCCGACCCGGCCCGAACCGTAATTTGCTCAAACGGGGCGATTCCTCAATTTCTACAAGTAAACAGGTCGGGGTGGGGCGGGTCATGTTAAATTAACGGGGCGGGACGGGTTGCATTTAAAAATAAACGGGGCCCGGCCCGGCCCGTTTATTTTTAAAAAACTTAAATTTTTATAATATTTTGAATTATTTTATTTTTCAATGTTACTTACTGTACTGACTTAGACAATTCGACATTTAGACTTGCTACTATAGACTATACTATAGAGTCAAAAGAGTCAAAGACTGAGACTCAAATCTGAAATCTCAGATTCTCAAAGGCTCAAAGCAAAGGAAAGGAGGAGCCTCGAGCGAGCCGGCCCTAATTTTTTCTTCCCTCCCTCTCTCTCTCTCTCTCTCTCTCAAACTCACAACTAAGGAAAGTTGGAGTGACTCGTGAGGACTGAGGAGTCCGAGTCTCCGACGACGCCCCCCATCGCCCCGTCGCCCCGACGCCCCCCGTCGCCCCGATGCCCCGTCGAAGGTTTGATTTTGACCTAATTTGTTGGTTTGATTTTGACTTTGGCATATTTTTATTAGATCTTGTACAACCCTAGTTTTTCTAATTATGTTGGTAAACTTTGTTAATTATGTTTATCATTTGTTATTCATTTGTTAAACGTGAAATTTTCTTTCTGTTAGGAAAAAAGCCCAAGATCATCAGTTGAACTTTCTTAATTATGTTGATCATTAGGAAAAAAATTCAGTTGGAAAATTTGTTCATTAGGAAAAGTTTCTTCCTGTTAAACGTGAAATTTTACAAGAGAAAATTCATGGGCCCGTTTGGATCCGCGGGTCGTTCAGGACTGGACCCGTTCCGAACGGGCCGGGTCCAGTGTGGTTCCGAATTTTTTTTTGGCCCGGCCCGCCTCGTCCAGCCAAAAAACGGGTCCAGTCCGGTTCTATAAAATTTGGGCCCGGCCCGACCCGTGCCCACCCCTATGTTTGAGTACTTGTTTTTCTTTGTATTTATTTGTGACACTTATTTGTTTGTGACACTTGTTTGTTGGTTGCATAGATACATTGGTAATTGGTTGTGTAGACCCATGATTCTGTGGAAAAAATGATTCTGTGGAGAAAATGATTCTGTTGGTTGCATATATTGTGTTTCAGATTAAACTGCAGGAAAAAAATAATTCTGTGGAGAAAACTGCATACTGCAGTTTATTTATTTTTATTTTTTTCAAATTTAGCGACGTCTACCGACGTTTACCGACGCTTTCCGACGGCACTTTGCGTCGGTAGACGTCGCTAAACTGGCATATATTGCCAGGCTACCGACGTATAGCGACGTCTGTTTCGTCGGTATGCGTCGGTAAACGTCGCTATACGTCGGTAAATATCCCAGAATTTTACCTTATTTTTCCAGGATATACCGACGTATAGCGACATCACAAAACGTCGGTACTATATACCGACGCATAGCGACATCAATAACGTCAGTAATTTTTCCAGGGAATACCGACGTATAGCGACATCATAAACGTCGCTATTTCATCGACGAAACGACGGTAAACGTCGATATATTACCGACGTATCCTTGCGTCGGTAAACGTCGGTGTTGGCGACGATCAGCGACGTCTTCCCAAACACGTTTTCGCGACAAGAGAAAGACGTTGCTAAATACGTCGCTAAACTGGTTTAGCGATGTCTTTAGGCATTTTAGCGACGTCTTTAGTCGTCGCTAAAATGACTTATTCTGGTAGTGAATGGTGTCCTGTATTTTAACGGTACAAGTTAGGGGTGAGCATTATTCGGTCTTAAGCCGAAAATCAAATCGAACCGAGCCAAATCGAATAAGAGATTCGGTTCGGTTTTAAAAAAAAATTTGTTCAATTCGATTTTGAAAATACTAAATTTTTTTATTCGGTTTCGGTCCAAAACCGAAAATCGAATAAGAATATGTGTATGTGTGTGTTTGTGTTTGTCACTCCCGTTTTTTGTTGTACGTATTTTCAGTATACGTATACAGATTTCTGACATTTGTCAGGTGGACCGTAATTAGACTTGTCTTGCTTAGCCTAGTCTTTGTTTAATCTTGACTTAGTTTGTTTTAATTTGGTTTGGTTCAATTTGACTTGGCTTGGCTTGGTTTGTTTTGGTTTGAGATGGAGAGATTTTGTATAAAAACCAACTCCTTCTCTCTCCTCCATTATTTACATTTACTTCTTCGTCTTCTTCATTTACTCCTCCCACCTAGCAAGCCTTGGCAAGTGCAACTTGTTTCATGATGGATCTCAAGTTTTATTGTTCCATTCTCTTTCTTACTTGATTCTAAGCCTCTTTAGAACTTCACATTTTTGGGTTTGATGGATGGATTCTTGTATATCTAAGTTTGTAACTTTTTTGGTTTTTCTTGGTTTTGATCTCTGAAACTTAGTTATTTTCGAGATCAAATGGTTCCATGTTGTAGGGAAATCAATTCTACCCAATTTTGGCTTTTAAACTGCTTGATTTCGACTTCGTATGAGAAAGTTATGTCATTTTCGTGTTCATAGGTTCCCTACAACTTTTGGTGCTGTCGGGACGATGAACAGTGCCGCACGCAGTGTCATCGCTGCCGTGCGCCCGCGCGCCGTGCTTGCGCACAACGTGCGCCGTGGATACTTTTGCCCTCATGCACCTTGCAACTTGTACGCCGCGTGCCCGCGCGCCGTGCTTGCGCGCAACATGCGCCGTAGGTACTTTTGCCCTCGCGCACCTTGCAACTTGAGCGCTGCGCGCACGCGCATTTTTCTGCCGCGAGCCCGCAAGCCGTGCTTGCGCGCAACGTACGCCGTGGGCACTTTTGCCCGCGCGCGCCGCGCAACTTGCGCGTCGTGCTTGTGCGCAAATCACTCTAAATGACTTTTTTTGTCCGTTTGAACTATTTTGTAGAAAAAATCTTAAAAAACTCAAAACTTAAAAGTTGTTGATCTTTTTCTTGGTTTCAAGAATATGTTACTACCTATTTTATACAAGTTTATCTCATTCATGATAATGTAAGGATAGATCATGATAGTGGCCTGTTAAGGCGCACTCTTAGCAAGTAACAAGTAACATGACATGATAGTGGTCCGTCGTGGCGCACTCTTGACAAGTAAACCTGACATGTAATCTTGAATGTTGTTGCGACGACTATCTTGACATGCTGAGTAATAACTTGTCTTGACACCGTGGGTGATTGTTCTTGAATGTGCTTGTATAAGCTACCAGTCTCGTCTCGCATCATGTTTAGGACTTGCATATTCCCTGGTTACCACGGTCAGGAATTCATGCTGAATCTGACTAGGTTAATTATAGATTGATCAAAGTAGCTCATATAGAGAGAAGTTTTCAGTTAGAGGCGATCCCGTTATCCCGGCCACATCTGATGGACTTGTAGCCTGCCGACGAGTAGGGCACATTTCCAGTCCATTGTCATGTGGGGCACTTCTTGAAACAAGTATTATGCACACTGTCATGTGTTGCACTCAAAGTCACCTAGTAATTCTTGATAACTCTTGCATTATCCTCACCTGGATAACCTGGATAGCTGCAGGGCTTGTGACTGCCAGAACATCTTATTGTATCTTGCTAGTAATTAGGCTTGTGATAACCCTAGTTAGTTAAAGTATAAAGTCGTACTCTTTGCTTGGCCGTGATTGTTGGATGAAGTTCAATCCTGTCTAGTCTTGTCTAAATCCAGTGCATGGCTATCTCAGGACATGCTTGCTTACGCTTTACTCATAGCAATAAATGACTAGAGATCTGGTTCTGTTCAGGCGAAGGGTTACAATCCTGGTCCTTGTTTGGTTTAAGGATTGTAACCTGGCTCCCGAAATAGTTCCTTGTCCTCTCGTCATTTGTTGCCTTATTTACATTTCATGTTTTCCTATTATTATTCTTGTTCATGTTCTGATATGTTGGTTTTAGTTCTTAAGTGAAGCCTCCCTTGTGGCACTTGCTCTTTCTGGGGTCTGATCCAACTGATTTTGTATGACCAGATTTCGGAGCAGCACCTGGGGATCTTCCAGCCTTCCAGCCAGATGGTGAACACTAGACGTAACCCTGGTAACGAGTGAATTTTATTTTGCTCTCACACTCTATTGTAAATTATTCTTTTGAGGCGTTTAGCCGCCGAGCAAGTGTTAGCTCGTGTTGAATACTTATATTTCTTGTCTGCCTAAGGGCTGTAACATGATTGACAAATCCTAGGGTTGATCATGTATGACTGAAACTCTTGCTAGTCCTCGCATTTTGTACGACTAGATTCATGATCATCTGTATATGAAATATATGGGACGTCTTACTATTGAATATCTGATGGTATAACATCTTGTAACTATTATTACTTGCTTGAGATTGAGACACTAGGCTTGTTCTTGACCATAAGAGACTGATGGCTTGTAGATAACCCTCATACATCTAGACAGCGGTGACCGTATATCGAGGTGGATTACACTTCTATATACGTAGCTGGCCGTGTCTGTCCTCCGCTCTCCAGTATTCTGGTTCTGGGACGTGACAGTGTTATAACAAATTAAAGATATGCGCAAATAAACCGAAAAATAGAATAAATCGAACAAAACGAAAATCGAACCGATTTAATTTAGTTCGGTTTGATTCGGTTATGGACCATTTCGATTCGGTTTCGGTTTTGCTTATTCGGTTTTCGGTTATTCGATTAGGTTTGAACCGAATTAACCTAATGTTCACCTCTAGTACAAGTATATATACTCATACTTTTCTGTATTTCTAAAAATTTATTATCTCATGCGTAACATTTTGTATTATTCTTTATTATAATTTTCTGTTTCATAATCAACGTTACCAATCACCAACTTGTATACTAAAAAAACAACTCACCTTTCCAAGTATGTACGGGAATCTCAGTGTCCTAGTATGTAAAGGGACTAGTGTACCAAAATTTCAAGCTCAGCGTTGTACCAAATTTTTTAATCAAAGTTTATATACATTTATACAAGAGAAAATACTGATAGCCAGCCAATCATTCTTCAATCGGACGGTCGTCATTCCCCATTCGAAAGAATTGGACAATTAAAATTCTTGGCATCCCTCCCCCAAATGCTTCACTATTCCGGAATCCGCACTGCGAATCAGCGCCGTCTAAAAAAAATCTCGATCCATGATCCGACGGCCGCGGATTATGCGGTGCCCGGTATTGATCCAAAGTAATTGGTGTTTCCACAAATAACTACACTGTCACCATAAATTTCTTCTTCTTTTTTCTCACTCCGGAATGGCGGACAGATCGGAAGCTAATTTACGCCCACCACTGCCAAAGCCGGACCGGCTCTTCCTCCTCCTCCCGGAGACGGTGGGGACCACTGCCGGTTTCGCCGGCTCCTTTGCTTCGAAAACCAACGGCGCCACCGAGCTCCTCCCGCACTGCGGCGCCGAGCTCCTCGTCAGCGCCGCGCTGGCCTTGACAGCCAGCTTGGCCAGGTCCTCGGCCTGGAGCGGCGACTTGAGCGTCGACTTCGGGAGGACGAAGTAGATCTGTCCCGGACGAAGCCACTCGTCCGCTCCGACGGCCGAGACGGAGCGGTCGAACTCCATCTCGTCAGCGTCGCAGACGAACCAGCGGTCCGAGGACGTCCCGGCCAGCACCGACGCGGCCAGGACCGGCCGGTCGAACTCCCTCAGGCTCCCGTCGGCGAGTATCAGCTTCCCCGTCGGCGAATCGCCCACCGCCGACGCGTCACGAGAGGTGCACAAACCCATTCCCTTCTCCTCCTCCTTCGTTCTTGCGAATAATTCGCCCTTCTTTTAATTCGGACGTATTGTTCTGTTTAGAGTTGAGTTGTTCGCTGATGTTCGTCGGTTCGAGGATTATATAGTAGGGGGAGGGGGTTAGATGACAGCCTGGGTGTGGGGATGGATTAGGTTGTGATTTAAAGATGGGATTGGGTTGTGATTTAAAGATGCGGACAAGGAGGTTGGAAGAAATTACGGGAAGGGGACTGGTTGCACGGCTGGATATGTTTCGGAAATGACGTATTTGCCCCTGTGGGAATGGGTGATGTTGATGGACGTGGATTGGTGAGCGATAAATAGATAGAACGAATGGTTGTGGACGTGGGTGTTATGGGTTTCGCCCGGGGTGACCGTGATTGGTACTTTGGACTATTGGGAAAGGGGGTTTGAATGGAGAGATTGGTGGGACTTACAACGTCAAAACGAGTTAATGAGATCCAATCTGTTTGGGACTAGGACCAAGAAGGTCCTTGCTTCTTCTTTTTTAACTTTTTACGTTAACAATTTCTATTTTTTTTTTATATTTATTATACTAGCTATTTTTAAATTTAAAACTAGGTATACGGACTATTCTATGTTTTATATTAAGAATTATAACATTAACAACTCCTATGTTTAATTTGTAGTTAGTTTCAAAATATGAATAATTCTTGTAATACCCATAAAATATATGGGTTTAGTGTATTTCTTTTTAAATATACAGAGTTAAATATTTTAAAATATTCAAATAAGTATAGTATCTATAAATTTAAGTTATTTTTTTATTTTAAGCTTAATAATTTACCATTAGCTTGTTAGTATAAAAAAATTTAATTATTATAAATTATGACTAAACAATTTTAGTTTCTTATTATTTAGTTCTAGAATGCAATATATATATATATATATATATATATATATATATATATATATATATATATATATATATATATATATATATATATATATAATGTTTGGTTCTCAAATTGAATATTTTGTTTAAACAATAAGATTAAATATTTTTTGGTGTAAAAATAAACTAGTTTTCAAATTACCAGATAATTTTTAGCTTTATTATTATTTTAAGGTGAATTTGAGATGAACTAATTTTATGTTGTGTTGATAAAATTATCTGAATGTGAATTTTGTATTTTTTTAATGGAATATTTTAGCAAATATTTTCATTCTAAATGTTGAAACTAGCATATACTTTCACTATTTTTTTTAACTAACAAAATGTTCCCATTTTTTGTACTGAACAGTAAAATATTTAAGATATACTCCCACTTTATGAACAATTTTGTTGTTGTTTTATACAGAAGTGGGAGTATTTGCCCCTTACAAAATAGTGAATGTATATGCTAGTTTCAACATTTAGAATGTGAGCATTTGCTAAAATATTTTATTTTTTATTTGTATATGTGAACTTGTATTTAAAATAATATCACAATATTTTAGTGCAAATATTCAATTTATACATTTATAATACACTCTAAGGTAAAAATAAACGACATCACTTTAAAGTATAATATATAGTTATAAAATATAAATAATATATACACTTATAAATACTAGCACTGATTAGTGCTCCACACTTTAAAGTACTAGCACTTTATAGTTATAAAAAAAACACAACTTATATGATTTTGGGTGTTTGAATTCACTCATAATCGACTGATGTAGTGTTTACAATAGTACTTATTTGCTGCTCAAACTGTCACAATAGAATGATCTTTCGATGTGTCCGACATAGTAGGACTCACCAATAGGCAGTAAAGTTGTGTCGGTTTGTTATGACAAACACCCTCGTCATTAGGATACAGAAAAGGATGACGAGCGTCTGTTCTGATGGTAGACAATTGGTATTAGTAAATTCAACTTACAATAACTTTTCTTGCAATAGAAAAAGATCTTATATGCTTCGACAGCTCTTCCACCCTCTATGTTAAAGTTGATGAAGTTAAAATTATGGTGCCTATGGCTACTCACACATGCAGATCGGTCCTGAGGTAAGCCAGACAATTTTTCAGGCTTAGACAAATCCCCTTTGTTTAGAACAAATCTCAGACTAAGCTCGATCCAATAGAGGTCGGAGTCGCGGTGACCCTTAAAGATCGACCTACAATAAGAATTAAGGGACAACTAAAACTAATTTCGGATATGATAATCCAATTCCGTGGGCCGGCCCTGCACACATACTTTGGTTAGAGTGGACAGAGTAAGGATAAATAATTAAAGTGACAAAATAACATTACAGGGATAAATCGTAAATCGGCTATGAACATATATAAATAGGCAGATATTGGAATATGGGCTGTGCGTCACGTCGATGCTGGCGATTGACACGTAGATGAGATTAGCCCGGAGTATGAACTATTGGGAAAGGAGGGTTTAATGGAGAAATTATTCAATGAACTTTTGTCTTATCTTGTAGATCCGGTTATTTCGGTTTATTCTTTCAATTTCAACCAAATCAAATGGTTCAAATTCAAAACTTTAAAAATTTAAAATTGAAATCAAAACCAATTTAGGTTCAACAAATCGAGCTAATAATCGATTTGATTTATTCGATTTATTGGGTTAGACTATTTATAATGTTTAATAGATTGGACCCAAATTTAGAGTTATGGGTAAATTATATTAATTATTTATAAATTTTATACATATTATGGTTGTATTTTGTTAAATTATTGAAACTTGACTTTATAGAATTATTTTAATAAAATAAACATAATATAGAGAGTTATTTATAATTGTATAATTTTTATTCGATTTTCAGTTTTGGACTGAAATCCAAAACCGAAATCAAATAGAAAATTTGATTATTTTCAAAATCAAAATTGACCTATTTTTTTAGAAATGTTCGTATAAAGGAAGAAATTTAGTAAAATTGTCACCAGACAGTAGAAGTTTAAGAAAATTGCATGTAAAGGGATGACTCGCCATGAGTAATGGCGGTAATGGCCAAAGTGAGGTGGATAGAGGAGGGACCGCCACCAGTGATGGTAAGGGAAAGTGGGAGAGAGAATAGAGAGGAGCGATCGCCATCAGTGATGGCGGTGAGGCGTGGGGACTGCCATCACTGATGGCGTTGTGGGAGGGAGGAAGATTCGACACAGAGGAAAGGACAAAGGAAGACAGAGGACAGGAAGAGAGGGAGAGGGAGGGGTGGGGGACCATGCTTGGCGAAATAGAAAGGTAGAGGGGGTGGAAAATTGTGTCTGGGAGACCGCGCTGCTCGTGTCATGTTTTTTTGACTATCTCGAGGACTCCTCAATCTCCATGATAAAATGAGGGCACAAATCACCTTGTTTCATACTCCTCTCTTCAATCACACTCCTTCCACAGCATCAAGCACCCGAGAGAGTCATCTTCCCTCTCCAATATCATCGTCTCCTCTCTGCAAGCAACAACATTTTCTCCTCTCTGCAAGCAACATCATCTTCATAAACAGAAGTTAGTAACAATGGAGTTAATATGATTTTATAACCATCTATTCTTGGTTTAGCCATCATGTTGTTACTCTTAGTTTTTGTTAATTATTTTAAAATAATTATATTTGTAGATTATATATATTATTTTTTAGATTGCTAACCAAAATGACGGACGTATCCCGAGTTGACATACGACTGATAAAATCATTCAGAAACGGGTAAATCACATATCTACTCAGATATTTAACGGACAGGTAAATATTAAATATTTAATTAACAGATACTTTTAAAAATTGTAAACATGCTACTAAATATTGTTCCACATAAACGTAGTTGTAACATAATTTTATATATTTTACTTGTAGTTATATGATCATACTCTTAATTTTGAACCTGGAAATGTGGAAGTTGGCGGATTGAGAGAAAATGTCGCACATGGGAGTTAAATAGCTCACAAAAGGGTTTGGTGCGCTCTTTTGGGTTCCACTATTTAGATGATATTCAAGTTTTAAATCACAATGTGCACATAATCTTAAGTCTTGTTGAGCGTTGGTGGCCTGAACGCAACACTTTTCAACTACATGTTGGCGAGATGACTGTCACATTATGGGATATATTGGCAAATATACTAGGATTACATATTACGGGGGACCCTATATATTTTGATCTGCAGTTAACTGCAGCTGGTCTGATCCGATGTTATCTAGGTATTATGCCTCCATCTGATATTGAAAATAGCAGTTATTTAAAGATAATATGGCTGCACGACAACTTTATGGACCTATATCGCACTATTGACGGTGAGGAAGATGTAGATGAATTGCGAGTATGTTTTTAAAGTAAAGTTAATTTATGATTTTGTCTATTTCAATACTAATACTTATAAAAATATAATATTTTTAGGTTATTAGTTGCAATAGAACAAATTTGTTTTGTTTATGTGGTGCGGTTATATTTTTAGATGCATCAGAAAATCAAATAAATGTGCGACTTCTGCAATTTATGGATAATTTGAAGGAACCCACTCGTCATGCATGGGGTGCTGCTACTTGAGCACATTTGTATGGATGTTTGACGGACTATATGTTTTGGAAATCTACTACCAATATTTGTGGATGTATATCACTACTTTTGGTAAACATAAAGTTCTTGCACCTAGGTTAATTAGATTGTTATACTCTTTATTTTTTTTTTCTAATATCATCTTTTTCAATTACATGTTTGGTCATATGAGTATTTCTATATTGGTAGACCCGTCACTAGCATTACTTGTGATATTGGAGTTTTTTCAGTTGCTTTACGATGGACCATAGATGTAGTGGATCAACAACACTGTTAATATATGGTTGTATCACTTTATCGTTCTCAATTTGATATACTACAACATCATGGGGTAATTAATTATTTATCTGTTTAATTCATTTAACTTATACGATATCCTAGGGTTTTTGATACACTGTTATTAAATGGGTTGTATGGATTCCCTACACATTTGAAGATGATGATCCAGAATTGAAGAGGTTGTCGTATGATCTTAGATTGCATAGATCATATATTATATACGACCGATACACTATGTATCATCCGGCTAACTGTGTTCTTCGTCAATTTGGGACGAGATAAATAATTTTCGATGATCCACCTTATACGAGTTATGGAACAGTCAATGCAATAAATAGAATCGATGGTATAATTGCTGATTTGAATAGTCGATATGAGAATTATAGTATGAGAAACATGTCTCCCTAATAGCATCTTTGGATGAATATAAGATCAAACTTACTACTTCTTTGGATTAAATAAGTATAAATAGTGTACTAACAGTTCGTCTATATATTTACAGATATTGGCGGAGCCAGCATAGGCCCAGTGGGGTCAAGTGACCCCACTCAATCTTATATATATATATATATATATATATATATATATATATATATATATATAGTGTCTACACCACATAAAAGAAATTTAATCTTGCTTTTCTTTGAGGGAGACAATAATATTTATTTTTTAAAGACTCTAGGATGACAAGGTTAATGACTAAAATGGTAGGATCCAAGTATGAATTTTAAGATATACCAAATCTTCTCGACCAAATGGTCAAAATTGATCATAAATGTCTTGTATGACTTGACTGGAGTGACAGGAAAGTTTAACGTTTTGGTTATATTGGGTAAGAATTAATGTACACTTTAATACCAATCATATTTTAAAAATGAATAGAAAGAAATGAGCAGCTACAATAGGAAAACTAAAATAGACGACCAATGTTAAGTATAGTTAGATTTGTGACTAATTTATGCAATTTTTTCCTCTAATTTTTTTAAATTAAAAATTTTCTAATCGATTTTGACCCCGTTGTATTCAAATCTTGGCTACGCCACTGTTTACAGACATTAGTGACGTTGCTTATAGGCAATGGTGGGGATGCTCTCGTGTAAGAAACATACATCTTTGGAACATATTGTTTTCAGTAGTTTTAAGGAAACATCTACTACCTGGACTTGTCTCAATAATTCTAAAATCATACTCCTCAAGCCTAGCATATGCCTCCATGTAATTACCATTTATTTCAGCTAATGTCATCTTTATAGCTCTCCAAGCTTTGGAATAAGTAATATGTACACGATGTTCCCTATATATATCCTTAACAATTCACTACCAAAATATCTCATATTAGCGACGCCAAACGACGTCGCTAAACAGCCACAAAATGTCGCTAACTGAAAACAGCAACATATTTAGCGATGTTTCGGGCATGTCACGTTATTCATGATCGCTAATAGGAAAAATGTCGCTATTCGTCGCCATAGCGACGTAGATCGGCAATGCACTACGTAGCTAGTATTAGCGACTTTTACCGACAACAACGTTACTAATTAGCGACATAACCTTTCGTTGCTGATTGTCGCTGTCCGTTCAGATTTTGGCGACGTTAAATTAGTGATTAGCGAAGTTGTCCGACTCCATATTTGAAAATTTTTTGGTTGCCACGTCATCATTTTAGCAATTTTTAGCGATGTTACGATGCTTGAATACCGACGTCCAGACACTAGGTACTAGGATACTCTATATGAAAACTTTTTAATATTAATGTTAACCAAGCGATTTCGGTATCATTTCGGTATCATTTTGGTATCAATATTAATGTTAACCAATGTTAAAAAATTGAAAACTTTTTACTTCTAATATTTTGAATATGAAGCTCTGCTTCACGTTTGGCTTTACATTGTGCTCTGCTAGTGGAAGCTATGAGATTCATGATATCAACCGCAATTATGATACCGATAATGATACCGATACTGAAACTGATACTGTAAATCTTGGTTAATATTAATATTTCCATACTTCTCTAGGGTGAGGTTGAGGTATGTCACGTCCCGCTTCCGTAGGAGCGATCGTCCTCGCTAAGGCGTGATGCCACACGAGCCTAGATTGCGCTCGTGCAAGGCGAGTTCCATAACGGCCGATTACAGCGGCTGCGACGGGGTCGTCGTACAGAAGTCCCAAACAGAGACATTGAATAATAGCAGCAAAAATTTAGAACAAAACACAAGTTATTCAAAAGAAGCTCCTTATTGATATTGAAACAAAGGTTACAAAGGGCGCAAGGCCAAGATTACAAGTCACTCAAGCTTTCTCTCATCTCTCAAATACATGTCTTTAGCCAGCAGATTCTTCGGAAGGCGACGTCCATACATTATGTCCCGTATAAGTCTTGATTCCATGCGGCCACACGCTTCGAATCGCCAAGGAACTCCGTACCTCGATGCATCCAAGCGAGCTCCGTGCCACGAGCTTCTACATGTGCCTGCACATGAAAACTATGTAGGTGTCAGTACTCAACTGTACTAGTGGAATGAGCTCCTCGCCCACTCATACAAAACCGACACGCTCATTTACTTTGTGAAACATAGTCCCTTTATGATTGTCTTTTTACTCCTGCCTTAGGAACAGTTTTAGGACAGATGCCTTAGCCTATTTTGTGTCTCAAGACCATCCCGTGCTTGCATCAACGTTAACCTATCAAGTCGGGCTTGCCTTTCGGCCCGTAATCAAAGACGCAACTACTCGGTGAGACTCCATTTCCATGTGACCGTGCAATAAATCTATCGTGTCGTGCCTCGTAACTCAGTATGACTTAACCATATCTCCACTTGTGGGCTAAGTGTCACTTGATCGACTTTGCCATACGGCGTTTCCTGACTTAAACTCAAGATGACTCAAATCCAACTTATGCAACGTATATGCCGACAACTTAAGACTCGACGCCACATCTCGTGCCAAAGCACGGTGTCTTTGTTATAGCCAAAGCTTAGGCCCAAACATTGTCTTCCGATCGTGCACGCATTCGACTCGACTCATTGATATAGTGAACACCACACTCGACTCAATCCAAAGGCAAACATGCGGATCACCGCCTATGCTGACTCATCTATATGATCTAGTCACTAGCGCCCAGCGCTATAGTGGACTCCCTTTGTAGCTTTTGATTAGACGGACGCCCCTTGCCAGCCCGAGTAGCTAGCTCCGTTGTAAGTCCCCGCCTAACCCTTGCGGTCATCCAGTACAGCTACGATTGTCTACTATCGAAACGGTTCCCATGGGCCGCCTAGGTCGTCATTCGAGAAACTATTTATTTTATCTTATACAAGTTGTCCAACGACCATGCAAGACTCGACTCAAACTAACGTCTTACACAGTC
Source organism: Iris pallida (assembly GCA_029216955.1). Taxonomy (NCBI): domain Eukaryota; kingdom Viridiplantae; phylum Streptophyta; class Magnoliopsida; order Asparagales; family Iridaceae; genus Iris; species Iris pallida. The sequence goes on along the minus strand of JANAVB010034616.1, from coordinate 7,386,236 downwards.
GATCTACTTCTAGTGTTACCATCTCTTTCAGGGCCAAGTTCAATACTTCTCACATCTGAGATCTTGCCTCGACGACCCGGTCGCGAGCATTCTTCTTTCTTGCCCTATTATTTCATTCAACTCAAGAACAACTATTTGATGCACTTTCTGAACTCAATGAATCAACCGTGGCCCGTTCCATAAAGTACTAAGTCCGTGACATCGTGTATAAAACCAACTTGAACTCTTATGCGACACCACCGCCCAAGTTATACTCTATATGACGGGCCTTAAGACTGTAAGACTATGTGGTTATGCCCTGCCGTAGAACTCATAGGACCGTGCTTGGTACTACTTCGATAGCCTAACTTAACTTTGCAAGAACTTGACGAGCAAAGGTTGCGTCAAGCTTTGCCTTGATGGAATGTATCGTGCACGTGTCCGACTTGAACAAACAAGTTATTTGGTTTTCTTAGACTTATGCCATAAGCTGTGCAATACAACTTAACCCGTCGGGCGAGCAGAGGGTATGCCACGCCTTGGGCGACGAGACCGTGTATACTTTATGAAGCATTTATGCGTGCGATGCCTTTGAATTTGGCTACCTCTTAGCTTATGGCAAAGACCAACTTTTCCTTCTCCCAAGCCATGAAACGAAGGACCTAGTATCATTTTCAAAGCACGCCGTGCACCAACTCTAAGCCGACCGTTGGACATTTCCATATTCTAACTCAATTCGACCCGTCGGGATTATTTTCTTAGCTATGTGGATTCATCTCTTTTATTATCAAGCCTACTTGTGTAAGTTGAAAACATGAGATTTATTATGTGAAGGCTAAGATGAGATGAGTTCACCGAAACTATCCTACCTGAGCGAGCGGTCGCCTCGACCGAGCGATGTCTTCGAGTAGCCGTTGCAAGGCTAAGTCCGAACGCCGTCGGCGTTTTGATTCTTCTGATTGACTGAGCGGGACGGGGTACTACATCATACACTACTCAAAAAAAAATTATCCTTGAAACTAAATGAGTACTTACTTATTGACTTATCACTTTGTTCTACATTCAAGGACTCTCGCACACACTTACTCCTATGCGTTTCTTCAACTCGAGCCAAGCTCGTGCTACGGTTATCGTTTACCTCGAACAACTATATATCAACTTAGGTAACTTATTCTTGTCGCACACACAGATAACTCAGTTCTAGGTAAACCATCTGATCAACCAATATTCAAGTTTGTCTCAATCTAATGATCGCACTACCACCAATCTTTTCCTTGAAACATGACTTCGAAATCCTCGACCCTTTTCCATTCTTCTAGCCTCACTTGATTCAACGTATCACTTAGTTGGATCGTGTACATATTCTAGGCGTCCCTAAAATACATGCATTTCAGCCAAGTCTCGTGATAGAGAATCTGCCATCACCACTCGAGTCGGATCGTGCACATATTCTGGCGTCCCTAATATACGTGCATGTCAACCGAGACTTACGAGTGGTGCCTCCACAAATCCTACCACTTCGCACTCGGACTTCTGCCTAACCTCTAGGCTATGTCTTTCCATTACTATTGGAATCATAGTTCCCAAACAACGATATCAACACTGACCCCATCCTAAGGTCAAACCAAGTTGATAGTACGGGGGTTTTTCTACCCAAGCTCGCATCACTCCGATTTCTAAACATCGAATATAGATTTCATATACACATCCCGACATTCGTCGTACGGGGTCCGAGTTGTTCAGCAAAGCCATCCTACGATAACTTACGTTTCAACTAATTCTTTGACATATCAATATCACTCGTTCATCAAGCCATTTCGTATAGTCTATCTCTTCAAACACGTTCGACATAATACGCCTATCAATCCTTCCAAGTCAAGCACGCTTCGACAAGTCAAGCACGCTTCGACACAATTTATCGCTAAACCATAATTCATATTTCATATTCCCTAAGTCATTCATCCCAATTCACGTATTCGATCATGAGGTCTTCTAGCTTAATAATTATGTTGCGCCCCTATCTCACGCGATTAAGATTTCCACGGTGGCATGAATCACCATGCACGTTCCCGCGGGTTAATCATCCTCATCGGGACGTAACTCTTGTTTTGTGTCTAGACTAATTCATTCTCGATACGTAGATTGGATATATTCAATCCTCAAGTTTACTCATTCATCAATCGCAAGTCCAAATATCCACGAATTTCCTTTCGTATCAAACCAACAAGTCGGGACAATCAAAGTTGACGCGTCCTGATTTTCCGAGTTCGATCATTCCTGCGACATGAATCACCATGTCAGCGCTCACGCGAAACGATCGCCCCAAATCCGACATGACGTAAGTGTGAGGCTAGAGTTGCGCTCGCGCAAGACAAGAATGTCGACGCTGTGGTTATCTGCGTAACCATCAAGATACTTCTATTTTCATCCACATTTATTTTCATCCATCAAGACAATAAAACTTGCACGATCGTCATTCAACGAGTCGGAGCACTCCCGAGTTATCGTATATCGATCTTTGAAATGCCTCAATACCATCGATGACATGCGTAACCTGACGATCTTCCTTTGCAACAAATTTCGAGTCGTACGAATGATGCTATCGTCCGACTGGATAATCTCCTCGACATTCAAATTCAAGTTCGATCATTACCCCTCGAATCGTTCTCAACATCAATTTTCTCAAACCCAAATTCGCGTATTGTTCATCTGTCTATCTTAAGTCATCGACCAACGTATTTTCTTAAATCACATCATTTGTTGTTAACTCAAATCATCGAGCAACATCTATTCCAATCCTCTAAGTTATTTTCAAACATTCGAATCAAACTTTTCATGCACGCTACCTTCCCGTCATGCTAACTTTTTTGTATACGATCCGCATCTATTTCCTCGATCAAGTCATCCATTCGTACATCCTAACTTTTCTTCGATTTAGTTTCACCTACTCAATCCTTATTCGTGTTTCATACTCACGCCATCAATCCCGTGCGCGTCAATTCCTAGGTTGTTCGAATCAACTCGTCAAATCTCAAGACTATAACTTGTTCAACGACACTCAATCTAAGACTTCGCATAACGCGACGCTTGCTGATAGACTCATCGACACCCTGTATCCTTAATCGATCGATCGACATCGCTGAAGCTATCACATACACCACTCAGGGATAAAGTCATTCGACAAATCCTCAAACTATCATTCAAATCAAAATCGACTTCTTCAAGTTTTTCGTTCGAACCATTCCTCGAATTCCAAGCACGATCATCTATATCGTACCGACGTTATTGTCGCTCGATAACACCCCTATCGATAGTAATCTCACTTTACTCAATCGAGTTAAACTCATTCTAGCTCAAAACATTACGAATCCCGCACTCGACTTTGTTAGGGTCGACGCAACTTTGGTGTATATGTCCAGCCCGATATAGCCAATCGTGCTTACGCAAACCATCTTTTTTGTTTTGTCAAAAACTATTCTCCTACGTTTTTCAAAATATATAGACTTATTGTATGGACATCCCGTGGGACATTTGAGAGAGAGCGCACCAATGATATCAATATGCGAAAGCAACATTCAGAGTTTGCAGAAACATCGGAGTTAAAGAATTCAATCGATAGTCCAAGGACGTAAAGCCGTGCTCTGATACCATTCTGTCACGCTCCGCTCCCGTAGGAGTGATCGTCCTTGCTAAGGCGTGATGCCGCATGAGCCTAAATTGCGTTTGTACAAGACGGGTTCCATAACAGCCGATTACAGCGGCTGCGACGGGGTCGTCGCACAGAAGTCCCAAGCAGAGACATTGAATAATAGCAGCAGAAATTTAGAACAAAACACAAATTATTCAAAAGAAGCTCTTTATTGATATTGAAACAAAGGTTACAAAAGGCGCAAGGCCAAGATAACAAGTCACTCAAGCTTTCTCTCATCTCTCAAATTCAAGTCTTTAGCTAGCAGATGCTTCGGAAGGCGACGTCCATACATTATGTCCTGTATAAGTCTTGACTCCATGCGGCAACACGCTTCGAATCGCCAAGGAACTCCGTGCCTCGACGCATCAAACCGAGCTCCGTGCCACGAGCTTCTACCTGTGCCTGCACATAAAAATTATGTGGGTGTCGGTACTCAACTGTACTGGTGGAATGAGCTCATCGCCCACCCATACAAAATCGAAACGTTCATTTACTTTGTGCAACATAGTCTCTTTATGATTTTCTTTCTACTCTTGCCTTAGGATCAGTTTTAGGACAGATGCCTTGGCCCATTTTGTGTCTCAAGACCACCCCGTACTTGCATCAATATTAACCTATCAAGTCGGGCTTGCCTTTCGGCCCGTAATCAAAGACGCAACTACTCGGTGAGACTCTATTTCCATGTGACCATGCTACAAATCCATCGTACCGTGCCTCGCAACTCAGTGTGACTTAACCATATCGTCGTCTCGCGGCCCTTGCTATTTTGATCACCAACTGACCCAAATCAAGACTTGTGGGCTAAGTATCACTTGACCGACTTTGCCTTACGACATTTCCTGACTTAAACTCAAGATGGCTCAAATCTAACTTATGCAACTTATATGCCGACAACTTAAGACTCGATGCCACATCTCATGCCAAAGTACGGTGTCTTTGTTGCAGCCAAATCTTAGGCCTAAATATTGTCTTTCGATCATGCTTGCATTCGACTCGACTCATTGATATAGTGAACACACACTCGACTCAATCCGAAGGCATACACGCGGATCGCCGCCCCTGCCGACTCAACTATATGAACTAGTCAATAGCGTCCAGCACTATAATGGACTCCCTTTATAGCATTTGATTAGACAGACGCCCCTTGCCAGCGTTAGTAGCTAGCTCCACTGCAAGTCACCGCCTAACCCGTGCAGTCATCCAGCACAGCTACGAATGTCTACCATCGAAATGGTTTCTATGGGCCGACTGGGTCGTCGTTCGAGAAACTGTTTATTTTACCTTGTACAAGTTGTCCAATGACCATGCAAGACTCGACTCAAACTGACGTCTCACACAGTCAATCTACTTTTAGTGTTGCCATCTCTTTCAGGGCAAAATTTAATACTTCTCACATCTGAGACCTTGCCTCAACGACCCGGTCGCGAGCATTCTTCTTTCTTGCCCTATCATTTCACTCAACTCAAGAACAACTATTTGAAGTACTTTTCGAACTCAATGAATCAACCGTGGCCCATGCTTTAAAATACTAAGTTCGTGGCATCGTGTCTAAAACCAACTTGAACTCTTATGCGACACCACCTCCCAAGTTATACTCTATATGACGGACCTTGAGACTGTAAGACTATGTGGTTATGCCCTACCGTAGAACTCATAGGACCGTGCTTACTACTATTTTGATAGCCTAACATAACTTGTCTAACTTAACTTTGCAAGAACTTGACGAGCAAAGGCTGCGTCAAGCTTTGCCTTGATAGGATGTGTCGTGCACGTGTCCAGCTTGAAAAAACAAGTTATTTGGTTTGCCTAGACTTATGCCACAAGCTGTGCAATACAACTTAACCCATCGGACGAGCAGAGGGTATGCCACGCCTTGGGCGATAAGACCGTGCATACTTTATGAAGCATTTATGCGTGCGATGCCTATGAATTTGGCTAAATCTTAGCCTATGACGAAGATCAACTTTTCCTTCTCCCAAGCCACGGGACGAAGGACCGAGTGTCTTTTTCAAAGCACGCAGTGCACCAACTTTAAGCTGACCGTTGGACCTTTCTATATTCTAACTCAATTCGACTCGTCGGGATTATTCCTTAGCTATATGGATTTATCTCTTTTATTATCAAGCCTACTTGTACAAGTTAAAAACATGCGATTTATTATATGAAGGCTAAGATGAGATGAGTTAACCGAAACTAACCTACTTGAGAGAGCGGTCGTCTCGACCGAGCAATTTTTTTGTGTAATCGTTACAAGGCTAAGTCCGAACGCCGTCGACGTTCCATTCCTCCGATTGACTGAGCGGGACGGGGCACTACAAGGTAGATATCCTATGATACGGAATAGTCGGCTCAATAACCCGAATGAGAAGAAATGAATTAGGGAAGCTCATTCTATACACTCTAGGATATTACGATATACTACTAGTATACTCACTTTATACACTCTTACTTATGCAAGCCTTTTGAGGTAATCCGCGTTACCTTAGATTTCTAAAAAAATCTATAACTCTGATAGGCACAAAAGGCTTGGCATTATTAAATTTAATTTCTATAGAAGGGCTCAAAATACTGTACCAATCATACCTACACTTCTAGGATACTCTATACACTATAGGTATTAGGATACTTCTTAGCAAGGTTCTAAGAGTAGGTAATCCCAAATATCTTAGAATACTCTATACACTCTAGGTACTAGGATACTCTATACACTCTAGAGGATACTCTATAGGTACTAGCATACTATATACACTCTAGGTACTAGGATACTCTATATACTTCTTAGGATACTCTATACACTCTGGGTACTAGGATATTCTATACACTCTAGGTACTAGCACAACCTACATCTATACTCACACACACACACACACACACACACTGGGTACTAGGATATTCTATACACTCTAGGATACTCTCTCTCTCTCTATATATATATATATATATATATATATATATATATATATATATATATATATATATATATATATATATTAAAATTGAACCCCCAAACTATACAGCCTTTAACCCAGATGTGTAATATATATATATATATATATATATATATATATATATATATAACTTATAACCTATAATATAACCTACCTAATGTGAACAGAACTTCACCTCCATCTCAGAAAAACTCATAGATAGCAGGAACCTGGCAACCCTCACATATACAACCCCACATGGCTATACTCTCATAAACATACATCATATATATATTTATCAGATATTATATATATACAAACTCACATAACCTCAGATATTTACAAATACTCATATCAAACATATATATATATATATATATATATATATATATATATATATATATATATATATATATACAATCTCAGAAAACTATGAAATCTCAAAACCTAAATCTTTAGCAGGGGGTTTCTGTGTGCATATATTGTATCAATGTGTGTGTCAGTATGTCTGTATCATATCGTGTCGGTTACGGTTAGGTATACCTGTACGGGGTTGGGTCGGGATCGTCGGAGCAGAGAATGAGGGGGGTCAGCTATGGAGGAGCGGCGACGAGGACACCAGCGGGCGAGGGGGGTCACCAGAACAGGAAACGAGGGGGAGGGGTGTCACCAGGGGGAGTATAGTGCCCCGTCCCTATAGCGTGCCCTGTTCTCCGTCTACGGGGTGTGCGAGAAAGGAACACTGTCGCTATCGACTCGGTCGGGACCGATCGGTTGGGATCGATTGAATCGATCGAATGGGAACGGTTGAATTAAGATCCATTCCCCGTTATGGAATGGCTTCTTCGGACCCAAGTCCCATATTCAGCGGGTTGCATCTCAAGGATTGACTCTGCGGCTGAGTCGGGAGAGACCTCCCGTTGCTCTACTTTTTACTCCGCTTGCGTTGGTTTTGGCTTTGTTTTCTGAATGCATTTTCGTGAATATTTTCGATGATTTTCATGGCTTGCATTTTGAACTCGCATTTCCTATCGAACTTTTTGAATAATGCAGTGTTCTAATCGGTTGCTTATGCGATTTCAGGTAATCGCGTAGGCGACGTTTAGCGCGACCAACAAGTTTTCTCGCCTGAAGTAAACTCAAGGTGAGTGTTTGACCCTTCTTTTTTCGACTCCCTTCTTAGGTAAATCGATAATGTTATTGCGAATGAAAGGATAAATGCAAGGGCACGAACACGATAAAACGATTGAGTTTTCAAAGAGAATGTTGGCTATATCTTAATAACTAAAAGAAACAAAATGGTCTTTGCACGGCCATGGACAACTTGTCAACAAGTTAGATTTTCCCCGCACGGTAATCCGGGGCCACGGGACCGTTGCGGCCAAGAAAGGAAATAATTACATAGCTGTGCTAGGCATGGGTTAGACGGGAACTTGGAGCGGGGCTCGCTACTCGCGCTGAAAGGGCCCCGTCTAATAAAAGCTAAAAGGGAGTCCAAGATGGCTCTAGGAGCCAGTGACCAACCACACGTAATATTGCACTTGATATGAAAATGATAACAACTGACAGGGAAGAACATGGTAAGTATCATTAGGCACGGCACGGTCCGCTGTGGATAAGTTCCACGTATTTTACATTATGCTTGTCATATGCTTGTTTGAAATTCATTAGGATGGTTAGAAACATTCATAAACTAAGTCATATAAACTCTTCAACCAAATGAAAGCTCGAAACTTAAATAGCCACGCACCAGTACAAAGTGTAATGTACCGATCCTCGCTCTCCATGCAGGTACCCCGAACCACGAAGGGCGTGCCACTTAAAAGCTCAAGGCGACGTGAACCCTTTTGAAGCCTCGTCCGCGTGTTGAAGGCTTGTTCTAAAATCCTTTTAAAGACTCCGCACTCAGTACAAAAAAGAAAAGATGGCGACTCGACTTCCCACGATAGCAGGTGGAAAGTGTAACTATTTTGCTTGTAAAAAGGGATGTAATATATGGAACGACTATTTCATCAGCGTTCGTTTTGTAAGTCGAGTCATGTTGTAGCCCGTGCGGCAATGATTGTAATGGAGTCAATGTAAGTGAAGTTTTATTATCAATAAAAAGTCTACTTTTATTTCAAATTTGTCAATCAATTTCTCTGCGTACTCTAACTTGATGTTGTGTTTCGGATAACCTTATGACTATGCCTTGTGCGATCGCAACTTAGGTTCGTACGGCATGACGCCCGGGGGACGACTATCGATTCTATGGAATCAGGGCGTGACAGGGAGGGGTTGCCGGAGGAGAGGGGATCGTCGGAGACGAGAGAGGGAAAGGAAGAAAGATTTGGGGCTCTTGAGCGGGAGAATGAAATTTTGGGTGAAAAAAATAAAATCAATTGGGCCAGCAAATCCTATATGAAATATTTTAGCAACGTCGAAAGAAGACGTCGCTAAAGGTCACTGTTCACTAACAAACCGACGACGTTCTTGAGTAGGCGTCACAAAATGTCGCTGAATAAAACAAATTTGCGATGTTATGCGACTAAATCGCAACATCTTCTTTCTAAACCAAAATGCTAGTCGCTAGCAGTCGCTGATAGAGGCGTTCAGCGACGACACTATGATATGTTGCTAAAGACACAATAAATAGCGACGTATTTATCCTGGGTCGCTAATTTCGTCTCCAATATGAGATATTTTGGTAGTGATTTGTGATGCACTATAAGATTAGTTATCTCTGATTATATCAATTACACATGTCTTAACACATGCAGCGGTAGCTAGTCGATGACGTCCAGTTGTAAGTCTACCTAAACAAGAGTGACGATTTTCTAATTTAGCAACATTAACTATTCAACAGATCTAATGGGTTTTGCATATACTCTCCAATTACAATTCGGTTGATAACAAGTATATATAATTCCACGAGCATTATTCATAATATTGGCTGAACAACTAAAATTATGCTAAATTGCTACATTACATATAAAACTTCTAAATTTAGAACAACTAGAAAATTCTTTTCTGATAAATAATTCAGAAGTGATTGCATATCAATATCATAATATACCTTATGATCTACATTTTTAATTAAATCATCACTATTTCCATCGTCATCATCATCATTATGGTCATATTCATCTGACGAATGATTTTCTTGAAAAAAAGGAACAATTGGTTGGCAAGAACTAGCACTCAGACTAACATGCTGGTAATGAGAAAAATATTCACTATTTCTATTATCAAATGTTGGAGATACTTGAATAACAAATATATTTATATATCATGATTGTGAATTAACATCAACAACAAAATTTCATGCTTCGTCGCCATCTATCAAAAAATATTTAGATCCAAAAACAAATTTTAAAATAAATTCATAAGAATAGAACAATGTTCAATAATAAGATTACGTATACTTTTAAAAATAATATTCTGATAAGTAGAAAAACTTTAGGTTTCTCCTCTTTCCTAATCTAAACCGTTTACATTACCTCCGTGCGAGCAAATTATTCTTAGACTACGATCCATGAAAGAAAAACTATTGTTGTTGGAGGAGAAAAATGACTGCTCGAGTGTTGTAGGAGAGATGATATTATTGGGGTGCTGGAGAATAGGTGCTTTTGCTGTAGTGGCTGGAGGAGAGAAGTTGTTGTTAGAGTATTGGAGACTTAGATACGATAGTCTAAGTGAACGTGATTGTTGAACTTCTCTCTTCCTCTCCTTGAAATTTGGTCTCCCATCCCTCCCTCTTCCTCTCTCTTCATGTCTCTCTTCCTGTCCTCTCTTCCCATGTCCCTTCCTCTGTGCCGAATCTTCCTCCCTCCCACAGTACCATCAGTGATGGTAGTCCCCACGCCTCACGGTGGTCGCTCCTCTCTCTTCTCTCTCCCACTTCCTTCCTCTCTCTACAACTCTCTCTCTCTCTCTCTCTCTCTCTCTCTCTCTCTCTCTTCCTCCCTCTCTCCTTCATACCACCATTAGTGATGGCGGTCCCCCTTTACTTCGCCATCACTGATGGCGGTCCCTCCTCCTCGCTTTGGCCATCACCGCCATCACTCATGGCAAGTCGTCCCTTTACATGCAATTTTCTTAAACTTCTCCCGTCATGTGGCAATTTCATTAAAATTTCATTAAATTTCTCCTTTTAAGCTGTGTTTGATTGAGGTTTTTTTTTTCATGGAAAATATTTTCATCACAAATTTTTCACCAATTGTAGTGTTTGATAGCTTATATTTTCTATGAAGTTATTTTCCAAAAAAACTATCATTTTTCAACAATTATATCCTCAACTAAAAATACATTTATCATTTGACTTCAATGTTAAATAACATGATCGTATGGAATTGAATTTCTATGATTATGAGAAAAAAGTAATCTCTACTTTTTCTTTCTATAACAAATAAGAATTTTTTTTTATTATTTTCTCCTATTTTCCTACATTTTTTTTCTTTTACTTTTTTCTCCTACAAAACAGAGTGTTATGAGGCCATAGGATTTAACTTGAAATTTTTTTTATACTCAATTTAACTTTGATCAATTTTCTGTGACAATTATCATTAATCTAGTGTCGTACAATCTTTAGAGATATTTGGTTGTTTGCAGCTCCAATATATAGTCGTTTGATTGTTTTCAATGTTTTGATGCGAAGATGAGTCTTTGATGCAAATGATTAAATAGGATTTGACCACTTGACAGTAAAGTATTGTTTCGGTTTGTTATAACAAGCGTCATTCATTTGTACAAACTATAAATTGGATCTTGTGATGGTAGGCACTATCGTTATTGAAGTCCAATTGATTATAACTTGTAATGAGTAGAATCGTAAAGTAATTTTTCTGTAAGCTTGAATAGCTCTTGTACCCTCTAAGCACCTTTACATGAGCCCTTTGTAGTATCATACTCCTAGCAGGAAATATTGTGTTGGCTTGTTGCTTGAATAGCTAACCGGCTGGAATTAAAGATTGTAGAGAAATCATTTCTGTATTGATCGTAACAAACGAGTTGAGACCCTCTTCAATCAATAGATCGGCTCATGTTAGATTTGAGTCCAAAATACAGTGAATTCTACTTGGAGTTAATTAAAGAATTTTATATTAGAGTCTCTATTCCTTCATTTTTATTGTTGCTTATTTTTGGAGAATTTAGTTGTAAGCTTTTTAATTGATGGATTTTTTGTTGGATGCTTTCCATTTTAATTTGCTTGCTTTCCCTTCTACATCTGTAATTATATTAATTGAATCTGAGAGAAAAAGAGAGAATGATATAAAGAAAGTCTGTTGAACCTTCGTTGGTGCAATTTAGGTGGACGTACAGGTTAGATTTGACTATCACATAAGAAGTTCTTCTTTCGCTTGACAATTTCCTAACCGGTGAATATCTTTAATCACTATTTCCTTTTTATATCCACTCCTTAACAAAAAAAATTATTTTCATTCATTTACTATGTCCTACGTCAATGATTTATTAATAAAAGAGTCAAGTTAAAAGATAATAATTGTACGTTGGAATTATAGACTCTTAATACAATTGAATGAACTGATACTACTTGTTATAAGAAAAATAAAACAAAATTAGTAGACTCTCAACGGTGTAAATTGGGTAATTGAAATATGAGTATGAGACCTTATATTTGTTGGGAAAGAAGCGCGGAAACCTTTCCCCAAACCGGAGAGTACCTGCGAGAGGACCGAGCAATACAACGCACGAACCCAAAACTAATCACACAAAACAATCAACGCAGACACAGAGAATTTTTGACGTAGAAAACCCTTGCGGAAAAAAAAACCACGGGACGATCGGAGTCCAACCCTGAGAAGCCTCCACTAATGGAATAGAAGAATTACACCCTCTACAAACTCCTCCCGATCCAAATCGGATTCCCACAACACTCAGAGATAAGAACAATGATTACAAGGCTACGAAGAGCGAGAACGACGAGTAGAGATTACCCGAACACGATCTCATTCGAATAGCGACCTTCAATCCTTCGTCTTCTTCGTCGAAGTTGCAATGGCACTCTTGCCTCCTTCTCCTCTTTTTTTCTTGTGTTACGTTGCGTTATGAATTAGGGTTGAGAAAACTCAACTTAACTCCCTAATCCCGCAGCCATCCTGGACCGTTGGATTAGATCCAGTGGTGAAAAGTCACCCTAAAATCCGCTTCAGCCCCCGACGACACAGAGTTCGGCCAGAACTCTGTGTCGGACAACCAGCACTGGCCGACCACATTCTGGAATGGGGAGGCAGAGTTCGGCCAGAACTCTGCCTGGGGCAGAGTTCGGCCCGAACTCGGCCCCCCTGCTTCCAGCAGCTCCCTGTAGCTCTATCAGCAGCCCTGCTTCCTCCCCGAGCTTCTTCGACACACGAACGGTGCTCGTCGCACTCCGGGGTCTTCTCCACATAGGTTGGGAACCCCACCCACTCCAACAAATCTCTCCCTTCACAACTATGGGGAGGATGTCGTCATCCCGACGATCTGCCTGCAGTACTCAAACTTTCCTCTTGGTAGAATCTTCGTGAACATATCAGCTCCGTTGTCATCTGTATGAACCTTCTCAAGCTCCGCGTCCTTCTTCTCAACCACATCCCGTATCCAATGATACCGAGTCTCGATGTGTTTGGACCGGCTATGAAACGTCTGATTCTTTACAAGGTGAATAGCACTCTGACTGTCGCAAAGCAAAGTATACTGCTCTTGCTTCAGTCCCATTTCCTGCAGCAGCTTCTTCATCCACAACAGCTCCTTGCAAGCCTCCGTCGCCGCAATGTACTCTGCCTCTGTCGTCGACAAGGCAACACACTTCTGCAACCGCGACTGCCACGACACCGCTCCTCCCGCAAACATCATCACGTAGCCCGAAGTCGATCGCCTCGTGTCTACATCTCCGGCCATATCAGCGTCAGTATACCCAACCAGCTTCGGCTCGTCACCACCAAAGGAAAGTCTCCAACCAGCAGTGCCCTGAAGATATCGTAGAATCCACTTGACCGCACTCCAATGTACCCTTCCAGGATTTGAAAGAAACCTGCTAACCGTACCAACTGCATGAGCAATATCTGGCCTCGTACACATCATAGCATACATCAGGCTTCCCACAGCTGAGGCATATGGAACCCGCTCCATATCTTCCTTTTCGTCCTCGGTAGATGGACACTGCTCCTCAGTGAACTTAAAGTGAGCCGCGAGGGAGGAACTCACTTTCTTCGACCCGTCCATCCCGAAACGCTGAAGTACCCGGTGAATGTACTTCGTTTGGGACAAGTGTAGCAGCTTGGACTCTCTCTCTCGGCTGATCTCCATCCCAAGAATAGTCTTCGCTGCGCCCAAATCCTTCATAGAGAAGGCCGCGCCCAGTTGGCGCTTCAGCTCCGCTATCCTAGTGGCATTCCGACCCACTAATAGCATATTATCAACATAGAGCAATAAAATAATAAAATCATCCTCGGCAAAATATTTCACAAATGCACAATGGTCCGACGTCGTCCGTGCATAACCATGCTCCCCCATAAACGACTTGAACTTCCTGTACCACTGCCTCGGAGCCTGCTTCAGACCATACAAGCTCTTCCTCAACCGGCAGACCAAATGTGACTTGCCCTTCTCACAGAATCCCTCTGACTGCTCCATGTACAACTCCTCCTCAAGATCACCGTGGAGGAATACCGTATTCACGTCCATCTGCTCGACCTCCAAGTCGAGACTGGCTGCTAATGCTAGCACCACCCGAATAGACGAATGCTTGATAACATGCGAAAAGATCTCATCATAATCCACGTCTTTCCGCTGACCGTAGCCTTTGACTACCAGTCTCGCTTTGTATCGAGGGCGAGTAGCATCATCCGTCTGCTTCACTCTGAACACCCATCGATTCTTCAAAGCCTTCTTGCCCTTTGGCAACCGCACCAGATCATAAGTGGAATTGGTGTGCAAGGAACTCATCTCCTCCTGCATAGCCTCCATCCACTTCTGCCGGTGTTCGTCTTCCATAGCCTCTGCAAAACTTTCGGGCTCTCCCCCGTCAGTCAGTAGCACATACTCATCTGGTGAGTATCTCGTAGATGGTCGACGATCCCCGTCACTCCTCCTCAAAGGAACCACTGGTGCTGGCTGTATACCGACAGCCTCCTCCCCTTCAGGAACTGCCTCTCCGGCATGCTCATCCTCCTGAGGGACACCCTGACCACCATCAGCAGGCTGATGATCAAGGTTAGGAGCAACTCCATGTACTGGCTCCCCCATAACTGGATCCTCTGCGATGTCCTCTGGAAACTGCTCGAAGCGAAATGACTCTAACTCAGGCAATTCCTCAGCCTCAGAAGGCGTCTCGGAATCCTGAGTGTTGGTCATGGTCTGATCCTCGACGAACACTACGTCCCTGCTTCTGTAGAGCTTTCCTTCCACTGGGTCGTAGAGTCTATAGCCAAACTCATCCCGACCGTAGCCGACAAAGACGCATCGCCTCATCTTCGGCTCAAGTTTGGTCCTCTCGTCCTTCGGTACATGCACGAAGGCCTTACAACCAAACGCCCGCAGGTAATTGTATGACGGCTCTTTGCCGTACCATACTTTGTCAGGCACATCACCCTAGAAAGGAGCACTAGGAGACAAATTAATAACATAAGCAGCTATGAGAAGAGCCTCACCCCAATAACTGCCCGACAAGTTTGCTTCTGACAGCAAACACCGCACCCTCTCCATCAGTGTCCTGTTCATGTGCTCCGCTACACCATTGAGCTGAGGTGTCTTTGGCGGAGTCTTCTGGTGTCGTATCCCCTGCTCTCTGCAATACGCATCAAAGGGACCGATGTATTCGCCGCCATTGTCGGACCGAACACACAACAACTTCTTGCCCGTCTTCTTTTCAACAGAGGCCTGAAACTCCTTGAAAGTAGGCAGCACCTGATCCTTGGTCTTTAAGGCATAGACCCAAACCTTCCTGGAACAGTCATCAATAAAAGTTATAAAGTAAGAAGCACCACCAAGAGATTTTACCTTCATAGGACCGCAGACATCCGAGTGAATCTACTCGAGCAACGCCGGCATCCTTGAACTTGGGTGACTTTGGAAAGACACCCTATTTTGCTTCCCAGCTAAACAGTGCGTGCACTTCTCCAACTTTGTAGACTTGAGCCCCGGAATTACCTTCCTGTTCACCAAGTAGCTCATCCCCTTTTCGCTGATATGGCTGAGCCGCCTGTGCCACAACTCGGTAGACGCATCACTGACTGCGTTCACCTCCTGTGCCCCCTGTGCGCTCCCCTCCATATAGTAGAGACCGGACTTCTTGCTTCCTCTGGCAATCACCATCGAACCTCTGGAAAGCATCCACTGACTATTCCCGAAGAGACTGAAGAATCCCTCGTCATCCAACCTTCCAACCGACACCAGGTTGAAACGGATATCAGGGACATGACGAACATCTTTGAGAACAAGAATCGCACCCGTCTTCGTTCTCAAATGCACATCTCCAACGGCAACCGCCTTCGACACATCTCCGTTGCCCATCTTCAATACGCCACAGTCGCCTGTCGTGTAAGTGGCAAACAGTGCCCTGTTGTGAGATACATGTTCTGAAGCCCCTGAGTCTACCAGCCAAGAATTGTCATCACAGGCGAGGTTTGTAATGACCTCATCACCTACGATGATCACATCGCCTCCATGCATCGAGGCCGCCGCTGTAGTGTTCTCTTCTTGCTTCCCCTTGTCGCCCTTCTTCTCTCTCTTCCAAGCGAAACAGTTTCGCTTGATGTGGCCCTTCTTACCACAATGGTAACACTCTGAGTCCTTGTAACGACCCTTGGACTTCCCCCTGCTCTTGTCTCTGCCACCACCTGGACCCCTACTTTTGTCCCTTCTGCGGCTCTCTGAAATAAGTGCCTCTGAGTGGTGGGATGTGGATGAAGTGCCCTGAGAACGTCTCCGCATCTCTTCATTAAATACCCCGCTCTTGGCAAACTCCAGACTGACTACGCCCTCTGGAGCAGAAGCGATCATAGATACTCGTACGGTCTCCCACGAGTCTGGCAAAGTACACAGCAGCCACAGTCCCTGAACTTCGTCGTCGAACTTGACTCCCATAGAAGATAGCTGGTCAACCACGCCCTGGAACTCACTCAAGTGGTCCAAAATAGACGCCCCATCCTTGTACCGCAGACCCATCATCGTTCGGATCAGGAACAACTTGTTTACCCCGGTCTTCTTCGCATACAAGGATTCCAGCTTATCCCACAACGTCTTCGCGTGCTCAATATTGGCAACGTGGTTGTACACATTCTCGTCCACAAACTGCCGTATGTACCCACACACCTGTATATGCTCGAATGTCCAGTCCTCCTCGGATTTATCACTGGGCTTCTCGGATGCAAACACAGGTAGATGCAGCTTCTTGAAAAATAGCAAATCCTTCATCTTGCTCCGCCAATAATGATAGTTTGTGCCATTAAGATTCACCATGCGCACCGGCTTCGCGTCCATCTCTCATCTCTGGTTTCTGTCAACTCCTGACACCCTTCTGAATTCCAGAACCTGGCTCTGATACCACTCTGTTGGAAAAGAAGCGCGGAAACCTTTCCCCAAATCGGAGAGTACCTGCGAGAGGACCGAGCAATACAACGCACGAACCCAAAACCAATCACACAAAACAATCCACGCAGACACAGAAAATTTTTGACGTGGAAAACTCTTGCGGGAAAAAAACCACGGGATGATCGGAGTCCAACCCTGAGAAGCCTCCACTAATGGAATAGAAGAATTACACCCTCTACAAACTCCTCCCGATCCAAATCGGATCACCACAACACTCAGAGATAAGAACAATGATTACAAGGCTACGAAGAGCGAGAACGACGAGTAGAGATTACCCGAACACGATCTTCTTCGAATAGCGACCTTCAATCCTCCGTCTTCTTCTCCGAAGTTGTAATGGCACTCTTGCCTCCTTCTCCTCTTTTTTTCTTGTGTTACGTTGCGTTATGAATTAGGGTTGAGAAAACTCAACTTAACTCCCTAATCCCGCAGCCATCCTGGACCGTTGGATTAGATCCAGTGGTGAAAAGTCACCATAAAATCTGCTTCAGCCCCCGACGACACAGAGTTCGGCCAGAACTCTGTGTCGGGCAACCAGCACTGGCCGACCACATTCTGGAATGGGGAGGCAGAGTTCGGCCAGAACTCTGCCTGAGGCCTAGTTCGGCCCGAACTCGGCCCCCCTGCTTCCAGCAGCTCCCTGTAGCTCTATCAGCAGCCCTGCTTCCTCCCCGAGCTTCTTCGACACACGAACGGCGCTCGTCGCACTCCGGGGTCTTCTCCACATAGGTTGGGAACCCCACCCACTCCAACAATATTGTTGACTAGTTACTTTCACGTGCGTTGCACGTTAAAAAAGAATATATATTTTTTCTACAATATGTTTAAAATATAAAATTTTCAGTTATGTTAGAATATTTTAAATATAATTTGAATATATTTTTAATTATGATTAACTTTTGGATATGTTTAGTTATATATATCTTTTACTTAGTTTAAATCTAATTAAAATTCTAAAATATTTTAGTATTTCTACATATTTATGCAGTTATGAGGATTTTCTGCTTTAATTTTATTTTAAACTACGTGAGAAAATAACTACAGTTACGGGACTTACTTTTTTTAATTTTTAAAACGAAATGGTTGATGAAATATACACGGCTTAAACGGCTTAATTTGGAGCCGTTTTGAAGCCCCCTTATAATAGTAGAGACATGGGAGAATGTGTTGGTTAAAAAGAAAGAACTATTAAATAGAAAAGTAGAACATAACTATCCATGATTAGGCCGTCAGAATGATAATAGTAGAAGAAAGAAATGAATTTCATTGCATATAGTTGTCGCATCGTATTTTTATTTGATAGAAGTTGCATATCATACATTAATTTTGGACAACAAGTACACGATGTTTAATCTCTCGAATGATTTCCAGAACACCATAATTGTGTCAATCGGCCTAAGAGAGATATAAGTCGTTATTATGGGAGTGTTATGTCTATTTTAGAGATGCGCTTATACGTCCCAAAATCTAACTACGAAGAGTCACCCATGAACTATCACATATATAGTTAGGTCGCATGCTAATGATAATTGTTTTGTAGGCCTAACAATTTGACGTATAGATGGACTTGTGATATATACATAAATATGTCCTAACGGTTGTTTGCAAACGAAAACTTAAAATTGTATATTTCTAGCATTGTTTGCAAGAAAGGACAATTGATCGTGGGAAAGAGTTACTCTACAGTGATGTACATATGCTTTTATATTATTATTACGAATTGTTAACAGATCTGAGAAAAGTAGAAATATCATGTAATGATGTAATAATAATAAATGCATACTTTCACACAGTTATCTATTGATTTGGGTGAGTCGGATTAATAACGCTTACTAGTACATTCTCCAATATAATAACCCTCGATCCTACAGGTGCTGAAATTTTTTGGACATTTTGAGGAACTAGAAACTCGTCCATCCAATCGAAGCACTCGATCGTCTTTGGAATAATTTTCATTCAATGACAAGCAAATTTCCTTTCAGCTGGGATAATATACCTTGGTGAATTGCGTGGATTTCAGCTTGCATGCTTTGGTTCGAATACATAGAAGTTGTTAGGATACCATGATAAAGAGCTTAACTGAGAATCTCTTGCCACTGCAACAGCAACAATAAAAAAATAAAGATGTAGCTCCGTCTATGTTAAAATTGATGACACCCTCATTGGATGGAGACCAATGATCAATCATTTTGAACAATGTCCGGGAATCTAGCTTAAGTAATTAGTAAGTTCGTCGAAAATATGAAAAGATACACCTCCCATCTTGCATGTAAGCTAATTATCATTGTTATATGTTGGATGGAATGATAAAGTTTGTGTTAATACCGGGACACAATTTTTAATAAAAAACTGAGAAAATGAAACGAACGTTTCTAGCAACACTTCAAAGAAGGTGCTTGACAGAGATCCTTAGAGGATTCTGGATAACGAAAATCTAAATTTTTTTTGTTATAGCAGCAAACGAGAGTAGTACTTCTAAAAAAAAGTATCCAATCGAATTGATAGCAACAGCAGCGATGACAGGCGATGGATGGAAGAATAGTCTGTTGGGGTGAATGATCACCGTTGCTCAAAGCTTAATTCGTCCCACACGAATAGCTTCCAGGAACCAGCAAGTTCGACGGAGAACTTTGAAACACTCCCCTCTTCTGACTCCTCGGATGGCGCACGGACTCCTGTGCAAAGTAACGCTGGTGCAACGCTTCTCTTCTCTCTCAAAGTCTGTGAAAATTCGTAACGAATTTTGAACATTCTTATCTATATGTACTGTGAGAGAGAAGAGACCTTAGATAGGCCCGCGCTGCAACTGTCCAGTTAACAGAACGTTCAGGACGTGGGAAAAACTGCTCCGAACATATTGTAACCGCTCAGATCATGCACAGACACGATCTGAGTCAACTGACGCACAGCGCACGCCACTTGCGCTACCTGCAACTTAAGCACCCTATGCGCCTAGCGACGATGCTGACGTGCTAAGTGCAAAGTGCGCCAACAAAATGCCACATTATACCTCATGAGCCCATGAGCCCGAGTCCGAGTTCGAGTCAGAGTCGGAGTCGCTAAGCCTCTACGGGGCTTAGCTCCATTGGAAATTAATTTCCAAGAGCAAAAAGCATGAATGCTTAATTGTTGATTTGGCCTTTTTTTCCACTAGAAAAATACTCCCACATGGCACACCTATGTGCACCTCCACACCACTTGTGCATCTCAAAACAAGCATAGCTTATATATAGAGATACATTTCTTTTGGCCTAGCTGATGTGGGACTAAAGTTTTCCAATACAAAGACCAAAATCCCAACAATCCCCCATATACGTCTATATATGGGTTTGAGTGTTCCCCACAATAACTGTCCATCATGCATTAGGAGAGATGTCGCTGAAGACTTGAATATTTCTGCATGGGTTAAACAACAGACTATAATACAAGAATGGACTAAGCCTTGAATTCAGCATCATAGCTGAAGTTCTTTCCACTCACATAATATAGTTACATGTACTTCTGGATGCACATTAAAGGTCTTGTGCCATCATAGTTTCAGTGTATAATTTTGAGCGTCTACAAGTTTACCCTCAAGATAGGCCTGTTATCTCTTTCCATACATTATAGGTGAGTTCTTTGTTAAATAGACATGGCATGAAGTGCTTTGCGCTTCCCTTGCGGTGCTACGCCGCTATGACATGGCCTAAAGCCGATGCCTTACCCCGGACCAGAAACCTCATCGTAGTGTTATACTACTGTAGCATGAGGTCACCGCCTCTTTGTAGTGCCATACTACCCAGCATGAAGCCTTAGGCTTCCTTGCGGTGTTAGGCCACAACGACATGGCTTGCAAGACCGACGCTTTACCCCTATCCGAGTACCTCATCGTGGTGTCACTCCACTGTTACATGAGGAATTTCTCCTCTTTGTAGTGCTGACTACACCCCTCTTTAATTTTAACATACAACATTAGGCTACCTGCCTATTTGCGGTGCTATGCCGCTGTGACTAGGCACGCAAAGTCGAAGCATTATCCCTTTCGGGAACCTCATGGTGGAGTCACCCCACAGTAGCATGTAGTTTCACTTCTTGTAGTACTGTGCTACCATGCTTCCTGTAAAGCATACCCGGCATTCACTCTGCCTGAGAACTCATTAAGGCATTTAAGCCAACCTTCCCACAGGATCCGTTTTTTGCAGAAAACAACAGTAGACAAAGTGGTTGTAGGTCCGTAACCTCTCCATGCCCAATAGGACATGTACCCACCGTTTCTGATATTCTTTCGATTAATGGTCCTTCCTTGAACCAAAAGTTAGATGCATAGTAGATTTCTCTTTGAACTAATAGCATAAAACTTTATGGTAGGAATACAATAATAAAATATCAGAATGCCTTTAAGCCCATTTTACTTGTTGTGTCATCGACCAGCTGGCGCTTGAGGCCCTTGGTGAACGGATCTGTCAGGTTTTTCTGACTCCGAACATCAATCACTGCAATTACACCTCTCTTGATAAGATCGTGTACTGCCCTGTGCTTCAACCGTACAGTCCTGTTCTTTCCGTTGAAGAGGTCATTTGATACCACCGTCGCAGTCGCCTGATTGTCGCAGTATATCGGTATTGTCGGTATTTATACCCCAACCACAGGAAGATTATACATGAGCTCCCGAAACCATTCTTCTTCCTCCTCTGCGGTATCAAGTGCAAAGAACTCAGATGCCATGGATGACCGCGAGAGCATAGTCTGCTTCTTCGACTTCCACGATATAGCAGTTCCATCCATTGTAAAAATAAATCCACCTGTGGACCTCTCGTTCTCCACCTCTGAGCACTAGCTGGCCTCACTGAATCCTTCCACTACCGACGGATCTCCGCTGTAGTGCAGTGCTGTGCATTTGTCTGAGTCTTCTTGAGATATCTTATAGCCCCTTTCACTGCTTTCCAGTGCTTAATGTCTGGGTTGCTCGTGAAATGACTCGATATTCCAACGACAAAAGCTTTGTCAGGCCTTATGGCAGTAGTAGCATACATCAAACCCCTGATTACACTCGCATACTCCAGCTGTCTGACGCTTTCCCCTGAATTAGACTTCAACTTCAGATCACACCTGTAAGGCTTATCGATTCCTGAAAGATCCTAATACCCGTAACATGTGATCATCTTCTTATTATAATAAGATTGTGACAGCGCTAGTCCAGTGTCTGTCCGGATGATCTTGATCCCTAAGATCACATCAGCTTTTCCCAAGTCCTTCATATTGAACTTGCTCGAGATGAACTTCTTTGTCTCTGTAACACAGCCCATATCCGTACCTAGGATTAGCATGTCGTCCACGTACAGACAAACGATCACACCTCTTCCATCAGCGAACTCTGTGTAAACATACTTGTCCGTCTCGCTGACCATGTAGCCATTTGACCTTATAACCATGTCAAATTTCTCATGCCATATCTTGGGAGCCTGTTTAAGACCGTACAAGGATTTCACCAACTTGCAGACTTTGTCTTCAAGACCCTTGACGATAAATTCCTCTAACTGTTGCATGTAAATCTCTTCGGCCAGCTCACCATTTAGGAAAGTTGTTTTCACATCCATCTGATGTATCACCAACTTATGTACCCTGCGAGAGAAATCAACATTCTGATGGTGGTCATCCGGGCTACTGGAGCATACGTGTCAAAGTAGATGATCCCCTGCTTCTGAGAAAACCCCTTGGCTACCAACCTAGCCTTAAATTTGTCATCAGTTCCATCTGCTTTCATCTTTTTTTTGAAGATCCATTTGCATCCGATGGGTTTAGCTCCTTCAGAAAGATCAACCAACACGCAAGTGTTATTTGAGGTGGTGGGATCAATTTCATTGTCAATTGTCTCCTTCCTGAAAACCACATCTTTGGTCTTTATCGCCTCATCATAGGTAAGCGGATCTGCTTCCACATGATTGGTGACAAAGTTATTTTCGAAGTCCTTCGGCCTCGTCACACGCTTAACTGACGGCTCAGCCAGTTCTGGTTCAACCGTTGCTTCAACAACAACATCTTCTTGGACTACTTCTTCATTGAAAATTCTTGTTTCTTACGCACCCTCATTATTCTCCGGAATATCCGTAGGAACAATGTTTTTGTGCCTTACAAATTTATCTTCAAAATATTCTGTGTTGCGATATTCAATGATATGATTTGACTCAATAACAAGAAATCTCATAGCATTACTCTTCTCGGCATACACTAAGAAGATCGTCTTTGTAGTCCTTATCCCAAGCTTCTGAATCTTCAGATCTGGAAGCTTGACATAATGCCAGACACCTCCACACTCGAATGACATTCAAGTTTGGTTTGACCTTGAACCAGAGTTCATAAGGAGTAATGTCTGAAGTTGCATGAGGTACTCTATTTAGAATAAAAGTGGCCGTCAATACAGCTTCCCCTCATTAGCACTTTGGAAGACCCGTAGTCAACAGTATTGAGTTAATCATTTCTGTCAACGTTCTGTTCTTCCTCTCTGCTACTCCGTTTGATTGAGGAGAGTACGGAGTCGTAGTCTTATTGACAATTCCATGTTCTTTGCAGAACAATGTGAATTCATGAGACCTGTACTCTTCACCTCGATCACTTCTTATTCTTTTGAGTTGTTATCCAGTCTGCTGCTCAGCTTTGGCCCCGAACTTCTTGAATTTCTCGAATGCTTTGTCTTTCACCTTCAGCAAGTAGACGAACGCGTGTGGACACACACAAAAAGAAGAAGAAAATGCTATCTTTTCTTTATTGGCGCAAGGCACCACAAATCGAGTACGTCTGAGAGATCCTGTGCTGAGGATCCCCGAGTACAAAAAAAATCTGGGGAATGGGACGATGGAGATCGAGCGGTAGTTGCTCCTTTACTCCGTTGATATTTCAATTACAAAAGTGGGAGAAAACCTAAGAAAATTGCTAACTCTCGGCTCAATGGCAAGAAGTGCAGCAATTTGTCTCTTGAAAATGCTCTCCGTTCTATGTTTTGAAGAGGGATGAGGCCCCCTTTTTATAGTAGTTCTTGAGCTGGGATGATGTTATGCGCCCACATGAGAAAAATATACTAGTTTTTATGTGGGTGCATAGTCCTGCCTTGGGCGCATGCAGGCTGTGAGATCGTGGATTGGTCGTGGTGTTGACGTGGCCGCATACTTCGGTGCACGACTGCTCGTGGAGACTGACGTGGCCGTGCGCTTCGGTACACATTTTGATCATGGCTTTGACCGAGTCAGACTTGGGCACATAGCCCTATTTCAGGCTATGCGCCCTCCTTCACAGAGGGTGGCTTGGGCGCATAGAGCTTCACAGGCTTGGGCGCATAGAGCTTCGGAGGATGATGGGTGCATAGGAGCTTCACTGGGTGACTTGAGCACATAGGAGCTTCACTTGGGCGCATGTCCTCTTTTGGCATGGGCGCATAAGGCTTTATTTGCTGAAAGTTTCATGCTTCTACAATTCCCCCTTCAAAGTTTTCGATACTTGAACGAGTTTGAAATACTTTGAAAGAAGCATGGATCGTCTTCTCGTGATGCAATGGGCGCATAGCACAGCTCTCTCTTTGGGCGCATAGTTTTTGGCTAGCCTGTCAGAGGGATATGACTGTTGAGATCTTCCTCGAAATCTGTACTGACAGATTCATCGGGGTAGAATTTGAAGAGGTCCATCTTTCATACGTCGGCCATGTCAGCAAGTGGCAGTCGTATAGTGTGCAAGAGGCTGGTTCTTCACGTAGGCGCATAGGATATTGTAGGCGCATACTGCTCAATGGGCGCATAGGCGCATAACGATAGTGGGCGCATAGGAAGTGGCCTGTGCCAATAAATAGGCTCTGAAGGAGAGAGAGCTCATTACTCTCCTCTTAGAATTTTTTAAAAACTCTTCATCTTCTTCTCTAAGAACCATGTCACCCAAGGTCACCAAGAGATCCGTAAAGGGCAAGGGGCTGCGCCGAGTGGCTCTCCTCCTGCGACAGCGTCTTCACCAGTCCAGGACCCAATTTTGGGTGAGGAAAAAAACTATGAAGTCAGCCGTAGTACCGCGGCCAGAGGCTATCTTTAGGGAGCCACCAGGGTCTCCCAAGGAGGACACAAAAGATGATGATTCTTCTCCTCTCAATCCTCCTCAGAAGAGGAAAGCTTCAACTGAATTGGCCCATGAGCCAACCTTAAAGCGAAAGAAGAAAACCGTTGCCCTGAAGAGAGCCAAGGAAGTGGGTGCTGGCTCGCCTCCCTTGAGGAGGTCCTCCCGGTAAACTGGAAGAGGAGGAACGGCGTCATGTACCCAAGGGGGGGCCATGCCGATCCTATTTAGCCAGGGTCCATGCGTAGGAAGGATTGTTCTTAACTACATTTTACTTAGAACGGTTAGGTACCTTTATCCGTTAGGTATGAGTACTTTTGGGTTGGGTACTTGTATCTGACCGTGGCTTGGAACAATAACTTGTCGCAGATTAGTTCGTCACGTCTTGTCCTTGTTTGGTTGTAGGTGCGACTTACTACTCCGATGAGAAGGTATTGAACCTTGTTGGGGTCCGGATACCATATTGGAATCTTAGCATGGAAAGATACGTCACCGTGAATTAGTTTACCATCTCCTGTCCTTGTTTGGTTGGGGGGATGGTAAGCTAGTTCAATAGGTGTGTATTGGACCATATTAAATTCAATTGACTTATTTATTTGAGCTATATTTATTCAGTTTATATGGCATGATATTACGTGTCTTGTTACGTCCTTCTGAGGACCTGGTTATCTCGCCAGGTATGTGCTCTTGTCTTTCGCAGGTGTTCTAGCCGTGGCCATGATCGTCACTATTTCTTCGAGGATGATTGCACTTAGATTGTCTTCGCTTCGCTCGCCAAAATCATTCTTTTGTATATCATGTATTTTTTTTCATAGTTGGTAGTGGATTTGTCTCCGCCTAACTACATGTACCAATGACAATTCATAGTTGATTATATGATATCTTTTATTCTTACATTTTGTGGATGAGATTAGTTAGTCGTGGTTCTACTGCATTTTACAGCTTATGTATCCATACGAGGCCTATGTACTTCGTATGAATACAGCTGGCATGTCTACGTTCCTAGTCCTACGTATTTTGGGACTGGGATGTTACATATTTTTGTGGTGGCCCATGCAGGTCAAGATAAATTGTTTGGTTACTTTACCGTACCTAGCAAGCCTGCGAATAGGATTAGAAGTCTAGGATCTCATCCACATACTTGACCTCTTTCCTAGATTTTATCTACCGTTTGACTCATTGATTTGCATCTTACTTGATTCCTTCTATCATTATTCTTATCTTCCCTTCGTGTTTGCTAGAGGCTAGACAGGTGACCCTTTCTAGTTGGACATGTTTCTTTTGTCCCAAAATACCATTAGTTTAATTTTTTTTAAGTTGGGTAGAATATCTTATGACCTAGCAATCCCTATGTCCTTGTGACCTATATTAGCAAGTTCACTTAGGTACTAGAATTTAGAGGACCCTAATCCATCTAGCCAACCAAGCCATAGACAAGGAAACTAGGACGACTGCATAAGTCCAAGCTTCATACAAGACTTCGATTTAAGAATCGTAGACTATTTAATTTCTTTCATCAGTATCCCCTACTTATATTTTGACTATCTTATGATGCTAATTTAGTCTAAGTTTTGCAAGCTTATTTCTTTATTGAGCTTGATCATGACATGTTTTATTGGGTGCGCACCCACTAACATATTGTCTAATCAGAACCGGTGCATGATGGTCTGATCAACCTAGTGTGCTTGGGTTCGCTTTTTTTACATATCGTTGTAACGTGGATGGAGACATAGTTAAACTTGGCCTCTAAGAGTCTCATCCACGACTGCCTTGACAATTTTTTTGAAATTATTTGGTCGTCTTTGAACCACGTATTCGTATTCGATAATATCGTCTTTGAACTCCTTATTGCTTTCGCCTTCACCTATTTTAGAAGGCCGAAGGCGTTGTACTAGAACTCCCTCTAGCCTTCCTATCGATTATGACCATTAACACTCGATGTTTCTACATCTTCATCTTAAACTACTTGTCCTTCTTTTCGGCCCCATATTTACTATCATGACCTTCAAATCGGTTAATTTAGGCGTAAACCTAATCGCTCTCTTAATCGTGCCCTCAACCTACTCTCAAGGAACCATGTCTTTAAGTTCTCAAATTTATTTTCTCTTGTTACCATAATATTTTTATTGCCTGTTATCTTGTTTTAACCTTAACCCTTACTCATATTCCTACTTGCGCTAACCCATGATTATCCCCGCCATTATTGAATTCGTGATTTCCTAATGCATCTTTGTTGAACGTTGTGAATTGATTTTTCTCACCAATACCCCTTGTGCCTTATCACCCCCTACAAATTCTTAATTTCGAGGACGAAATTCTTTTAACTTGGGTAGGATGTAAAATTCCTAAATTTTTACTATTTTTTTATAAATTTGGTAATGATTTTTTTATTTTGTATTATACGTCGTGTAGTTGTATTGTACGTCGCGCGCGAAATTTCGTTTTTCGTAATTGCTCGACGAGTACGAATATGTGCGAGCGTACATATTTTTTTAAAAATGTTTTTCTATTTTATAGTTTCAAAATAATATATAGTAATTACTTTTGTTTAATTAAGGTTGTGAAAAGCGTCGCATCGAGATTTCAAAAACATTATTTAATTTTATTATTATAAAAAGGGGAGTTTATTTTATTGGCGATTTAGAAAACTATGTTTCATAAAAATACCTTCTTCTCATGCAAATACGTATGGTGTAATTTATGTATAAATTAATTTTTCAAATTTTTTTATTAATTATCTTAATTTATTTAAAAGGTATTTTTGAAGTAGTTCCTATAATATTTAATTTAATTTTCGAAATTATTATTATTATTTATTATAAACATATTTTTAGATTTATGGATTTATTGTTTAATTAATTATGGTAATAAAAATTTAACTTATTGATTTGATTTTAGATAATTGGAGATAAGATTTTACTTAGATTTAAACTATTGGATTTTATGAAATTTGTTTTAAATTGATTAAATAAAAGGGGTGAATTATCTAAAAGGGGATTTAAATCTCCTACATCTTATCGAATTGGGATTCCTCAACCCTATAAATAGGGGAGCCTCCACATTATTTTCTCTACATTATTTCTCCACAAAATCTACCAATGTGAGTGCCTCGTGTCTGTGTCCAACATCTTCCGTGTCAGCCGTGACGGCCTCGGGGTCGACCCCGGGTGTCTTCCCAATATCTTACTCCAAATTTTTACACATACATTTTCGTCTCTTCCGTGTCGGACACCCCCGAAAAAATCAAATTCCCAATCTAAACTATTCTAATCAGGTCCACCGTCCTCCCGAACCCCTGATGGCAAAGAACCTGGCCAACACCAGCTGATTCATAGCCACCCCGTCGACTTTACGACCACCACCGTCACCTGTCATCACCACCCAGCCAACTACGCACCACCACCATCTGCACCAAACTTCCGTCGCCACCACCGTGGCAACCCCACGACCCCCACGACAACCAGCCAGCACCACTTCGACCACTGGACCTCCGCCACTAGCGACGGAAACCGACCGGCCGCCCGTCCCAGTCGCACCCAGATCAACCACTCCCCTCGGACAGCAACCCCAACCTGATCCCTGGCCAAGCAAACCACCACTGGACCTTACCTCCGACCCTGGCCAACTCCGGCCAACTCCCATCCCACCACAGCCGCGCCACCAACCACCCAAACCCATCACCACCCATGAAACCGAAAGGGATAAAACCCAAAATCTAAACACACCCAGCACGCCGCCGTACGCTTGGCACGACCGCCCAACGAGCCTCCTTTCCTCCCCTGTACTAGATCCATCCTCCGTGCGCCGGAGACAGCCCCTCATTGCAGTCGCCATCCGCCGAGCCCTGGCGTTCGCCACCACCGCGGCGACTTATAACCACCGCCTCCGCCCGGTAGATCTGCCGCTGCTCCCGCAGCCCGACGCAGCCGTCCGTCGCCTTCCTCCCATACTCCGTGCGGCGTCACAGCTCCTCCTCCGCGGTCGAGCACCGCGCCGCTTCTTTCCGCACGCAGCTCCGTCTCTCCTTCCTCTCTCTCCTTTCTCTTCCCTTCGAGAAACAGCAGCTTATGTTATGTTATATTATTATTTTTTTTATTTTTTTGCTTTTGGCTTTTGTTTTTCCTTTATTATTATTATTATTATTATTATTATTATTATTATTATTATTATTATTATTATCATCTAGGGTACTGTTATTAATTTTTACATAACAATATAATAATTAGTACATAAATTATTTATATTATTATGTATATGGTTATAAGTATTACCATTTGTATTATTATTCATATTATTTTTATTATGATTATTGTTGCTCTTATTGCTAAAACTATTTCTTGCAAACATTATTATTTTTAGGAATTTCTATGAAAATATTATGTTTCCAACTATTTTTGAAGGTAGATTTTACCAAAAATAGTACTTTGACAAAATCTATTTTATAGTCCTAATTTATCTTTTTATTTTCTTTTTAGATTTTATATTTTTAAAGATATATTGGTCAATAAAAGTAGTCACCAAATTATACTATAAATTTCTAGTTTATTAATTTTGGATAATAAAAATATGTAGTTTCCTACTGAAACTTATTTTGACAAATTTAGAGTTTTTGCCTTAAAAATGACTTTCGATTTTTGAGTATTTAATTGAAAGATAAATTGTTTGCAAAAACAAAAGTTGATCTTTATTTCACAAACTTTGTAAGAAGATTACAACAATTCTGGGAAAGTACAACTATAGGAATCCGATCTGAATGATGATAGCTTTATCCCTTGGACGATGTGAACTTTGAAGACGGTAGCCTCTGAAGAATGCAGCAACACTTTGGCAAGAACTCCTGATCTCTAGTGATGACTTGAATGTGTGTGTGATAATGAAGACTTGAAACTCTATTTATAGAGTTCTGGAAATAACTAACTTTTAGTTATTCTTAATTGCGCAGGATGGATTGCGCAGACTTTAGATTGCACAAGCAATAAACTGTGCAGGCAGTTACTCGATCGTGGACCACCTGTATGTGACGCGTGGCATTGTTTGATTGAAATGCGCTTGGTCGTGTACAGACGGTTGCCACATGGTGAGTAATTGATGGCATGTAGGCCACGTGTACATTATCCGTTGTCTTGATGGAGTGCGCCACCTGAATTGCGCTGGCTTCAGATTGCGCTCGACTGAATTGTGCTGTAGAGAGTCTGACAGATTGTGCTGCATGTACAGCTGTCCTCGAGCGCTGTGCTGCACGATAAACGAACAGTTTCCTCGTTCTCCGTGCTGTCAGCTGTCAGAAGATCTGATTCTCTGTCAGATAATGATGACAAGGCCACGTCAGCTTGCGCGCTTGGATGTGTGCGCAGTTCAGCTTGCGCACTTGAGTTGTTGTGCAATCTGTCTCCTGCGCAGTTCAATTGAAGAGCCCTCCTGCCGGCCTGAACGAAACCTCTTTCAGGAAGTAGTCCCATCACCCTCGGGCCCGGCGCCAACCAAGAGGAGGCGGGGCTCTCTCCAACCATTCCGAAGAGCCGAGATCTCGTAAAGGAAAAATAAGCTAGCTCAGCTGGTTTGGACCTGTGTGAATCAGTTCAGTGAGGGAGCCTTCAGGCTTTTCCAAGCCTTGCCAATAGGCGGTGGCTCATGGCTCGCTCATAAAGGAAGAGTAGCGCGCTAGCGCGGCTCGCTTCGCTTTTCGACGAAGATAGAAATACCTATCATATTCTAATCTAAGAAAGAGTGACCGCTACGCGCCTTCTCTCTTAAAGTAGGAATAGCGAAAAGCATATGTTCGCTGAAGTCTAAGAATTTTGAAAACTTCAGTGAATTCAACCACTATGGCACGAGCATTTCAGAATGAAAATGAATGCATTTTTTTTCCCTCTTGATCATTTCTAGAGTCTATTCTAGTTAGAAGGTCTCATGATAAATCATTCATGATTTACTAGGTCGTTAATACGAATAATATCCAAATACCAAATACGTTCTTTCTTTGATCCATAGAAAGTAAAAGGAATTGTTTTTGGTAAGATCAAAGAAAGAACTTGTTCTTCTTCTGTAAAGAATTCTTCTAATAATCCAGAACCTAATCTTCGCAAAAAAGTGCGTACTGTACTTTTATGTTTACGAGCCAAAGTTCTAGCACACGAAAGTCGAAGTATATACTTTATTCGATACAACCCCTGTTTTTTTGAGGATCCACTGTGATAATGAGAAAGATTTCTACACATCCGACCAAATCGCTCAATAATTTCAGAATCTGATAAATCCGCCCAGCAATTTGATTTTTATGACTTCTTTGATGGGTGCAACTTGATTTTTAGGACCTACAAGACCCCCTTCAAAGTTTTCGAAGTTTGAAAATATTCAAAGCTTCGAAATACTTTGAATTTTAATTTTAAAATCAAGTTGCACAAGTAATGCCCTGTCTGCGCAATTGGAGGAATTAGTTCCTATTTCTTCGGCGCAATCTGAGGCGTCTGTTTGCTTTCGAAAAACTATAAATAGTTCTCATTCCTCTTTCTGTTGTTCTTTACTTGTTTCTACTTTGTTCAAGAGAGAAAATTCCCGAGCCCACTCCGACTCTTTTCCTTCTTCTCCGTCGATTTCAATGGCTCCGAAGCGTTCTGCCGTCGACAAGGGCAAAGCCCCCGCCGAGTCTTCGACTCGGGCTGTGTCACGACCCGCACCCACTGTGAGGGTACGAGAACGTAACAACGCCCAGCCTACGCCGCAGTGTCGGCGGTAGAACGCTGTCCTAGGTCAATCATCTAACAATAAAAAGGTACCTGTACAGTATATACACTCCGAATGGAGGTGACATAACAGAACAGTCTCAATCACATCTAAGGCAGATACAGAATAGTAAAGGTAGATAGAGAGATCAAAAGCACAATGTAATACAAATAAGAGGGAGAAAGTCTAAGTGTCTAAGATAACAACTCAAGAACATCCAGCTCAATACATATCTCTAAATATACCAACATCTCAGAAGAACAACTGAAAATCAAATAACACAATACTGAAAGAAAAACTAAAGCCTAGCTATCTAGTTTAGACTCTAGGAGTAGCATCCTGTGCTGCAGCTGGGTCCTCCAGAGGAACCAGGTCGCAAGTGTCGTCTAAGCCTGCTCCGTAATAAGTGGTACATAGGGCCTCCTCCTCATCCTCTGTAATATTTTCAACAGGTCCAGTCAGGACAGGAGCGAGCACAGTACATCTCAGAGAAAGAAATGTAATAGAAATATCTACTATACATAGAGAACTAATAGTGACTAGTGAGTCAGAGTAAAATATAAACATGTGAATGGCATAGGAGGTTCATGACTACAGCTAAGGGAGTGATTCATGACTACAGCTACTTGGATAATATTTACATGTCTATTTCTACTCCCCCAATCCCAATCAATACACAAAGATCCGTTCAAGTTATGTTAAGGTTCATAAAACTTCACATGGCTCATAAAATGAGTGATACGTGAAGGTGATTCATGGGGGCTCTGTGAACATGAGAGTACATGTGTCACAGGCGGTTCGTGAATCAGAGGAAGCATAGAGATACGTGATGATTCGTGAAACGCACAAAACATGCTGTATCCGATGCTCCCGAGGGGGACAACATCTCATGAAAGGATCTATAGTACCAATCCGTGTGACCAACGTGACAGTATCAAGTAAAGTAATTTAAAGCAGGAAAATAATTCTAAGCAGGATATGAAATGATCAGAGAATGTACTCGCCTGTAACTGGTGAATCTGAGAGAATATAGACTGTCCGAGGAGTGGTGTCTATCTCCTATAGAACAGTGTAAGTCACTATGAGTCTACAATGACAATAAGATGCAAATCAATGCATTCTACATGAATCTAGGTCAATCTAGACCAAAGTCAACTCTTGGTCAACTCTGGTCAACTATGGTCAACCCTAGAAGTCAAACTAGGTCAACCAAGTCAAACCTAAGTCAAACTAGTCTAACTAGGTCTAACAAGCCATTTCTAAGTCTAACTAGACTACACAAGTCAATTCTAGGCCCACTAGTCTAATAGACACACCATAGGCCAATAGCACAATGTACCCATACCATATCTCAAATGAAAGTATATGAATATCCCTATATACATATAGGCTAGTATCCATATGCCTACATATATGATATTTATATGCAATCACACATCTACAAGAGAAAATATATATATACATATATATGATACACACATATGTGTACTAGGGAAATAACTTAGAAGGCAATCCATAGGCTAATGGGTATAAACTACATTAACATATATGATAACACATAACAGTATAAACAAAACATTGAGAGGGGCACTCAAGTGCATATGTGTATGTGTGTGTGAAAAGTGTGTGAACTGAAGCATGGGGAAATCAGTGAGTGAGTGAGAGGGAATGTGAAGAGGGTATGTAAATGAGAGAGTGAACTGTGAGTGAGTGACAGTTGTGTGAGAGTGTGTGTGAAACTGTGTGTTAGGGAGTAAACATGGCAGTGGTAGTGTGTAATGTGTTATGGGCTGTGTGTGTGTAGAGAGTGAGGGAAAACAGTGAATAAAAGTGAAACAAACAGTGGAGAAACTGATATCTCAGGTTAGCCATCACTAAACCCCAATCCCAGTCATCCCCAATCAATACACAATCAGAATTTAAACACAAAGAAGTCCTTAAATCTCAGGTTTCTAAAGGAGAAGTGGCAGTTGTGTGTCTCAGGAACACACAAACACCTAGAACAGTTCCTAAATCAAAACTTCCAGATTTTGAACCAATCACACATCCAAGTCAATCCCAAATCGACATACTACTAGAAAATACCTAGGTGAATGAGTTAGGGGTTTAAAACCATACAACAACAGTGTTAAAAATGGTCAACATGATTGCCAAGGTTCATTTTCAAATCTGGAAAACAAACAAAAAAAAGAGATTGATACACAGTTCACAAATTTAGGAAATGGAAAAATTAACCACAATTCGAATTAAAATACCTATTTTTGGGTTGGTAAAGAACTAGCAGCATATACACGTGTCGTGTGATGAGTTTGTGTCTACAAAAGTGGACACAAACGTGTCCATTCAAGTTAAAACCCAATCGAGCAAAACTGGACACAGAGACTGGACAGTCTCGTGCGGGCGTGCACGCGTGTCGTGCACCCTACACACGCCATCCCAAGCCTCGTGCTCGTGTCCCCAACTAGACTAGGTATAGGTCCTCGTGTCCATGTGTCTGCATCGTGTCAAAGTGTCTCGTGTCCAGAGTTATAGGGCCGTGTCAGTGCGTGTTTATACAGTGCACACAGTCAGGGAAAAACCCGTGCACGGTCGATTTCTCATCGACTAGTGCACGAAGTCCCACGAAACTTGGGGAACGTGATGTCAGTGTGTGCCCCAACGTTCCCTCAAAGTTTCGTGTCAAGGAGATATGTGTCGTGTCCTGTGGAGACCCCGTGATGCAGGGGATCCTCCAGGCTGCGCGCGAGCGTGTGCAGCACACGTGCACACGTGTCCGAAATGACACGACACGAGCACGAAACCATCTCAGTCCAATAAAATCTCATAAGCGACATCAAAACGAAATTTTCCATTCAGAAAATATTCGAAAATAACACAAAATAAACCACAGTGGCATTTCCACAAACACATTGCATAGTACACTGATACGTGTCCTGTTAGGACACAAAACGACACAAAAACCTGGGGATTCCTATTCCTATAGTTAGGTTAGGTCTAGGGCTCCCTATTCATGCAATTAAACCAGAATTCTATGGTGGAAATGGAGAGTTACCTCTATGTATCAAAACCCTCCAAAAAGCTCAAAGAGTGATTTTCTTCTCAATGGTGAAACTCCTCCAAAGCTCCCAAAAACTGAGAACACCAAATCCCAACAGCAAGTAAACAATAATTAGAATCTATTGCAACTTGTTTGGATTAAAAAGGAGGAAAAATGGATTTATTATGAATTTCTAAAGATGGGAGCTCACCTCTTTCTTCTCTTGCAATAAATTCCTAAGGAAGAGGCTAGCCCTAGATTTGGGAGGCATTAAATAGGATGTGATAGGTCAATAGTGGCTGCCATGGGCTGATTAGGGTTAGGGTTGGTTCATGGTGTGGGCCTATAGGCTATTAAGCCTAAGTCATTGCTCATGACTTATGAAGTCATAAGCCATATTAGCCTACAGAACTCCAAATCACCCCTACCTAGTTCCAATGACTTAAATCTCACTAAATTAGGTCTAACCAAGTTTACTTAACCTAACCAAGTGGTCTTAACCTAGGTTAGTCACTAGGTTAGTCTCCTAGTCTCAACTAGTCATGACTAACACAACACATAGCAATATTTAATTAATATCAAAATCACACAGATCCCCATAAATCATAATAAATTTAAATAAATCCTAAAATGACCAAAATACCCTCTAGGCTATGATGTACTAGTCAAACATCCTAATCACATGGCTAGGCTCTAAGGTTACACTAGTCAAACACCAAAATCATAAGTCATAATTTAAAACAGTTTTAAAATGATTAAAAATTTCCAAAAATCATATTATCATTTAAATATCATAATTAAATAAATTAAAATATAAAATTTCAAAATTACCCTCATTTTAGAAACTGGGTGTTACAAGTCTACCCCCCTTAGAAAAATTTCGTCCTCGAAATTAAAATGGTATTAGTCTACTAGGTCAAACACCCCACAATCAAAGTCTCAAACATACCGTCAGATAATCATATGCATCTGTCCAAAATCATAACACTCAGAATCTTCATCGTGCTAGTGAGCAAGGCTACGATAATCACAGAGTCCTCGACTAAGGCACATACCTCTAGAATTATGGTATTTAAAATTTTTGCATTGTCGCATGCTTGGCAGCGAAAACCTTAAATTTCCACACCCGAGAAATACGTCCTAAATCTGACTATATGTCCTCACTATGCCAGCTAAACACGACTGCCGAAGATTCT
Organism: Iris pallida; assembly: GCA_029216955.1. Taxonomy (NCBI): domain Eukaryota; kingdom Viridiplantae; phylum Streptophyta; class Magnoliopsida; order Asparagales; family Iridaceae; genus Iris; species Iris pallida. Next base: position 7,350,041 of record JANAVB010034616.1, on the reverse strand, counting down.
AGATTCATAACTGGGTGACCTAGCCCATATGATTCATCTCAGAAGAAAACCAAATCGAAAGGAAATGCCAGATCAAACTTATCAATAGATAAGGAAGCAGACAAGAACAGATGGAATTGAATTTCAAGATAGATATATTGAGGCAAGGTGGAAATGGAATCGAAAAGAACAGAACCTGCAAGCACCTCTCCCACTGCCTGAGCATCCCCGACTGTCATGGCGTAAGCTCGCCCCTGCTGGCCTCCTCTAGCCTGATGCTGTACAAATCTCTGCTGCTGCGTCGGTAACGGTCCCCGCTGCTATCATACCAGAGCCTTGGCTCCTCTTCCTGGTGCTGTGCCTATGTTCTGGGAACACTCCCTCAGCTGGTGGTCCGCTGCTCCACATAGTAGGCACCTACCCAGCCTACTCCTGCACTCACCCCATCCATGCCCCGGCTTCTTACAGTAGGGGCAACTGACTGCCTGCTGTCTGGGTGCCTGATGCTGTCTGGGCTGCTGCTGTCCCTGCTGATGGCCGTAACCCTGGAACTGCTGCTGAAACTGATGCTGAACGTGCGGCCTCTTGGCCGATCCTCCGCTACTGCTGCCTCCCTGGGAGTCTCGCCCCCTCTTGAGCCTAAGCTCAAGATCATCCTCTGCAGCTAAAGCGTCCACCAAGATCTCCTCAAATGTAGTGCTGCGGGCATTCTTGGTGTAGGACTTGACCTCCTTTACCAAGCCCTTTCGGAACCTCCGGGCCTTCGTCGTCTCCGACAAGTCATCCATAAATCTACTCAGGCAGCAGAACTCTCCTGCGTACTCCTCCACAGACTGGTTCCCCTGGACTAGGGCCTCGAACTGGGTCTCGAGGGCTCCCAGCGCTGCGTCTGGAAAGAACTTCTCCTTGAACAACTTCTTGAATGCTGCCCAAGTCTGTCCTGCTGTACCGACCCTCGGGTCGGTCTGGTACCACGTACGGGCCAGATCCTGTATCATGCTGGCCGTTGCCTCTATCTGGAGCCTCGTCGGGATCTCAGCCAACCTAAAAATCTCCTCCATATGTTCGATCCACTCATCGGCATACAAGATCCCTTCTGTCCCTCGAAAGTCTCTCGGGTGCATCTTCTGGAAATCTTGGATGCCCTTCTCCCGTGGCTGGTACGGCTGCGGGGCTGCCGCTGGCTGAGCTATGACTCTCTCTACCGCAGTCATTGCCAGCTCAATGCCTCGTGTGACCTCTGCTGTCTGGCCCTGCTGCTGGGTCTGCTGACCCTCCATGTACTGCCGGAAGAAGGCTAACAGCTGAACGACGTCAATCGTCCCTGCAGGTGGCTGCTGCTGCTGAATAAGTACATCCGGAATCACCGGACTCGGCTCATGCCTCACTGCTGGTGGGGCTCCTCCAAAAGCTGCTGAAACGCCTACCCCAGCTGGCATGACTGGGGCTGCGGTACCAGGGGCTGACTGCTGAGCATGAGAGGTGGCAGACCTCTCATCGACGTCCCCCCTAGCCCTGGCAATGCGATCGCATCTCAACCATCCTGGAGACACAGATCAAAAGGAAACAATTACTGAGAATGAGTCGAAATACCAAAGGAGGACAGTTTAAATTCAAGGAAGACAATAAGCGACAAAATGTAGATATACGGAATCTGAATAAGAGTTTTTCCTATTTGTGATTGAGTACCTTCAAAAATATCCTAATCCTACTGCAGGCTGTAGTGATACTCTAGTTCGAATACCACTACATAAACTCGACCTGCATGGGCCACCACTAAAAATGTGTCACGACCCGCACCCACTGTGAGGGTACGAGAACGTAACAACGCCCAGCCTACGCCGCAGTGTCGGTGGTAGAACGCTGTCCTAGGTCAATCATCTAACAATAAAAAGGTACCTGTACAGTATATACACTCCGAATGGAGGTGACATAACAGAACAGTCTCAATCACATCTAAGGCAGATACAGAATAGTAAAGGTAGATAGAGAGATCAAAAGCACAATGTAATACAAATAAGAGGGAGAAAGTCTAAGTGTCTAAGATAACAACTCAAGAACATCCAGCTCAATACATATCTCTAAATATACCAACATCTCAGAAGAACAACTGAAAATCAAATAACACAATACTGAAAGAAAAACTAAAGCCTAGCTATCTAGTCTAGACTCTGGAAGTAGCATCCTGTGCTGCAGCTGGGTCCTCCAGAGGAACCAGGTCATAGGTGTCGTCTAAGCCTGCTCCGTAATAAATGGTACATAGGGCCTCCTTCTCATCCTCTGTAATATTTTCAACAGGTCCAGTCAGGACAGGAGCGAGCACAGTATATCTCAACAGTTCATAGCAGGTTAGAAAATATAATCATGCAGTAAAGTAAGATATAGATACTGAAGAAAATGCAGTATGTAATCAGAGAGAGAAATGTAATAGAAATATCTACTATACATAGAGAACTAATAGTGACTAGTGAGTCAGAGTAAAATATAAACATGTGAATGGCATAGGAGGTTCATGACTACAGCTAAGGGAGTGATTCATGACTACAGCTACTTGGATAATATTCATATGTCTATTTCTACTCCCCCAACCCCAATCAATACACAAAGATCCGTTCAAGTTATGTTAAGGTTCGAGAAACTTCACATGGCTCATAAAATGAGTGATACGTGAAGGTGATTCATGGGGGCTCTGTGAACATGAGAGTACATGTGTCACAGGCGGTTCGTGAATCAGAGGAAGCATAGAGATACGTGATGATTCGTAAAACGTACTAAACATGCTGTATCTGATGCTCCCGAGGGGGATAACATCTCATGAAAGGATCTATATAGTACAAATCCGTGTGACCAACGTGACAGTATCAAATAAAGTAATTTAAAGCAGGAAAATAATTCTAAGCAGGATATAAAATGATCAGAGAATGTACTCGCCTGTAACTGGTAAATCTGAGAGAATATAGACTGTCCGAGGAGTGGTGTCTGTCTCCTATAGAACAGTGCAAGTCACTATGAGTCTACAATGACAATAAGATGCAAATCAATGCATTCTACATGAATCTAGGTCAATCTAGACCAAAGTCAACTCTTGGTCAACTCTGGTCAACTATGGTCAACCCTAGAAGTCAAACTAGGTCAACCAAGTCAAACCTAAGTCAAACTAGTCTAATTAGGTCTAACAAGCCATTTCTAAGTCTAACTAGACTACACAAGTCAATTCTAGGCCCACTAGTCTAATAGACACACCATAAGCCAATAGCACAATGTACCCATACCATATCTCATATGAAAGTATATGAATATCCCTATATACATATAGGCTAGTATCCATATGCCTACATATATGATATTTATATGCAATCACACATCTACAAGAGAAAATATATATATACATATATATGATACACACATATGTGTACTAGGGAAATAACTTAGAAGGCAACCCATAGGCTAATGGGTATAAACTACATTACCATATATGATAACACATAACAGTATAAACAAAACATTGAGAGGGGCACTCAAGTGCATATGTGTATGTGTGTGTGAAAAGTGTGTGAACTGAAGCATGGGGAAATCAGTGAGTGAGTGAGAGGGAATGTGAAGAGGGTATGTGAATGAGAGAGTGAACTGTGAGTGAGTGACAGTTGTGTGAGAGTGTGTGTGAAACTGTGTGTTAGGGAGTAAACATGGCAGTGGTGGTGTGTAATGTGTTATGGGCTGTGTGTGTGTAGAGAGTGAGGGAAAACAGTGAATAAAAGTGAAACAAACAGTGGAGAAACTGATATCTCAGGTTAGCCATCACTAAACCCCAATCCCAGTCATCCCCAATCAATACACAATCAGAATTTAAACACAAAGAAGTCCTTAAATCTCAGGTTTCTAAAGGGGAAGTGGTAGTTGTGTGTCTCAGGAACACACAAACACCTAGAACAGTTCCTAAATCAAAACTTCCAGATTTTGAACCAATCACACATCCAAGTCAATCCCAAATCGACATACTACTAGAAAATACCTAGGTGAATGAGTTAGGGGTTTAAAACCATACAACAACAGTGTTAAAAATGGTCAACATGATTGCCAAGGTTCATTTTCAAATCTGGAAAACAAACAGAAAAAAAAAGAGATTGATACACAGTTCACAAATTTAGGAAATGGAAAAATTAACCACAATTCGAATTAAAATACCTATTTTTGGGTTGGTAAAGAACTAGCAGCATATACACGTGTCGTGTGATGAGTTTGTGTCTACAAAAGTGGACACAAACGTGTCCATTCAAGTTAAAACCCAATCGAGCAAAACTAGACACAGAGACTGGACAGTCTCGTGCGGGCATGCACGCGTGTCGTGCACCCTACACACACCATCCCAAGCCTCGTGCTCGTGTCCCCAACTAGACTAGGTATAGGTCCTCGTGTCCATGTGTCTGCATCGTGTCAAAGTGTCTCGTGTCCAGAGTTATAGGGCCGTGTCAGTGCGTGTTTATACAGTACACACAGTCAAGGAAAAACCCGTGCACGGTCGATTTCTCATCGACCAGAGCACGAAGTCCCACGAAAATTGGGGAACGTGATGTCAGTGGGTGCCCCAACGTTCCCTCAAAGTTTCGTGTCAAGGAGATACGTGTCGTGTCCTGTGGAGACCCCGAGATGCAGGGGATCCCCCAGGCCGCGCGTGAGCATGTGCAGCACACGTGCACGCGTGTCCGAAATGACACGACACGAGCACAAAACCATCTCAGTCCAATAAAATCTCATAAGCGACATCAAAACGAAATTTCCCACTCAGAAAATATTCGAAAATAACACAAAATAAACCACAGTGGCATTTCCACAAACACATTGCATAGTACACTGATACGTGTCCTGTTAGGACACGAAACGACACAAAAACTTGGGGATTCCTATTCCTATAGTTAGGTTAGGTCTAGGGCTCCCTATTCATGCAATTAAACCAGAATTCTATGGTGGAAATGGAGAGTTACCTCTATGTATCAAAACCCTCCAAAAAGCTCAAAGAGTGATGTTCTTCTCAATGGTGAAACTCCTCCAAAGCTCCCAAAAACTGAGAACACCCAATGCCAACAGCAAGTAAACAATAATTAGAATCTATTGCAACTTGTTTGGATTAAAAAGGAGGAAAAATGGATTTATTATGAATTTTTAAAGATGGGAGCTCACCTCTTTCTTCTCTTGTAATAAATTCCTAAGGAAGAGGCTAGCCCTAGATTTGGGAAGCATTAAATAGGATGTGATAGGTCAATAGTGGCTGCCATGGGCTGATTAGGGTTAGGGTTGGTTTATGGTGTGGGCCTATGGGCTATTAAGCCTAAGTCATTACTCATGACTTATGAAGTCATAAGCCATATTAGCCTACACAACTCCAAATCACCCCTACCTAGTTCCAATGACTTAAATGTCACTAAATTAGGTCTAACCAAGTTTACTTAACCTAACCAAGTGGTCTTAACCTAGGTTAGTCACTAGGTTAGTCTCCTAGTCTCAACTAGTCTTGACTAACACAACACATAGCAATATTTAATTAATATCAAAATCACACAAATTCCCATAAATCATAATAAATTTAAATAAATCCTAAAATGACCAAAATATCTTCTAGGCTATGATGTACTAGTCAAATATCCTAATCACATGGCTAGGCTCTAAGGTTACATTAGTCAAACACCAAAATCATAAGTCATAATTTAAAACAGTTTTAAAATGATTAAAAATTACCAAAAATCATATTATCATTTAAATATCATAATTAAATAAATTAAAATATAAAATTTCAAAATTACCCACATTTTAGAAACTGGGTGTTACAGGCTGCGTCGCACATTTCACGATACGAAGTCGGTCATCCCGCACTGCAAGGTAGTCGCTCGATCAAAAACCCTTTTTAGGGTTCTTCAACATGATTGAATCTTCAAACCTATCTCTTTTTAGAGATTTGGTTATATTGCGCCGCCCTGTTTAGGGTTTCGGTTGCAAAAACCCAATAGTTTTCATTTTTATGAAGACTATTTTCTTGCGCAATCGGTTGGAAAACGCTGGCAAAAGTCAGCGCATTCTATCGGTTTGCGCGAGTCTGTCCAGCACAAACTGTTGCCTTGCGCAAGCTTGTTAGCGCAATCTGACGGCTTGTGCAAGTGAATTTGTTGGCGCAACTGGACAGTTTGCGTATAGAAGCTGTTGTTGCGCAATCTGATGTTTTACAGACAGAGCAATCTGATGCTTGCACGATTTGCTGATTTTTTGGACAGAATCTTTGATTTTGCATATACTGAATTTTGTCTTTCTGTTTGATGCAGTTAACATCAGAGAAGACCCAGATTATGAAATCTTTGCCGGGACCCTTGCTGAACCAGAGTTTAAGGAAGATTTGTCCCATGTAATATTTCCCCAATATGCTCTGCCATCTTCTCGTCAAGCCATCTTAGTAGCACAGGATAACGAAACTTTATTGAGTCTGATGAACGGGCAGCCACTGCAATCTGCTGATGCTATTACTCATAAGAAGCCTCTATTTCTGTTCGGTGAGGCTCTTGATAAGAGTTCTCAGCCGAGGCCTCGAGTCGAACAAAGACTCTTTCAAAGAGGTGAAAAAAGAATACTGTTACCAGACATTGCCAGGTGCCTCCCTCTATCCCGCTATGCTCATGCGAGTTATCCCAGGAGGATGGACTAGGATATTACTCCACTCTAGCAAGCCAGAACAGGAAATATTTGTGTGAAGAAAGGACAGAATCACAAGGATATGTTCTATAGCTCCTCTGAGCGTCACAGCTCCTTGCTCAGGGGATTAAAGCCCGGCTGTATCCCACCAGAGAACTCCTCCTTGCTGCTGCCGGTTAGGACGCCGATCTTTGCGAATGAATTTGCAAAGGTTGAGGAAATATACCCGGATCAAGACATCCGATTAACAGGTCTGGTGAACCCAGATAACAAAAGATGGAACTGTATAACCTATTGGATATTGGTTCAGTTCGAAGAGAAGCTCAAAGAGATTGAGCTGTACCAGGTGGTATACTCTACCGTATATGGATTCCACCCCAACCCTTATCTGTTTCTCGCTTTGGCGGAGAGGTACAATTTTAGGACAGGGACTTTCATGACACCCTGTGGAGAGATTGGACTAGCTCTTTATGAGATGAAGTATATCTCAAGCTTACCAATGGGAGACATCCCCTATGAAGAATTTGTTCTCACCAACGACGAGTTGGACCGACTTCGTCATGAGAATGCGGATATGGTGGCCGTTTTTGAAGAATTGTTATGCCACTATAAGATCTGCTCCATGTATTACAAGAGTGGTTCCTCTGGCACTTGCTACTCGTCAAAGTGGTTGCCCTATCTCTTCCTGAACCACATCATCGAGAAGAAGACTAAGGATCACGATACGTGCAACCCTACCTTCTTCAAACCACTCAGCCATAGTGAGGTGATAGGATTGATGGAAGAAAACAAGGAAATAGACATCAAGGTTGATGATGAACTTCAATATCCCCCTTTCAAGACAGGGGATATTATTAAAAATTTCATGAGAATGGGCTATAGGCCCATGTCAAAGGAAGCCCAGCTGGCAGGTTTCCTCACATATTGGCTGCGACGATTCGTCGTCCCCGGAGCGAGCGTCGTAGATCGCTTCCATCGCGGCGTGCTCTTTACTGTCGTCCGTTTAGTCTTTGGCTACCGAATGGATCTGCTATCGGCAATGACCTGTAGAGTGAACGTGGGTCTTCGTCTTTTTGTTGATTCAATGCTCAAGGGGAAAGGGGAGAAAGGGAACTTCCCTCGGCTGGAGCTTCCCTACACTTATTTGTTCGGATGGTTGCTTCTGCACCATCCTTCATTGATGAACCCCGATATGGGGACGGTCAGCGGAAGCTTCTTACGGAGATTCTCTAGGAGCAAATGGATTTATACCAGCCTAAGAGATTGCAGACGAGCACTGAATCTCGAAAAAAGGTGGAATTTCTACTGTGTTCTCCCTCCGACTGGTTATGAATATATGTCTACAAATCTGGTTGATCTTGGGAGGCAGTCTTTGGGTCGTGCAGCATTTGATTGGCTGAGGACGATTAGGCCGTCGCACTTGGTTTATAGATTTGAAGATGAATGTTACTTAGAACCATATCTTCCAAGCTGCTTTGATCGTCAATTCGGCTACAACCAGTTCCACGTGGGTAAAGCCATAACGTGCCTGCAAGGACAAGGTTATTTGATCGATGGCGCCCGGTCTTGGGCCTATTACAATGCTCGAGATACCAGAGCCATGTTCTCGATGACAACAAAGAGCGACCAAGGCCCGCGGATGTTGTACTCATATTCCATCTTCTATACATTGGCGAACACCTTTGCTGAAAATTTTAGTCTTGCCGATAGCTTCGCGATGGCGACTAGATTAAAGAAGGGAACAACTGTTGTGGTAGCTCCTGGCAACGAAGAAGAACGTGAACCGACCGATGTGCCGTTGGAAGCTTCTAGGGAGGCCAACTTCCGAGAAGAAAACAACGAGCCATTGCGTATCTCTTTAAAAGTTGTCAAATCTCTTGCCAAGGAGAGGAAGAGAAGGAGAGAAGAACCTTTTTCTCCAGTTGCGAAGAAGAAACTTGTCATGGAACCATCAGAAAGGGTCACGACCCGATCACAATCTCGGCAACAGGCCGAATCAACCCAAAAAGAAGAGGCGGCGACCCCGACCTCTATCCGAAGGCAAGACAATATTATAGATGTAGAGAGTCCAGAGAGACCTCTACATAGAAAAAAGTTAGTCCTCCAGAAAAAGAAGGTAGTCACTCTTCGACCTATGTCATCGGTCGTAGCTAGTTCTATTGCCGGAGTTACAATGTCATCTCCCACTCCTGCCCCTGAACCTAGACAGGAAACTCCTAGTCCAGAACAGAGGGATGAGGCTGTAGAGCCCAGGAAAGATATTGTGGAGAGAAAAGATGAAGTTTTGCGATCTCCTTCACTCGCAGTGGAAGCTGCCCAACTTCCTACTACACCAGGAACACTCCGTGAAGAAGAAGATCGTTTAATGATTGAAGCATTGGATGATTGCGACTTCGGCCTGTAGGATGATGTAAATCCGACCGTTGCAACTGACAGCAAAGAAGCACCGAAAGACAGTGTGAGTAATAAAAATATATCAACAGAAGCTGTTGATGATACTTTAAACCCCGAAGAGGACGCTAATGTCCATGTATCCTCGGAAGCTGTTGATGACACGTTGAATCCTGAAGAGGATGTTGAGGTGCATGTCTCCCCGGAAAAGAATGCGGGTGAAGAAGTAGCACCTGAAGAAACTACTCCTGCTGCTCCCAAAGGTATTAAATGAGATTATAAACCTTCTTTTCATAGATTAATGGCTAACATCCATATTTTTATCCATGCAGAACTTGAATCTTCCCCAGTTCCTCCCGCATGCACAGACATAGTACCAATAACGGCTGTAGCTAGTGGTAGCCAACATTTTTTGGGTGGCTCTGAGGCAGGTAGTAGCCAGGCAGTAATGTCTGAGGCTACTTCTGCTAGATTGGAACCTGTGCCAACAGATGACAGACTTGTTGCTGAACCAAGTCATGGTAAGATTGCCTTTTACTTTGATCCTTTTCGATTAGTTGCTAATGAAAACAACAATCAATGATAAGGTTCATTTGAATTTGCAGAAGAACATCTGGGAGGGGCAGCTAGCTCTACGATGGCTTCCTTGTCTAAAGAGCCCTCCACTGAACGCCTATCTGCACAGACACCTGCTGCTGCTTCGACGTCTATGGGAGTAGCTGCTACTCCTGGTGCTCTGGCTACTAACCGATTTATCATTAGCTCCTTCAGCAACCTTTTCTTTAATTCGTTGAAACCCTTAGTAGATAGGGTGATAGAGAAAGAAGAAGCTGGTTTCTCTATAGTTAGAGGTCGAACCTCCTATTTGATCAATGCCATCCACAGTCAAGGCGACGAAGCTCAGGCCATTTTTCTTGAACATGTACTAGATGAGCTGGAGGCATCGGTTAAGATTTACAAAGAGCTTAATAGGGGGGAGATGGAGCTCTTGGTATAGGCTGAATTCGAGAAGATGTCACAAGAAGTTGCAGTTGCGAAGGTTGATCTCTAAGTTCTCTTGGACACTTTCTCTACTAAGTCTGCTGAGTATAATTCCCAAGTAGAAACAATAGCATCTATTGCTGAAGAGAAGGAGAGAAAAGTTGCTGAGCTGCAAGTAGAATCAGTCCGTCTTCAAGAAGAGCTGAGACTTGTTCAGCTTGCTCTGGAGGATGAGACCACACAACACCAGGCTGCAGTTCAACGACTGAATGCTCTGACTCAGGAAAGAGATGAGTATGTCGCAACTCATCAAGATGAAATCTCTCGCAGAATAGTAACCATGCCGTCTTTCGACGATAAGTCTGGGATGGAGGAAGCTAGGAAGCGAGTGATGGACTCTCGTGAGGAGTGACTGCAATCTTTAAAGCAGCAAATGACTAGCTTGATGACCCTGCCAGCGGAATGAGAAAGACTTTTTGTATCTTTGCTTTTTGTGAAATGTAATTTTGTAATGGCTTTCAATTTTGATCAATAAAAAGACATTTTCTTGGTGGCTGTATTATTTATTGCATATCTTATTCAGATATAAATGATAGCGATAGAAAATATATTCAGAGGTACAAGACATGATATATTTCTTGATTTTGGAAAATAATTATATTCAATTATATCTGCTCAGAGGTAATATGGACATGGCAGAATATAATTTATTGAATATCATTATTTCAGTAGACAACTTAATCAAAGATGACAAGTTGCTGATATGAACGAAATGGAAGATTCGTCAAAATATGTGGACGAAATGAATGAACGAAGTGAATCGTCGGGATGAACGGGTGGATCGTCAGATGAATATGATGAACGAACGAACTGTCAGATGGATGAAATGAACGGGCGAACCGTCAGATGGATGAAATGAACGGGCAAACCGTCAGATAGATGACGTAAACGGACAAACCGTCAGATGAATGGATGAACGGATGAACCGTCGGATGTATGTGATGAACGGGTGAACTGTCAGATGAATATAATGAACGGGCGGATCGTAAGATGAATATGATGAGCGGACGAACCGTCAGATGGATGAAATGAACGGGCGAACCGTCAGATGGATAAAATGAACGGGCAAACCGTCAAATGAATATGATGAACGGACGAACCGTCAGATGAATGTGTCGCTTCATTGTCTTACGAATCTCTGTCTATAAATAGAACAAAAAATCAGATAGACTGATCACTTTCACTTTTTAACATAAAGATGTCGTCTGGAGATGCATCTAAGAAAGCTGCGATCACCCCGACGGTGGAAGCGGTTACTAAAGAACGTCAGTCGAGTCAGCCCAGCCAAAGCAGACAGAGGCAGGCGAAGGTTCATCTGCATCCAAGCCGCCAAAGAACATCTTGGACTTCTTTCTTGAACCAGGAAAGACTGAAGAAGAAGAGGCCATGAGGATGGCTGCTTGCAAGTTCCTGGTGGGTTCGAGCAAGAATGTTCTCAACTCTTTTGTCGATTATGTCTTTGATAAGGATGACAGTGGCCCGCGTCCCAATTTTGAGAAGGATGATAGTGACCTTCCTTGATATTATGTACTACCATTCATGATGAAATAAAATTGAATTTTAATTATGAACTTGTCTGATGATTACAAGCAATGTCTTTTACATTTATACATAATACTTTTTGAGAAACTTGCCATTGATAGGCATCATTGCAACTCGACCGTCTAGCTCTTTGAGTTGATAGGCTCCATTTGAGAAGACTTTGCTCACGATGTATGGCCCTTCCCACTTCGCATCGAACTTGTCCTTGCTCATGTGAGTCATAGTCATGGGATGCCTGACTGTTAAAACAAGCTCTCCTTTCTGAAAGGCTCTGACCTTAACATTGCGATTGAAAGTCTTCGAGACGCGGGCTTGGTATAACTCAATATGCTGTTGAGCCAATAGCCGCTTCTCCTCGAGCACCTCCAATTCTTGAAGTCGGAGAAGGTCGTTGTTCTCTGTAGTGAGCTCGTTGGCGATAGCAATCCTTAAAGATGGAATTTGAAGCTCCAGGGGTAGAACTGCTTCACAGCCATACACCAAAGAAAAGGGTGTACAGCCTGTAGGGTTACGGACCGTAGTATGGTAGGCCCAAAGACATTCTCCAAGCTTTTCACTCCAGTTTCGTTTGTTAGTAGACACAAACTTTTTAAGAAGCTTGATTATAGTCTTGTTGAAAGCTTCAGCTAAGCCATTAGCAGCAGGATTGTAAGCTGTCGAAGCGACATTGTCAATCCGATGATCGTTACAGAACCTTGTGAACTTTTGGCTGATGAACTGAGGTCCGTTGTCATGGATGATTCGTCGAGGTACACCAAATCTATAGATGACATGGTGTTTGACGAAGTTGATGACACTGCTGGTCTTGACTTCAGCCAAGGGTATGGCTTCGGCCCATTTGGAGAAGTAGTCAGTTATTGCTAGTATAAACTGATGTCCTCTAGAAGAAGGAGGACTGATGGGACCTATAATTTTCATGCCCCAAGCTTCAAAAGGCCAGGAAACAGCAGTCGGATAAAGGAATTCTGATGGTTGGGGAATAAAATCTGCGTAGATTTGACAAGCTTGACATTTTTTCGCATATTCGATGGCATCAGATACCATAGAGGGCCAGTAATAATCCATGCGTCGGATACGATCCTGTAGCTTAGGACCAGTTTGATGTGCTCCGCAGACACCGTCATGAGCTTCACGCAATACTTGCTTCGCTTCATCACCAGCAAGACAGCGCATGAGTAAGCCGTCATAAGTCCGCCGGTAAAGAGTTTTGGTGGTCTGGTTGTAGTAGAATCGCAAAGACCGCCGACGAATACTCGTAGCTTCCTTGGGATCTTCAGGGATTATGTCATGAACTACGAAGTCGATGAAAGGAGTTCTCCAATCTTCATTGATACCATTGGCTTCAGTAAAATTACTGAACTCAATATTACGATTGTTTTCGACGCAGAACAATTCCCGATTAGAGACAACCATCACCTGTTGTCTTTTGATAGGGATGGCTAAGACTGCTGCAAGATTAGCTAAAGCATCGGCTTCAGTATTGCAAGCTCGTCGGACATATTCGATGAAGAAGGCTTTGAATGATGTAGCCATGTTGATTGCCGCTTCATAGTAAGGCACTAGATCTTGATGGCGAACTTTATAAGTTCCTCTAACCTGGTTAAAAACCAGCTTGGAGTCGCTGTAGACTTCAAGATATTTGACATCTAGTAGTTTAGCTAGCTGAAGGCCGATAAATAGAGCATTATATTCTGCTACATTGTTGGAACAAGGTTCATCTAAGGAGTAGGCTCTTTGAATAGCTGACCCGTCTGGAGAAATAAGGACAACTCCAACTCCTGCAACAATGGCACCATTGGGGCCAATCCTGGATGCACCGTCAAAGAATAGGCGCCAAGTAGGAAATCCTTCGAAGACCATATTTGATTCCAATGTCTCGTCTGGAATTTTATCATAGAGTTTGGATGTTTCCGGAACAGGATGAGCTGCTAAGAAATCCGCCAGTGCTTGACCTTTGACAAACTTTTGAGGAACATATATCATGTCATATTGGGCTAGCAGAATGGCCCATGTAGCCAACCGAGAATTAAGTGTGCTAGGCTTCTTCATCAGTACCCGAAGAGGATTAACTCGGGAAATGACATGGATAGTTTGTCCAATGATATAATGCCTCGTCTTTTGAACAGCGAACATAAGAGCTAACCATTCTTTTTCAACCGGACTATAACGGTGTTCGGCACCAATCATAGTACGACTAAGATAGTAGATGGCCTGTTCATGACCTTCTTTGTTCTTTTGGGCAAGTAAAGCACCCAATGAATGATCCATAGCACGGACGTACATTAAGAATGGTATGCCCGAGATTGGTGGCACCAAGACTGGTAGGTTCATGAGATATCGTTTTATGTCGTCAAATGCTCATTGACATTCTTCAGTCCAAATAAAAGATACACCCTTCTTCATTAGTTGAGTAAATGGTCTGCAGCGTCCAGACAGATTTGAAATGAATCTCCTGATGTACGCAAGTCGACCTTTGAATCCTCGTAGCTCTTTTAGGTTGCGTGGAGGACGCATCTCTTGAATGGCTGTGATCTTCTCGGGATCCACGTGTATACCCTTAGAGGTAATGACGAAGCCAAGAAATTTGCCACTAGAGACACCCAAGAATGACTTGGTGAGATTCATTTTGAGTTGATGTTGGCGCATTAGATTGAAAATAGTTCTCAAGTCTTGGATGTGATCTTCCTTTAGACGACTCTTGACAGCAATATCGTCAACGTAGCATTCGACAGTCTTGCACAGATGATCTTGAAAGATGGTACTCATAGCTCGTTCGTATATTGCACCAGCGTTCTTGAGACCAAATGGTATCACAGTATAGCAGTAGACTCTGCGAGAAGTACGAAAAGAAGTATGTTTTTCATCTTCAGGATTCATCCGAATCTGATTGTATCCGGAGAATCCATCCATAAAAGATATTCGCTCGAACCCACAGGTGTTGTCAATCATGACATCCGTGATAGGAAGAGGAAATTTATCTTTTGGACATGCTTCATTAAGATCCCGAAAGTCGATGCAGACTCAAACTTTTTCGGTTTTCTTTAGAACTGGGACGACATTGGCTACCCTATCAGGATGCTGCTCTTCTCGGATAAAGCCATAAGTGATGAGCTTCTTGACTTCATCATCGATTGCGTCCATCATTTTTGGCTTGAAGCGCAGTTGTTGCTGTTTGACCGATTTTGTATTTGGCAGGATGTTCAATTTGTGAGTAGCTACTTTAAGATCTAGACTTGGCATGTCTTCATAGCTCCAGGCAAAGACATCAATATATTCTTGAATAAGAAGAATTAATTATTGCTTATCTGCCTCTGGAAGGTTCTTGCTGATGAATATTGGACGAGGTGAGCCGCTCTCTCCTACATCAATTTGAACCAATTGATCTTCGGTAGGAGGTTCTCGTTGTTCGAATCGAAGTTCCCATTGGGCATCCATTCGTTGAGCCCAAGGATCAATTTTGGGATTTTCTTCAATATCCTCGTCGTAGCCTTCTGGAATTTCGACGGAGACCATATTAGACGATACGATCAATCGATGAACTTGACCGATGCTGGTGTCAGAATCCCAAGATCTGAAATCAGAAGAGTTAGAGCGCTCCTCGCTATCGGATTCAGAGGCTGCTGGGGATAATACCGAAGGTGAAGCATATCCGAGACCTCTTTTGGTCCTGCTGTAGTACATTTCTGACTTTTCCTTCGGAATAGCCGTACGGATAGGAGTTCTTCTACCCTTACCGTAGTTGAGGCCATTCTTGAAGTCATAACCCATCTTTCGGATGATGTCTTTTGACTGTTGACTGTAACGACGAAGTTGAAGATGCCCCGTATTGTTACTTTTGCTATCATCCGTATAGCTGAATTTTTGTTCTGGTCCTTTACTAAAAAGTATCGGACTCTCGCCTTTATTTCGAGAAGGGACAACAAAGTATGAATCATCTGGGTGTTCGAGTAAGACTTCTGTTTGAAGAGACTGTACAACTCCCATTGTAAATGACTGAAAGCTATCTAACATATCCAAATAGCATTTAGCATGATAAATGACATCAGTATACTGGAAAGTAGATGCTTTTTCATTAATTTATACATCTGTATTTACAGCAGGACCTTTAGCCTTAGCAGACTTGGTCAGATTGATTACAAGAGGGGGAGAAGAAGAACGTGGAGGAGGATTGGCCTTGTTACGACGGAGGTCAATAAAAAGCGGCTCAGAGGAGGTGAGCTCCCTTTTTTCCTTGTTATGAGATAAATCAATAACAAGTGGCTCAGAAGAGGTGAGCTGCCTTTTTTCCGTGTTACGACGTAAATCAATAACAAGTGGCTCAGAAGAGGTGAGCTCCCTTTGATCCTGACCATCATCAACTGGCTGCTTCTGGACTGGCAAGTGAATAGCCAGTGGTTTGGAGGATTGAGGACGAGAAACACGCCCTTTGACAGGTATGATGAGAGTGTCATTGGGCACTGCTTCTTGTTCTTCTTCAGTGTCCAGAGCCAGCACTATTTTCATGAACTCATCCTTGTACATACGAGCATCGTTGCAGTATGCTTCGACACCTTTGAACGGATAGAGATCAGCAACCTCCTTTTGAACCTCTCCATTGTCATCGACATATTTGAAACATTGATGGAGAGTCGAAGGAACAATGTTATGCTCATGCAGGAATGGTCTCCCCAACAGAGCATTGTAAGAACAACCATGGTTGTCAATGATGTAGAAGGTCACCTTTGTGCGGAGATTGCCTATTTGGAGTTTTAGGCGAATCTTGCCCAGAGGTTCACTTCTTTCCTGGTTGAACCCGAGGATGGTGGTGATTGTACTGGAGAGACTATGCACTGGGATCTTCAATGCATCTAACATTGTCTTCGGCATGATGCTGAGGGCAGACCCTGGATCTATCAGAATACGATCGACTTTCATCGAGTCGATATATCCTGTATAGTATAGAGGACAGTCGTGCCTATTTTCCTCCATCAGCATGTCATCTTGGATGAAGGTAATGTTTGGAATTAACTCCAATACACTATGACAATGAAGGCAAGAGACATGCTCTGCTTTTGGCTTCTTCAGAAAGGCTAGACAGGTTTCTGCCTGCATGAGAGCCTCACTCAGAGTTTTCCGAGTCTCTTTGGAGAGGTGCAAGAGCTCGAAAATTGACAGCCGGGCCGGTGTATTGGCTAGTTGAGCCAAGATATCAAAGTTGTAAGGCTTTTCAAGTCCAGAAGGAGATGACTTCTTCAAAGGTTTGTCGAAGCGGACTTGTTGTTTGCCTTTGTCGGCTGCTGTCGGCTTGGAAGGAGTAGCCTCTACAACCGGTGAGGATGCAGTAGGAATATCCTCAGTGGAAGCAGGTTGCACGGAAGCAGACTCAAAAGAAGAAGCAGGATTCTCCTGAGCTTCGGGATATTCCTTTAGATAGGCTTTCCCTGATCTGGTGTCCAGCAGGATTTTCTCGTCAACTATGGGGTCAAAAGACACCATATTGCAGATCTTTGTTTTGCCCTTGGAGCGGTCTATCTTCTTGGAGGAGGAAGAGGGAACTTCGAACACTGAAGCAAGATCAGGGTAAATCTACATAATCTCGCCATTGTCAAGATACAAGGGGATGAGACCTTCACTTCGTGGAGGAGGGAGATTCTCGATCTCAAGAGTAGCTTTGGGGATAGGAATGACACCGTGTTGTCCAATCTGTGGAAGAAAGTCACCAAACTGAACTGAGACCATGTTTGCGGTAACAGTCTTCTCGTCTTGCTGTAAAGTGACAACACCATCGTTGACTAGCTCCTGAATTTTGCCTTTGAGCACATAATATGCTCGAGTGGGATGTCCAATGAACCTGTGATAGACACAATTTTTTGGATGATCAGTCTTACCGACCTCATCAGGCTTCTTTGGGTCTGGGAGCTGGAGCTTATTGCTTTTGATTAAGCAATCAAAGATGCTCACGGTGTCATTCTCGTCAAAGGAGTAATCTACTTTCGGATGAGGTTTCCTTGATGGAGGTGCAGAAGGAGTAGAAGTAGACGTAGATGGAGCTACGTTGACCGCCAGAGATTCTTTATTCTTCAAGTTGATATTCAAAGTCTCTTTTCCCTTGCGGTTGTTCTGGCGATTACCACCACCCGATGTCTGATGTTCATCCCGGTCGGGGTTGGACAAGTGTACCCCTAGCTGTTTGAATTTGTCAGCACTAACTTCAGCTACTTTAGCGTTGACAATGAAGGATGGCCAGTCTTGGAACTGAGTTAACCCCGTCCACATGCTAATGATAGGCAAAAGATTTGCCTTGCAGGTGTCTATAGTCACAACGGCCGGAGTTCCAGGAGGCATTTTTAAAGCTTCTCAGCAGAACCTTTCAATGAAACTCTGAGCAGTTTCACTGTGTCTTTATTTGATTTTATTAAGGGCTGACATGGTCATGTCATTGATCCCCTCATAGAATCGTTCCAAGAAGATCTGTTTTAGACCTGAGAAGGAAGTGATACAGCCATCGGGCAAGCTCCTGTACCAATCGTATGCTACACCGGCTAAACAGCCGACGAATACTCTGATAAGAAGAGCGTCGTTTGGCTGAAGTTGGACAGTCATTACCTCGAAGTGGTTAATGAACTGACTGGGAGAAGTGCTGCCGTCAAACAGCAAGATTATTAGGATTTTGTACTTTAGAGGAAATGGGACTTCCTTCCATTCAACTGGGTAAGGTTGTTTGATCCCCAACCTCTGCAAATTATCCTTCTCCTTGAAGGCCTCAAATTGAGTACGTAGGAGTTTGACAGCTTCATTGGCATCCTCCACTGATGTAGAAGGAGCAGGCTGAATCAGAGTGTTAGGGGAAGGAACAGCGTGGTAAGCACTACCCCCAGCACCTGACTGACTGGGTGTAGGTTGAATCTGTACCGGAGGTAGTTAAGGAGCTGCTACCATCAGCCCTGCATTGACAGGTACTGACGATGCTATGATCTCAGGATTTGTAGCAGGTACAGTCGGTGGTACTGTATGTTAGGCCACAATAATAGAATGCATACTTACAACCATTTCGGCCATGGTTTTCAACTTGACTTCTAGTGCAGCTATTCGCTGTTCTTGACTTGCTGAACTAGAAGCATCGGGGTCTTCAGTGACAACATAAGCTGTCACTTCTCTAGGTACAGTGGAAGACACTGTCTATTCTGAACTTTCGCTGTATGCATCATAGTCGGAGAAAGAATCATCTCCTGAGTGAGAAAGAGAAAAATGACCGGAAGGATCTTGAAGATTCATTTGATCGATTGCATCTCGGATTCGGGATCGAGTATGTTGGAATACTCCATCAGAAGATTCTTGGAGTAGATCCAAATACTGCTGGCTTGGCTTGCGAGGCTTGCCGTGCTTGGAGCACTTCCTACCCCCAGTGTCCCTGGAAGTCATGTTGACAGAAGCGTACAACACTTCATCTTCATCTTCTGACATAGGTTCAGACGTTGCAAAATTCAAACGATCGAAGACAGATCATTTTGTTGTCTGACAGCAACACTTGATGACAACCTTGTGATTACAATGGTGTCCAAGTGGTTGTACTGGAGGTGTTGAGATGTTGTCCCATTTTTGTTTGAGGTGTTCTCGGAGATCGGGAACAATAAAGAGACGAGAAGAAGTTCGAGGGATATGTTCTTTGATAACATTCGGAACATGGTTCCGGTTCTTCAAATGTTTTGTCCCTTGAGTGTACAGGGAAGTACTCATTTCATTAGCATAGGTGTCAGGATTTTTTATTCTGGAAGTTTGCCTCTGATGCTGGTTGGTCTTCGGCATTGGCTGTTTGCGTTTCACCGAAGTTGGTCTACTGAGATAAGTTTTTAGATCAGCAAATTCACCCCCAGGGGTTTCTGTCTGCGACACCAGCAATTTTCCCTATTTTGAACGGGATATCTTAAGAGTTGGGAGATCTTGGAATTCTGCTACCGGAGTGGGCAGAATACCTCTTTGATCAGTACACCTCCCTTTGGCAAGGAGGGAAGAAGAACCCTTGTTTGAAAGAGTTCTGGTACTGATTGGTGCCGGAGCACATTCAGATTGATCTTCTACGGTAAAAACCGAGAAAGACTGAGAAAAGACCAATGGGTCTTTTCCTTTGTTTTGTGAAGAAGGGTTAGCTAAACAGCGTTTTCCTCTGTTGTCTTCCATGTCGTGAGACGAGGAAGTTTGAGAAAAGACCAACGGGCCTTTTCCTTGTTCTGAAGAGGAGGAGGAATAGTCAAAAGACTACCCCCAGTGAATTACGCTGGAGCAACAGGGTGTTTGGAAAGAGGAGCAGAGTTTTTCCCCTTGCTGTAAGAAGAAGAAAGATTAGCCAAAGAGCTGTCCCTCTTAGAATGTGCTGGCACAGTTTGCGCAGGGGTTGGAGTGGTTGTTGGCGTACTGGCAGGTTGCGCATGAGAAGCTTTGACAGAAGGTCTCCTGGCCATAGTCACAGCAGCTTGTGCAGCAGGAGTTTTGATGCCAGAGTGCTTGAGTTGCACTCTGGTTGCTGGAGTGGTGGACTGCACAGGAAGAGTTGCAGCCAACTGCGCCAGGGGAAAAGGAGTCTTGCACTTTGACAAAGCAGCATAGGAAGTAGGTTGTGCACTGGCAAGGGGAGCAGCATACTGCGCATAGGCAGTAGCAGCAGACTGCGCAGCAGAGACAGCAGTAGAGGCAGTAGACTGCACAGCAGGCTGAGCAGCAGAGGCAGTAGACTGCACAATAGTCTTGGGGACCCACACTGGGTGAACTTTGCTCATGGCAGAAGTTGTTGCAGTGCGAGGGGTGGTCCTGGAGTTGATCATCGCCTCGTAGGCCGTCTGGTTGACCTTTACAACCAGCGTCTTCTGCGCCTTTCCGATAGACGCTACGTCACATTGAGTTGTCACTTCCTCGTCGGAGGAGAAAGTCGTTCTCAGCAGAGTCGCCATTTTGTTTGCAAAAATAAAAGTTGATCTTTATTTCACAAATTTTGTAAGAAGGTTACAAGAATTCTGGGAAAGTACAACTAGAGGAATCCGATCTGAATGACGATCGCTTTATCCCTTGGACGATGTGAACTTTGAAGACGGTAGCCTCTGAAGAATGCAGCAGCACTTTGGTGTAACACCCAGTTTTCCAGATGAGGGTAATTTTGAAATTTTATAATTTTAATTATAAATTATTGATATTTAATTCACATTATAATTTTTGGTGATTTTTTATTAATTTTAAACTATTTAAGAACTGGTTTAAGTCATAACTTGTGATTTTGATGTGCTGCTAGTGAAACCTGAGAGACTGCATGACCTAGAGCCTAACCAAGTCATTAGGATAATTAATTATCATTTTTAGCCTAGGGGTAATTTGGTCATTTTGACTTATTTAAATTATTTGGTGATTTGTTGAATTCGTGAATTCTAGTTTGACTTTGACTTGTTGAGACCTGGTGGACTAGCCTAGGACCTAACCCTAGCCATGGTGACCCTAGTCTAGGTTGAGTTAACCTATTTTAGTCATTAGAGAATAGTTTTAGAATGAGAGGATGTGGTTTGGTGAATTT
Source organism: Iris pallida (assembly GCA_029216955.1). Lineage (NCBI taxonomy): Eukaryota > Viridiplantae > Streptophyta > Magnoliopsida > Asparagales > Iridaceae > Iris > Iris pallida. Next base: position 7,328,878 of record JANAVB010034616.1, on the reverse strand, counting down.
AAGTCATGGTTTGAGGTTTCATGAAATGACTTATGGCTTAACTATTTAATTGATCATGACTTAAGCCCATGGGCCATTTAGTGAACCCTAACCCTAATTAATGAACCTATGAACAGCCACATAGGGATCCCCACCCTATTTAAACACTTATTCATTAGGGTTGCCTCCTTTTTATCATTCCTACACTTGGAGAAAAGAGAGGTATTCTTCCCCCTTCCAAAAATTTTCATTTATTCATTTGATCTCCTTTTTCACCCTAGTCTTTTGCATTAGGTTCTAATTTTTGTGTATTTAATATTTCTGGAGGTTAATCTCAGTTTTGGGCTCAATTGAAGCATTTGGCCATCAAGAGGAACACCCCCCATTTGGAGCTTTTTTATGCTTTTTGCACCTATAGGTAAAACTCTCCAAATTGATTTAAATTGCTGTTTTCTTCGCATTTAGGGCTAGATCTAGGAGTCCCCTAGCTGTCCCTAGAATTTGGGCACAATTCGTGTCGGTTTCGTGTCCGTATCGGACACGTGTTATAGTATGCATATAGGTGTTTGATGATATGTCACAAAGGGAATTTAATTGTTATTTTTGAAAAGTATTTGAATGGAAAAATTGTTTTATATGTGTTTATTGATTTCGTGTCCTACTGAGCACAATTCTGGACACGTTCGTGTCCAAAATTGGACACGCACGCACGCACGGGACACCGCACAGGCCCCCGTGCAGTCCCCTGCTACCTGACACTCCTGTAGGACACGACACAATACTATTTGCCACGAAAACTTGTGGGCACGTGCGGGCACTCACTGACAAGGCCTCCACAAAATTTCGTAGGTTTTTGTTGTCTGTGCACGAAGAAAATGAGGCTGCACTGTCTCGTGCCTGCTCGTGCATGCTGTGCGTGTCCCCTTCATTTCGGGGCTGACACAGGACACGATACTCCACCAGGACACGTGAAAATTGGTGGGGAGATGGGTCCCACATCTGACTCGACCCTCACCAAGTTTCGTGGCACTTGGTTGCGAGTCGAGGAAGTTCTCGCGCTCGCACCGAAGTGCCCTGACACGCACACACGCGTTTTCGAGCCCCTGATACGGCTTTGAAACTAGGACACGACACATCTTGGGGTTCGTGCAGGCACTTGGACACGTCCCCCTAGTCTAGGTGGACACGTGTGCACGACCACAACATAGTAGGTGCAACGCACGTGTCTCTACCTCACTCGACACACGTGCACGATGCTTGTGTACACTGTTTTCTGTTTTGTGTGTCCTGTGGGTAATTGGACTAATTATGTCCTATTCGTGGACACTGGGACACACTTCCAATACTCTCTCGCATGTCACCAACATTGCCAACCACTGATTTTGCATATTAGTTTGTTTTCGATGCTCATTTCTCGATTTCCCAATTTTACTGATACTTTAAATATCAGTTTATTTTCTGTGGTTTCCAGATTTTCTAATTCGATTTCTAGCATCAATTTAACCTATTTTTAACTGTTAACTAGTATGGATAAAAACCTCTATGTGGTACACCTACATGATTGCTAAGTGTGTGTCGAGATTTGGGGCTGATTTGGTGTTTGTTGGGGTAATTTCTGTGAATAAAAAGTATGAACTGAATTGAAAGTTTCTAATGTATAAACTGAGATTTTGGGTTTCTATTTCGACTGATAACACAATGTTGGACTGAACTGAGTTATGCACACTGATTTCCTTGTTAAAGTTCCAGATTTCAGGGTGGATTGCCACACATGAACTGAAATCAATATATTGAACACTGATTTTTCAAATGGCTGTCACCTTAGTTTCTAAAGTAGTCCTAACACACACACAACTGAATGTAGACTTAAAACCTGAGATTGAGAGGCTACCCTTGAGTGTGTGTCTCTATGTTTTGTACTTATAGGTTACATAAAACTGTCATTGCCATATTCTGAGAATTTCTGAGATTTCTTCACTGAACCATTCCCATTTTTTTTCGAATGTTTTAAAAACCAATTGCAATGATTAAATTACATGTTTCACATATGTATATATAGCTGATATGTATGGGTTTCAAATTTGGGTTGATATTATCAAGGTGAAGGGGGTTTCGAATTTGGATTGGTTGGGTTAATGAGACTGTCATCAACCTGAGAATTAGCTCACTGTCACAGACACACATACACAACTGTCAAATTCCTGATTTCCTGATATTGTTACACATAACTAAATTCTCAAGCATTTTTGTGAGTTCCCTGTAAACTGATTTATGGGGATTGATTGGTATTGATTTGGGGCACAAATCAGAGATATCATTATAGGACTGTTTTTAATAGTTTTTTTGTGTGATATTGAGCTATTTTGAACTGTTAGACTTAATGTATTAATCTGAGATTGACATTGGGTTAGACTGATTTTTGTACTGTCCTTGGTTCTCATTTTTTTTTTCTGTTTTGCAAATCACCTTCCCTGAGATTGAAATGAATTGCACAGTTTGATTTGAACATGGTATTGGGTTTTAGGTTGTTCCATATTGGCTGAATTGATTTCATTTCCCAGTTTATTTTCTTACAGTTTCATTTGGGTTATTATGTGTTAACTGAATATGGGTTACATAGTAGGTTGGGATGTAAAAATATGAGTGATGAATGTAATGGTAATAGTAGAGGGTAGTTAGAGGGATTTGTTTTAGTCTCTCTTAACATCATAATTTAGTCCATATGTGCCATTGGTAGGTTTTTGTAGTTCAGTCATTGATATAGGATAGATTTTTGAGTTTATGATTTGTGTTAAGGATTTGATTTCGAAATATGTTGGGATTGAATGCATTGAACTTGGGTTCCTAAGATTATCCAATTTCCTGAGATTTGTTTCCTGTCAACTAATACCACTAGCACACACACTTTAACACCCTTGTGTCACCCTCTAATGTTCATGGCACACACACATTGTTTCCTGTCACAAGTTCCTATATTCACACACACAATTGCTCTCCTAACACTAAACTGTCACATAATATACCCTTTACACAAACACACCCTTATCTACACCATGCCACATTCCTCATTGACACCCTATTTTTCCTATACAAACTCACACAATATGAGGACAGCCCATATTCATGTACCACACTGTCCTGTCACATACCCACACATGCTCACACACCCTCATTTGACACTGTTTTCGAGAATTACATATACACACACACACATCCCATATCCCACTCTCTTATATTCTCCCACACTCTCACTCATGACACACACACACTTGGACACATATATGTGTTTTCCTATTCTCTATACATGGGTATATATATATATGTATTGATATGTATATATATCTTTATGCTTGATAATAATGTGGTGAATAGGTGTGATATAGCCTATGGCTCATAAACCTGTGTTTTTGGCTTGAATACCAGTGTAGGAGTGTGGTTGGCTTGTATAGCCTAGAAATTGAGTGTGCTTGCTAGAATAGGCTGGGTAGGCCTAGTGAGACTTGACTAGACTAGATTGACCTAGTTTGACTATTGTAGTTGACTTGGGTCGACCCAGAGTTGACCAAGTTTGACTTGGGCCTAGTTTGACCTAGACAGTTGACCAGGGTTGACTTAGAGTTGACTTTGACCTAGATTGGCCTAGAAATCATGTAGATTGCATCATAACCATCATTTGCCTTGTTTTAAACATATTATAACCTGTACTGTGCTATTTAGGACATTGTGACTCCGGTGCAGACATCTGACATTACACTACTCTTTTCAGAGTATCAGGCGAGTACATTCTCTGATAGTTCTCTCATTTATTTGCCAGTTACTGTATTTCAGTTCTATTTAGTTTTATGTGATTCTCTGATACCACACGTATGGATATTTTTGGATTCATGTATGCGACACACTCACCATGTTATCTGGCCTCTATTACTGGAATCACTGGAATCATTCTGGAATCTATTTCTGGAATCATTATATTTTGGCTGGACTTATCTCGATTCTCGTGTCGAATTCTGGATTCACTTGTTTACGGGGCGGGGAAATATTGAGTAAGACATGTAGATATACCCCAAATCTGGAATCTCCCTACTGGAATCTACTGGAAGCATAGCCATCTCTCGTCTGATCAGTGAGAGGTGTGCCTGATTACCCACAGCCGTCTACATGTCGATCTCGGTATTTTAAAACACACTATTAGATTAGCTGGACTCACCTGGATTCTTGATCACTACCTAGAATCATCTGGTACTGGATTCATCTTGTATTAGATTCATCCCGTACTGGATTTATAGCAGTTTACACTTGTTTTACATTTACTGCCTGGACTTATCATGTTACCTTAGTTCAGCTAGATTTATTTACAGTCGTCATTGCCATCATTCTTCTCTTGTTTAGTTACTTTACTTTCCTTGTATCTTACTGTTTCTCTATACCATCACCTGTATATAAACTGTCATATTCATCAATAAAACTGTCTATAACTGCTTTATAGTTTCCTGTCTTTTACTTGGGTTTTCTTGATGAGTTGTACTCGTTCCTGTCCTGACTGGACCTGTTAAAAATTTTACAGATGATTGCCCTGAGGACATATGCCCTACATTTTACTGAGGAGATGGCTTAGCTACCTATGGCCCCGACACTCAGGAGTGATTGGAAGTTTAGTTAGTCTGTCCTATTTTAGTTTTTCCTGTTTAGATCTGGAGTTGTATATAGAGATTTGAGACTTGAGATGTATTGAGATTGTTGAGTTCGTTGTTATTTTTATTAGTGGTTTTGTTGTCTTCAATTTCTTAGTTATATTCGGTGTTATCTTATCGTGCTTAGACTGTGATTGAGTTACACCATATCTTATACTTGTCCTTCGTTCGGAGCTGATCATGATGAGTACATTATATAATTGCGTGAGTTGTTGATTAGATAGTAACCTAGGACAGCGTTCTACCGCCGACACTGCGGCGTAGGCTGGGCGTTGTTACATGCTCGTACCCTCACAGTGGGTGCGGGTCCTGACACGTTTTTAGTGGTGGCCCATGCAGGTCGAGAGTCGCAGTAGTGCGATATCGTGGTAGTACGACGACTTAGTTGTACTGCTGCGAGCCTGCAATAGGATGGAGGGATAGGCTTTACCGGAGAGGCACTCAATCACAGTTAGGACTACTTGAGAAGATTCCTGGGATAACCCTTGAGAATCTCATTATAAACTATCCCGAAATTTGATTCTGACAGTATCTGTCTATCTTCCTTGTTCATCGTTGAATTGATTCTTGGTATTCATTATTGACGTGATTTTCTACCAAGATAACATTATGGGCTAGGTTGCCTCAGTCATGGAATCTAGAGTCTTCTACGGCCATATCAGTTGGTTGGGCGATGAGATAGAGTCCGATTTTGGATGTATTTCTCGGGTGTGGGAATTTAAAGTTTTCTCAGCCAAGCTAGCGGCAATGCGAAAATTTTAAATACCATTATTCTAGATGTATGTACATTAGTTGTGGACTCTATGGATTATCGCAGCCATACTTACTGGTGTGACAAGGATTCTGGTGACATGGTTCTGGATAGACGGGTATGATTATTAGATTGCAGGATAGATACCATATAGATGGTGCCCTAGAGAATTTGAGTGGAATATCAGGATGGATATTACTTGAGTGTCAAGGATTAGATAGAGGGAGCTAGGCCACCTGTAGCGCAGCACCGTGCCCCGCACCAACAGAGGGATACACCCCAGAGGGGCAGGGCTTCTGTGCTGACAGTCGAGTAGACCGACGCTACGGGTGACGGGTTAGCAAGGTTGTCTTCCTGTTCTTCTTTCCATCTTGTTGTGTGATTCCATTAGTACATGCCAGGATATTGCTTGTGATTGCCTAGATAGCGTAGCTACCCCAATCGAGACTGTGAAATCACGACCAGTAGGATTGTGTTGCTTCGACCTTGATTGCTGGGGGTTTGACCTAGGACGGGTGCGATCATTTTAATTTCGAGGACGAAATTTTTCTAAGGTGGGTAGGATTGTAACACCCAGTTTTCCAGATAAGGGTAATTTTGAAATTTTGTAATTTTAATTATAAATTATTGATATTTAATTCACATTATAATTTTTAGTGATTTTTTATTAATTTTAAACTATTTAAGAACTGGTTTAAGTCATGACTTGTGATTTTGATGTGCTGCTAGTGAAACCTGAGAGACTGCATGACTTAGAGCCTAACCATGTCATTAGGATGATTAATTATCATTTTTAGCCTAGGAGTAATTTGGTCATTTTGACTTATTTAAATTATTTGGTGATTTGTTGAATTCGTGAATTCTAGTTTGACTTTGACTTGTTGAGACCTGGTGGACTAGCCTAGGACCTAACCCTAGCCATGGTGACCCTAGTCTAGGTTGAGTTAACCTATTTTAGTCATTAGAGAATAGTTTTAGAATAAGAGGATGTGGTTTGGTGAATTTAAGTCATGGTTTGAGGTTTCATGAAATGACTTATGGCTTAACTATTTAATTGATCATGACTTAAGCCCATGGGCCATTTAGTGAACCCTAACCCTAATTAATGAACCTATGAACAGCCACATAGGGATCCCCACCCTATTTAAACACTTATTCATTAGGGTTGCCTCCTTTTTATCATTCCTACACTTGGAGAAAAGAGAGGTATTCTTCCCCCTTCCAAAAATTTCTATTTATTCATTTGATCTCCTTTTTCACCCTAGTCTTTTGCATTAGGTTCTAATTTTTGTGTATTTAATATTTCTGGAGGTTAATCTCAGTTTTGGGCTCAATTGGAGCATTTGGCCATCAAGAGGAACATCCCCTATTTGGAGCTTTTTCATGCTTTTTGCACCTATAGGTAAAACTCTCCAAATTGATTTAAATTGCTGTTTTCTTTGCATTTAGGGCTAGATCTAGGAGTCCCCTAGTTGTCCCTAGAATTTGGGCACAATTCGTGTCGGTTTCGTGTCCGTATCGGACACGTGTTATAGTATGCATATAGGTGTTTGATGATATGTCACAAAGGGAATTTAATTGTTATTTTTGCAAAGTATTTGAATGGAAAAATTGTTTTATATGTGTTTATTGATTTCGTGTCCTACTGAGCACAATTCTGGACACGTTCGTGTCCAAAATTGGACACGCACGCACGCACGGGACACCGCACAGGCCCCCGTGCAATCCCCTGCTACCTGACACTCCTGTAGGACACGACACGACACTATTTGCCACGAAAACTTGTGGGCACGTGCGGGCACTCACTGACAAGGCCCCCACAAAATTTCGTGGGTTCTCGTTGTCTGTGCACGAAGAAAATGAGGCTGCACTGTCTCGTGCCTGCTCGTGCACGCTGTGCGTGTCCCCTTCATTTCGGGGCTGACACAGGACACGATACTCCACCAGGACATGTGAAAATTGGTGGGGAGATGGGTCCCACATCTGACTCGACCCTCACCAAGTTTCGTGGCACTTGGTTGCGAGTCGAGGAAGTTCTCGCGCTCGCACCGAAGTGCCCTGACACGTACACATGCGTTTTCGAGCCACTGATACGGCTTTGAAACTAGGACACGACACATCTTGGGGTTCGTGCAGGCACTTGGACACGTCCCCCTAGTCTAGGTGGACACGTGTGCACGACCACGACACAGTTGGTGCAACGCACGTGTCTCTACCTCACTCGACACACGTGCACGATGCTTGTGTACACTGTTTTCTGTTTTGTGTGTCCTATGGGTAATTGGACTGATTGTGTCCTATTCGTGGACACTGGGACACACTCCCAATACTCTCTCGCATGTCACCAACATTGCCAACCACTGATTTTGCATATTAGTTTGTTTTCGATGCTCATTTCTCGATTTCCCAATTTTACTGATACTTTAAATATCAATTTATTTTCTGTGGTTTCCAGATTTTCTAATTCGATTTCTAGCATCAATTTAACCTATTTTTAACTGTTAACTAGTATGGATAAAAACCTCTATGTGGTACACCTACATGATTGCTAAGTGTGTGTCGAGATTTGGGGCTGATTTGGTGTTTGTTGGGGTAATTTCTGTGAATAAAAAGTATGAACTGAATCGAAAGTTTCTAATGTATAAACTGAGATTTTGGGTTTCTATTTCGACTGATAACACAATGTTGGACTGAACTGAGTTATGCACACTGATTTCCTTGTTAAAGTTCCAGATTTCAGGGTGGATTGCCACACATGAACTGAAATCAATATATTGAACACTGATTTTTCAAATGGCTGTCACCTTAGTTTCTAAAGTAGTCCTAACACACACACAACTGAATGTAGACTTAAAACCTGAGATTGAGAGGCTACCCTTGAGTGTGTGTCTCTATGTTTTGTACTTGTAGGTTTCATAAAACTGTCATTGCCATATTCTGAGAATTTCTGAGATTTCTTCACTGAACCATTCCCATTTTTTTCGAATGTTTTAAAAACCAATTGCAATGATTAAATTACATGTTTCACATATGTATATATAGCTGATATGTATGGGTTTCAAATTTGGGTTGATATTATCAAGGTGAAGGGGGTTTCGAATTTGGATTGGTTGGGTTAATGAGACTGTCATCAACCTGAGAATTAGCTCACTGTCACAGACACACATACACAACTGTCAAATTCCTGATTTCCTGATATTGTTACACATAACTAAATTCTCAAGCATTTTTGTGAGTTCCCTGTAAACTGATTTATGGGGATTGATTGGTATTGATTTGGGGCACAAATCAGAGATATCATTATAGGACTGTTTTTAATAGTTTTTTTGTGTGATATTGAGCTATTTTGAACTGTTAGACTTAATGTATTAATCTGAGATTGACATTGGGTTAGACTGATTTTTGTACTGTCCTTGGTTCTCATTTTTTTTTCTGTTTTGCAAATCACCTTCCCTGAGATTGAAATGAATTGCACAGTTTGATTTGAACATGGTATTGGGTTTTAGGTTGTTCCATATTGGCTGAATTGATTTCATTTCCCAGTTTATTTTCTTACAGTTTCATTTGGGTTATTATGTGTTAACTGAATATGGGTTACATAGTAGGTTGGGATGTAAAAATATGAGTGATGAATGTAATGGTAATAGTAGAGGGTAGTTAGAGGGATTTGTTTTAGTCTCTCTTAACATCATAATTTAGTCCATATGTGCCATTGGTAGGTTTTTGTAGTTCAGTCATTGATATAGGATAGATTTTTGAGTTTATGATTTGTGTTAAGGATTTGATTTCGAAATATGTTGGGATTGAATGCATTGAACTTGGGTTCCTAAGATTATCCAATTTCCTGAGATTTGTTTCCTGTCAACTAATACCACTAGCACACACACTTTAACACCCTTGTGTCACCCTCTAATGTTCATGACACACACACATTGTTTCCTGTCACAAGTTCCTATATTCACACACACAATTGCTCTCCTAACACTAAACTGTCACATAATATACCCTTTACACAAACACACCCTTATCTACACCATGCCACATTCCTCATTGACACCCTATTTTTCCTATACAAACTCACACAATATGAGGACAGCCCACATTCATGTACCACACTGTCCTGTCACATACACACACATGCTCACACACCCTCATTTGACACTGTTTTCTAGAATTACATATACACACACACATCCCATATCCCACTCTCTTATATTCTCCCACACTCTCACTCATGACACACACACACTTGGATACATATATGTGTTTTCCTATTCTCTATACATGGGTATATATATATATGTATTGATATGTATATATATCTTTATGCTTGATAATAATGTGGTGAATAGGTGTGATATAGCCTATGGCTCATAAACCTGTGTTTTTGGCTTGAATGCCAGTGTAGGAGTGTGGTTGGCTTGTATAGCCTAGAAATTGAGTGTGCTTGCTAGAATAGGCTGGGTAGGCCTAGTGAGACTTGACTAGACTAGATTGACCTAGTTTGACTATTGTAGTTGACTTGGGTCGACCCAGAGTTGACCAAGTTTGACTTGGGCCTAGTTTGACCTAGACAGTTGACCAGGGTTGACTTAGAGTTGACTTTGACCTAGATTGGCCTAGAAATCATGTAGATTGCATCATAACCATCATTTGCGTTGTTTTAAACATATTATAACCTGTACTGTGCTATTTAGGACATTGTGACTCCGGTGCAGACATCTGACATTACACTACTCTTTTCAGAGTATCAGGCGAGTACATTCTCTGATAGTTCTCTCATTTATTTGCCAGTTACTGTATTTCAGTTCTATTTAGTTTTATGTGATTCTCTGATACCACACGTATGGATATTTTTGGATTCATGTATGCGACACACTCACCATGTTATCTGGCCTCTATTACTGGAATCACTGGAATCATTCTGGAATCTATTTCTGGAATCATTATATTTTGGCTGGACTTATCTCGATTCTCGTGTCGAATTCTGGATTCACTTGTTTACGGGGCGGGGAAATATTGAGTAAGACATGTAGATATACCCCAAATCTGGAATCTCCCTACTGGAATCTACTGGAAGCATAGCCATCTCTCGCCTGATCAGTGAGAGGTGTGCCTGATTACCCACAGCCGTCTACATGTCGATCTCGGTATTTTAAAACACACTATTAGATTAGCTGGACTCACCTGGATTCTTGATCACTACCTAGAATCATCTGGTACTGGATTCATCTTGTATTAGATTCATCCCGTACTGGATTTATAGCAGTTTACACTTGTTTTACATTTACTGCCTGGACTTATCATGTTACCTTAGTTCAGCTAGATTTATTTACAGTCGTCATTGCCATCATTCTTCTCTTGTTTAGTTACTTTACTTTCCTTGTATCTTACTGTTTCTCTATACCATCACCTGTATATAAACTGTCATATTCATCAATAAAACTGTCTATAACTGCTTTATAGTTTCCTGTCTTTTACTTGGGTTTTCTTGATGAGTTGTACTCATTCCTGTCCTGACTGGACCTGTTGAAAATTTTACAGATGATTGCCCTGAGGACATATGCCCTACATTTTACTGAGGAGATGGCTTAGCTACCTATGGCCCCGACACTCAGGAGTGATTGGAAGTTTAGTTAGTCTGTCCTATTTTAGTTTTTCCTGTTTAGATCTGGAGTTGTATATAGAGATTTGAGACTTGAGATGTATTGAGATTGTTGAGTTCGTTGTTATTTTTATTAGTGGTTTTGTTGTCTTCAATTTCTTAGTTATATTCGGTGTTATCTTATCGTGCTTAGACTGTGATTGAGTTACACCATATCTTATACTTGTCCTCCTTTCGGAGCTGATCATGATGAGTACATTATATAATTGCGTGAGTTGTTGATTAGATAGTAACCTAGGACAGCGTTCTACCGCCGACACTGCGGCGTAGGCTGGGCGTTGTTACGTGCTCGTACCCTCACAGTGGGTGCGGGTCGTGACATTTGGCAAGAACTCCTGATCTCTGGTGATGACTTGAATGGGTGTGTGATAATAAAGACTTAAAACTCTATTTATAGAGTTCTGGAAATAATTAACTTTTAGTTATTCTGAATTGCGCAGGATGGATTGCGCAGACTTTGGATTGCACAAGCAATGAACTGTGCAGGCAGTTACTCGATCGTGGACCACCTGTATGTGACGCGTGGCATTGTTTGAATGAAATGCGCTTGGTCGTGTACAGACGGTTGACACATGGTGAGTAATTGATGGCATGTAGGCCACGTGTACATTATCAGTTGTCTTGATGGAGTGTGCCACCTGAATTGCGCTGGCTTCAGATTGCGCTCGACTGAATTGCGCTGTAGAGAGTCTGGCAGATTGTGCTGCATGTACAGCTGTCCTCGAGCACTGTGCTGCACGATAAACGAACAGTTTCCTCGTTCTCCGTGCTGTCAGCTGTCAGAAGATCTGATTCTCTGTCAAATAATGATGACAAGGCCACGTCAGCTTGCGTGCTTAGATGTGTGCGCAGTTCAGCTTGCGCACTTGAGTTATTGCGCAATCTGTCTCCTGCGCAGTTCAATTGAAGAGTGCACAATTTGATTTTCATGACTTCTTTGATGGGTGCAACTTGATTTTTAGGACCTACACAAATAAATTATATTTTCAAGTATCATAGAATAATTTTCAAAAATCGTATATATATATTTATTGTTATCCATTTTCGCTTATTTTTCCTTCCATCCATGACCAACCATTATACCTATTTCCTCTCAAATTTCGTAACTCCTTATGTCATCCTAACTAATTTGACCCTTCTGGACCCAATGGAACTGTTCGTGCCACCATCAGAGGTCACCTTGTGTAGTTGTTGCACTGAAGTCACAGTTCGTGCCACATTGATCATTGTAGCACACCAGGCGTACTACCAGGCACGACACCTTGTCGTTTGCTGTATATTTATTTTGGCTCATATTTTATGCATTGTTTATTATTTTTTATGCAAAATAAACTGTGATACATGGCATAACCTGTTAGAACTTACTGTTCAGTTATATTTCTTGCTATGTATTATTTTCTTACACATTAAAACTAGATTTAAGGGACCACCTTTGTGTGTTGCATTCATTGGCCTTAACACGTATCACGAGGTTGTGTGTCGTATGTAGAATACAGACGTACGTGATTGGCTGGCCACCAGTACGTACAAGCCGTGCGATAGGATTAACCGCTAAGGAAATTGCATGCTAGTTTGACTTAGCGGTTATAGAGGTTCTCTGTTGTGGTTACAACATAGTAGGCATTGGGCGGGGAGGACAATTCCTTAGCGTATGGGCTTCGATGCACTTTTCCTTGTGATCCGAAAGCTCTGCTGGAGATACGGGATTAATGACCCATGATTACTGACGGCCATTGACGTTCTACGGAACGTTATGCTCTTACTGATTGGGCCTCTACTGCCCAAGGGGGGGCCATGCCGATCATATTTAGGCAGGGACCATGCATAGGAAGGATTGTTCTTAACTACATTTTGTAGTACCCCGTTCCGCTCAGTCAATCGGAGGAATATGAATGTCGACGGCGTTCGAACTTAGCCTTACAACGGCTGCTTGAAGACATCGCTCGGTCGAGGCGACCGCTCGCTCAGGTGGGGTAGTTTCGGTGAACTTGCCTCATCTTTGCCTTCACATAATAAAACACATGTTTTCAACTTGCACATGTAGGCTTAATAATAAAAGAGATGAATCCACATAGCTAAAGGAAATAATCCCGACGGGTCGAATAGAGTTAGAATATGGAAAGGTCCAATGGTCGGCATAGAGTCGGTGCACGATGTGCTTTGAAAATGATACTCGGTCCTTCGTCTCGTGGCTTGGGAGAAGGAAAGTTGGTCTTCGACACAAATATGTGAATTAGCCTAAGTTATAGGCGTCGCCCGCGTAAATGCTCGATAAAGCATGCACGCTTCCACTGCGCAAGGCTTGGCATAGCCTTTGCTCATCCCTCGGGTTAAGTTGTAGGCTTGAGTAAGTTAGGCAAAGTTATGCCGGTCGACCTAAGTCGTTCCATGTGCTGTCCCGCTCATTCTGCGGTTGTCAAGTTAAGTAGTCACACGATCTCAAGGCCCGTCGACTTGGGCAGGAGTATTGCGTAGAACACGGTTGGCTTAAGGCACAATGCACGGACTTAGTGTTTAAGGCATGAGCTACGGTGGGTTTTAAGTCGAGTTTAGAAAAAGGGCTATCAAATGGGCATTCCTAAGTTGAGTAAAAAGGATATGGCATCAAGGAAAAAAGGCTCGCGACCGTGGGTCGTCGAGGGATCTCAAGGATAGAAGTCTTGAACATGGTTTTGAAAGAGAGGGTAACATTAAAAGAAGGATGACTGTGAGAGACGTCAGTTTATGTCAAGTCTTGCATGGTCATGGACAACTTGTCGACAAGGGCAAAGTTTCCTCGAGCGGCAACCCTGGGCCATGGGACCGACTCGACCTAGGAGGAAAACAAGGTATAGTCGTGCATAAGGTTTTAGCACGGGTTAAAGCGGAGGCTTGCAACGTAGCTAGCTACTTGCGTTGAAAGGTCCCCGATTTAACCACACTATACGTCTCAGGATAGCTTGTGATGCTTGTAGTAACCCGCTCTGCCCTAGCGGAACACCGATTCAAACGGCAAGTGCAACGACTCAAAAACGAGCCGTCGACCCGAAGAGTTGCTTCGACCCGATGAAGTATCGATGCGAATCGATGCAAGACTTGCATTGGCCCGTCAAGATGAATCCAGACTTAGACTTTCAAAGGCGCACTCGGAGTATCGCTCGGCTGATGCGAACATCGCTAAGGTGGGTGGCTCCGATGAACCCGTCTGTGCTTAGCCTAGACACATAACAATACGGACACTATCACGAGAATCGCTAGGCGATAACCTCTTGCATGCTAATAAATGACTCAACGCACCTAGCTAAGGGAATAATCCCAACTTGTATGCTTGTATAGAATATGGAAAGGAACATGGAAAAGTACGAGAACTTTCGCCCGTGCTCCATGCTCGTGCTACGGCACAAGCCTACGTTTATGCTCCTTATGCGTCCAACAATGAAATAATAAATGGTTTACAACAATGAACGGGAAGGCTATCAATATAGTCGTTCCGAGTAGAGTATAGCAACACTGAAAGGCTATGGGACCGATGGGTCGCCAAGGCGACTCCCGTACGAGGAGTTGCGTAATGCTTGAATGAATAAATCAACGAATCAATGAATGAATGAATGAATACGTGAATGAATCGATAAACGAATGAACAAGTGAAAGAAAGAGAGAAAACAAAAAGAATGAAGAAAAGATAAGAAAAGAAAGAATGGTTAGCGACAGGTGTGACGGGCACGTGCATCGGGGCTCGCTACCCACGCTGCACGGACGCCAACCTGGTCGATAACGCATTATGGCTAAGGGTTAGCCTACGGCGGAGATAGCCGTTAAGTAAAAAGACAAAATAGTACGAAATGGTCGTGGACAAATGGCACGAGCGAGGGGTGGCGAATGCTGTGTCCGTGCAATGATTCTGCGGCACGGGTGTTGTGTGGTGGTGTATACCGTGGCCGGCCTAGGCGGAATCAAAAAGTCGGGGCTTACGGGCTGCCTGGGTACGGGCTTGGGCACCGGGAGACGTAAGTGCAGGGTATTTCAAGAGATTTAACGGGGTGTACCAGCCATCACCCTATGCTAAGTTGAGAAATACCAAGGAGAAATGTCCAAATGGCTTGTCATGCCAGCGACCGGTGCATATAGAATAAGGGGGCTTTGCTGGTGGCAATCCACGTGCAAGTCTTTGCATTGAAATCAAAGTAGTCTAAGTTAAATGAACCAAGTTCCTCCTGAATAGGCTTGTATAAGTACTCGGGTGGCTATGATACCAATCTGTCATGCCCCGCTCCCGTAGGAGCGATCGTCCTCGCTAAGGCGTGATGCCGCACGGGCCTAGGTTGCGCGATACTCGTGCAAGGCCAAGTCCAGAAACGGCCGATTTGATGCTAGGCCACAGAGTCGCACAGAGTGTCCCCATTTGCAGCGGAAAGTAAACGAACACACAAGTTGAATACGAAATCAAACTCTTTATTGATATTCAAGAAGTTACAAGCGACGCTAGGCCGATATTACAAGTCGCTCGAGCTCTCTCTCTGAAACATAAAAGGCGTGCCAAGTGGCTTACAAGATGGTATGATTCATGGCGATGTTCCAATACATTATGTCCTGTATAGGGTGTTTCAGCTTCTTGCAACGTCCCAAGGCTCCAGAGTTGGCTCCGCGCCCTAGCACGTTCGATGGAAGCTCCGCACCCGCCGACGTTTCCTGCTTCCTGCAAGCAGACTGTGGGGTTATCAGTACATTGTTATGCACTGGTGGGGAGGCTAGCTCGCCCACAATGCTATCATTACCAAACACGTTCTATTTACTTTTGTGCATCTCTATCATTCATTGTCTTTCTAATCTTGCCTTAGGATCAGTTTCATAGCATGTTGCATAGCCTATCTCGTGTTGCCAAATTCAAGTGTGTGCATGGAAATGAATGCACGACTTACCCATACTTACCGTCCGGCCTTCCCTGTCCAAAGTAAACCAAGTTAGACAACAGTATATATATTTCAATTAGACATGATTCATGAAAGCATTCAGTGTCAAGGGCGTGTTACTGCCTCGGGTTCTAGCGCGTCGTAGGCGTATTCTTTAACTCATTATACAAGTATTCTTGATCATGTGGTGTGTTACATTCAAGCCTATTCAGGAGGTACTTGGTTCATTTAACTTAGACTACTTTGATTTCAATGCAAAGACTTGTACGTGGATTGCCACCAGCAAAGCCCCCTTATTCTATATGTACCGGTCGCTGGCATGACAAGCCATTTGGATATTTCTCCTAGGTATTTCTCAACTTAGCATAGGGTGATGGCTGGTACACCCCGTTAAGTCTCTTGAAATACCCTGCACTTACGTCTCCCGGTGCCCAAGCCCGCACCCAGGCAGCCCGTAAGCCCCGACTTTTTGATTTCGCCTAGGCCGGCCACGGTATACACCACCACACAATACCCGTGCCGCAGAATCATTGCACGGACACAGCATTCGCTACCCCTCGCTCGTGCCGTTTGTCCACGACCATTTCGTATTATCTTGTCTTTTTACTTAACGGCTATCTCCGCCGTAGGCTAACCCTTAGCCATAATACGTTATCGACCAGGTTGGCGTCCGTGCAGCGCGGGTAGCGAGCCCCGATGCATGTGCCCGTCACACCTGTCGCTAACCATTCTTTCTTTTCTTATCTTTTCTTCATTCTTTCTTTTCTTTCTTTCTTTCACTTGTTCATTCGTTTATCGATTCATTCACGTATTCATTCATTCATTCATTGATTCGTTGATTTATTTATTCAAGCATTACGCAACTCCTCGTACGGGAGTCGCCTTGGCGACCCATCGGTCCCATAGCCTTTCAGTGTCGCTATACTCTACTCGGAACGACTATATTGATAGCCTTCCCGTTCATTGTTGTAAACCATTCATTGTTTCATTGTTGGACGCATAAGGAGCATAAACGTAGGCTTGTGCCGTAGCACGAGCATGGAGCACGGGCGAGAGTTCTCGTACTTTTCCATGTTCCTTTCCATATTCTATACAAGCATACAAGTTGGGATTATTCCCTTAGCTAGGTGCGTTGAGTCATTTATTAGCATGCAAGAGGTTATCGCCTAGCGATTCTCGTGATAGTGTCCGTATTGTTACGTATCTAGGCTAAGCACAGACGGGTTCATCGGAGCCACCCACCTTAGCGATGTTCGCATCGGTCGAGCGATACTCCGAGTGCGCCTTTGAAAGTCTAAGTCTGGATTCATCTTGACGGGCCAATGCAAGTCTTGCATCGATTCGCATCGATACTTCATCGGGTCGAAGCAATTCTTCGGGACGACGGCTCGTTTTTGAGTCGTTGCACATGCCGTTTGAATCGGCGTTCTGCTAGGGCAGAGCGGGTTACTACATATTCCGTATACGCCTAAGCGTTAGTTTGATAGCGTTCCTATTGATATATACTCTAAGTGTATCTCCGTTCCCGACCGAGCGGTACTTAATATCGCTCGCAACCCGATTGTACCCAAGAGTCGAGGTGCGCGACGCGCGGACTAAGTTGTACCGCTTAACCATCCCGTACGGACTATATTCAAGTTTGCACGCTCACTTATTCTCGTTCGCAACTTGTTTACACCAAAGAGTCTAGGTGCGCGATACTCCACACAACTTAGCCAAAAGGCTGCGTGCATGACCATCCCGTTCGAACTATACTTTGATCTCGTGTACTCGTTTGCTGTCATCAGCATACGCTTATTCAAGCACGCCTCGCGTTCGCTAACTCTTAGCATCGATTCCGTCCAACTCAAGTCCGTCGTGGTTTGGCACAAAGGCCTTCGCCTATCAAGTCCGTCGTAGTGGCACAAAGGCCTTCGCCTATTGGTCCCGATCACCCGAGTACTTATACGAGCTTTCGAAAATATTAGACTTATTGTATTGTTCAGGAGGTACTTATACAAGCCTGTTCAGGAGGTACTTGGTTCATTTAACTTAGATTACTTTGATTTCAATGCAAAGACTTAGCGAGGACGATCGCTCCTACGGGAGCGGGGCGTGACAGATTGGTATCAGAGCAACCTAGGCCCGTACGGCATCACGCCTTAGCGAGGACGATCGCTCCTACGGGAGCTTTGGACTAAATAGGATGGCTTGAATCCGAGTGGTGTATGTGATAGGTTCGGAGAAGAACAAGAATGAATGTCGACGACTAGACGAGTGGCTCGAACCCTGAGTGGTGTATGGACGTCATAGAAATTGTTCGAGCGAGACTAAAGTATTTACGGATCGTACGAGTACGTCGGCTAGGCGATGCGATCGCGCAAAGCCTTAGAACGAGTCACGCTTAGTTGGGCGTGACTTCAAAAGTCCCGAACGAGATGTCGCTGGACAACTTGTCAATGGGCAACGCGAGCAAGAAGATGGGTCGGAACGATGAATGAAAATGAATGGTCTTGATCGAGGAAACTTAGAGGATCGTGCGTACAATTTTGGAAGGATTCAAATAAATTGTGACTTGAGTTTGGACAACGATCTTGAAACAAGCTTGAGGAATAGCGATCAAACTTGATCTTGAATATCGAGGAAATTATGGATCATCCAACTCGGACAATAGCATCAGTCGTACGACTCGAAATTGGTTGCAAAGGAAGATCGTCAGGTTACGCATATCGTCGATGGTATTGAGGCGTATCAAAGATCGATATGCGATAACTCGGGGGCACTCTGACTCGGCAAATGATGGTCGTGCAAATGTTATTGTTCCGTTGGACGCTATACTTGAAATGTTAAAAATGTGTCGAGGAAAAGATAGATTTGGCTCAAAGATTTTCTAGTTGAACGAAATATAAATGGACTATCGATCTTGGCTTGGATAGAAAATAAAATACTTGGATTTGCTTCGTTGACAACCACAACGTTGATGTTCTTGTCTTATGCGAGCGCAACTCTAGCCTCGCACATGCGTCACGCCGATTAGGGCTATCACTCTGCGTGAGCGCTGGTATGGTGATTCATACAGCGGGAGTGATCGGCACTTGCATGGCGTGGCAATTCGTATGCTTCGACTTGTGGTTTAATGCGAAGGTGACTTGAGAATGAATCAGTGTGTTCGATGATTGAATTTAAGGATTGCGTAGGTCCAATCCGCGTATCGAGAATGAGTTAGTCTAAACTCAAACAAGAGTTACGCTCCGATGGGAATGATTATTCCGTGGGAGCGTTGGATGGTGATTCATGAACCACCGTGGATAATCAGACTCGCGTGAGATTGGGGCAGAACGTATTGTCGAGCTTATTGGTTAGAATGGATACGTGAAGTGGGTCGATTTCACGAGTTGAACGGATTCAAATTCGTTGTGCTGCGTAACGAATGTCTTGATGCGAACTAGGTGATCGTGCTCGATGTTTAAAAATCTGAGTGACGCGAGCTTGGGTAGAGAATCCCGTATTATCGACTTTGGTTTGACCCTAGATAGGGGGTCAGTGTTGGCATTATTGTTGGGGAACTATGATTCCAATCCTGACATTGACTTAGCCTTGAGAAGTGGCCTAGCGGTTAGGCGAGACGCCCTGTCGCAAGAGTTAACAATCGAGAGATTGATCTTGAGGATTGGCATGGATGGATTGAATGACTCTAGAGTAGGAAACCCTACTCACGAGACTCGGCTGACATGCATATATTTCAGGGACGCCTGAGTATGTGCACGATGCGACTCGAGTGAGAATGACAAATTCTCTATCATGCGGCTAGGCTGAATACAGGTATTTTGGGGACGCCTGAAATGCGTGCACGATCCGGCCAAGTGATACGATGAGTTCTAGCACGACTTGGGGAGTGAACGAGTGTCGTGAACGTGAAATCGTGCTAGTAAAACTTGGTACAACGAATTGAACCATTGATAGGAAGTTATGCTCGACGATAGTGCAATACTTGGTCTTGAATTTGACGAGAATTTCTTAGACTTGGTCGACCCCGCTAAGAGGAAATCATACTGATTGCATGGACGAGAACGCTTGAGAAGCGAATCGAGTCATCTCGATGACCGAGATAAACGAAAATGAGTTTGCCTTAGCCTACGACCCTCGTATTTGACAAATTACAACGTGCCTCGTGCAACCATTCCAGTTCCATGACACGTCGAAATGGCAACCGAATCAAAGAAACACGACAATTGAATAAGTATCATCAACTCTAAAATGAGTAAAAAGTCATTCGATAAAATTGATCGAACGTATGCGACACGGAACTTAGAAAGAAACCGAGTACCGTTCGATGCCATCGAACGATAAAGCCATTCGATAGGAAATTGCCTAAGATGCGCACACGATCCGAGTTAAGGAACGGTAGGATGACCTGCACTCAGGAAGTCTCGAGGACGAGACTTGTTTTGAGTGGTGTATTATGTAGTAACCCGCTCCGCCCTAGCGGAACGCCGATTCAAACGGCAAGTGCAACGACTCAAAAACGAGCCATCGACCCGAAGAGTTGCTTCGACATGATGAAGTATCGATGCGAATCGATGCAAGACTTGTATTGGCCCGTCAAGATGAATCCAGACTTAGACTTTCAAAGGCGCACTCGGAGTATCGCTCGGCCGATGCGAACATCGCTAAGGTGGGTGGCTCCGATGAACCCGTCTGTGCTTAGCCTAGATACATAACAATACGGACACTATTACGAGAATCGCTAGGCGATAACCTCTTGCATGCTAATAAATGACTCAACGCACCTAGCTAAGGGAATAATCCCAACTTGTATGCTTGTACAGAATATGGAAAGGAACATGGAAAAGTACGAGAACTCTCGCCCGCGCTTCATGCTCGTGCTACGGCACAAGCCTACGTTTATGCTCCTTATGCGTCCAACAATGAAACAATGAATGGTTTACAACAATGAACGGGAAGGCTATCAATATAGTCGTTCCGAGTAGAGTATAGCGACACTGAAAGGCTATGGGACCGATGGGTCGCCAAGGCGACTCCCGTACGAGGAGTTGCGTAATGCTTAAATGAATAAATCAACGAATCAATGAATGAATGAATGAATACGTGAATGAATCGATAAACGAATGAACAAGTGAAAGAAAGAAAGAAAAGAAAGAATGAAGAAAAGATAAGAAAAGAAAGAATGGTTAGCGACATGTGTGACGGGCACGTGCATCGGGGCTCGCTACCTGCGCTGCACGGACGCCAACCTGGTCGATAATGCATTATGGCTAAGGGTTAGCCTACGGCGGAGATAGCCGTTAAGTAAAAAGACAAGATAATACGAAATGGTAGTGGACAAACGACACGAGCGAGGGGTGGCGAATGCTGTGTCCATGCAATGATTCTGCGGCACGGGTGTTGTGTGGTGGTGTATACCGTGGCCGGCCTAGACGGAATCAAAAAGTCGGGGCTTACGGGCTGCCTGGGTGCGGGCTTGGGCACCGGGAGACGTAAGTACAGGGTATTTCAAGAGACTTAACGGGGTGTACCAGCCATCACCCTATGCTAAGTTGAGAAATACCAAGGAGAAATGTCCAAATGGCTTGTCATGCCAGTGACCGGTGCATATAGAATAAGGGGGCTTTGCTGGTGGCAATCCACGTACAAGTCTTTGTATTGAAATCAAAGTAGTCTAAGTTAAATGAACCAAGTACCTCCTGAACAGGCTTAAATGTAACACACCACATGATCAAGAATACTTGTATAATGAGTTAAAGAATACGCCTACGATGCGCTAGAACCCGAGGCAGTAACACGCCCTTGACACTGAATGCTTTCATGAATCATGTCTAATTGAAATATATGTACTGTTGTCTAACTTGGTTTACTTTGGACAGGGAAGGCCGGACGCTAAGTATGGGTAAGTCGTGTATTCATTTCCATGCACACACTTGAATTTGGCAACACGGGATAGGCTATGCAACAAGCTATGAAACTGATCCTAAGGCAAGATTAGAAAGACAATGAATGATAGAGATGCACAAAAGTAAATGGAACGTGTTTGGTAATGATAGCATTGTGGGCGAGCTAGCCTCCCCACCAGTGCATAACAATGTACTGATAACCCCACAGTCTGCTTGCAGGAAGCAGGAAACGTCGGCAGGTGCGGAGCTTCCATCGAACGTGCTAGGGCGAGGAGCCAACTCTGGAGCCTTTGGACGTTGCAAGAAGCTAAAACACCCTATACAGGACATAATGTATTGGCACATCGCCATGAATCATACCATCTTGTAAGCCACTTGGCACGCCTTTTATGTTTCAGAGAGAGAGAGCTCGAGCGACTTGTAATATCGGCCTAGCGCCGCTTGTAACTTCTTGAATATCAATAAAGAGTTTGATTTCGTATTCAACTTGTGTGTTCGTTTACTTTCCGCTGCAAATGGGGACACTCTGTGCGACTCTGTGGCCTAGCATCAAATCGGCCGTTTCTGGACTTGGCCTTGTACGGGCACAACCTAGGCCAGTGCGGCATCACGCCTTAGGGACGATCGCTCCTACGGGAGCGGGGCGTGACAATACTAGTGGCCAAGTTCTTATAGATGTCGGCAAAATAGCGACCATCCACGTGTATGCCTTTAGATTGAGTCGAGTTGAAGGTGTGTACAGTTGGAACACAAAGAATGTTTGGGCCTAAGATTTGGCATCAACATAGGTGTCGTGCTTCGACACGAGTTATGGCGTCGAGTCTCAAGTATTGACATGTGAGTTACAAAAGTTGGGTTTGAGTTGTTCGAGTTTAAGTCAGGAATCGCTGCAAACCAAGTTGGTCAAGTGACACTAAGTTCACAAGTCTTGATTGGGTCGGTGATGATGAAAGTAGCAAGGGCCGCAAGGCGGCGATATGGTTAAGTCTTACTGAGTTGCGAGGCATGGCCTCAGCAAGGATTTGTAGCACGGTCACACGGAAATGGAGTCTCATCGCGTAGTTGCGTCTCTGATTTTAAGTCGTAAGGCAAACACGACTCGATAGGTTAACGTTGTTGGCACGAGAAGGGTCTTTAGGCAAGGTATGAGTTAACGTTCTTGTTGCAAGCACGAGATGGTCTAGAGACACAATATAGGCCAAGGCGTCGGTCCTAAAATAATCGTAAGGCAAGAGTAGAAAGATAATAAAAAGGGGACTACATTGCACAATGTAAATCAAACATGTTGGTTTTGTATGGGTGGGCGAGGAGCTCATTCTACCAGTACAATTGAGTACTGACACCCACATAGTCTTCATGTGCAGGCACAGGTAGAAGCTCGTGGCACAGAGCTTACTTGGATGCGTCGAGGCACGGAGTTCTTTGGCGATTCGATGCGTGCGGCCGTATGAAGTCAAGACTTATACGGAACATAATGTATGGACGTCGCCTTCCAAAGCATCCGTTGGCTCAAGACTTGTAATTGAGAGATGAGAGAGCTGAGTGATTTATAATACGAGCCGAGTGTATTTGAGTGATTGTAATCATGGCCTTGCGACTCCATTGTAACCTTGTTTAAATATCAATAAAGAGCTTCTTTGAATAACTTGTGTTTTGTTCTTAATTTCCGCTGCTATTATTCAATGTCTCTGCTTGGGACTTCTGTGCGACGACCCCGTCGCAGCCGCTGAAATCGACCGTTATGGAACCCGCCTTGCACGAGCGCAATCTAGGATCGTGCGACATCATGCCTTAGCGAGGACGATCGCTCCTACGGGAGCGGAGTATGACATAATGGTATCAGAGCACTGTTTTAGATCCTTGGACTATCGATTGAATTCATTAACTCCATTATTTCCGAAAACTCTGAATTGTGCTTCCGTAAGTTGATATCGTTGGTGCGCTATCTCTCAATTGTCCCACGGGATGTCCATACAATAAGTCTATCTATTTTACAAAATGTAGGAGAACAGTTTTTTATAAAACAAAAAGATGGTTTGCGTAAGCATGGTTGGCTAAGTCGGGCTGGGCATATACACCAAGGATTGTGTCGACCTTAGCAAAGTCGAGTGCGGGATTCGTAATGTTTCGAGCTAGAATGAGTTGAACTCGATTGAGTAAAATGAGATAACTTTCGATAGGGGTGCTATCGAGCGACGATATCGTCGGTGCGATATAAGATGAGCGTGCTTAGAAATTGAGGAATGGTTCAAACGGGATTCGAAAAGTCGATTTTGATTCGAATGATGGTTTTGAGGATTTGTCAAATAACTTCATCCCTGAGTGGTGTATGCGATAGTCTCAGGAATGTAGATTGATCGATTGAGGATACGGGGTGTCGGTGAGTCTATCAGCAAGCATCGCGTTATACAAAGCCGTAGAGTGAGTATCATTGAATAAAGTTTAGCCTTGAAGCTTGATGTGTTGATTCGAACATATTCGAAACGACGCGCACGGAACATGCACGGGACAGATGATTACGCAAGTATAAAATGCAAAAATAAGCGAGTAGATGAAATCGAATCGAGGAAAAGTTAAGGTGTAGCGAACGGATGACTTGATAAAGGGAATCGATAGGTAAAATCGTATAGAGAAAGTTAGCACGATGGAAAGATAGCGTGCATGAAAAGTTGAATTTTGAAGTTATAGAATGACTTTGAGGATTGGAATGGATGTCGTTCAATGATTGAGTTAGCAAGAATGATGCGAATTGAGGAAATACATTGGTCGATGACTCAAGATAAAGGGATAAGGATCGAACTTGAAATGAATGTTGGGAAGATTATCCAGTCAGACGATAGCATCATTCATACGACTCGAAATTTGGTTACAAAAGAAGATCGTCAGGTTACGCATATCGTTGATGGTATTGAGGCGTATCAAAGATCAATATACGATAACTCGGGAGTACTCTGACTCGGCGAATGATGATCGTGCAAGTGTTATTGTTCGGTTGGATACTATACTTAGGATTTTGATCGAGATAAATGTTGGATAAAAATGATTGTGTCTTGACGGTTACACGGATAACCACAACGTCAAGGATCTTGTCTTGCGCGAGTGCAACTCTAGCCTCGCACATGCGTTGCGTCAGATTTGGGGCGATTGTTACGCGTGAGCGCTGACATGGTGATTCATGTCGCGGAAATGATCGAACTCGGAAAATCAGGATGCGGCAACTTTGATTGTCTCGACTTGTCGGTTTGATGCGAAGAAAAATTTGAGGATGTTAGGATTTACGATTGATGAATGAAAGAAACTTGAGGATTGAGTAGGTCCAATCCGCGTATCGAGAATGAATTAGTCTAGACGCAAAACAAGAGTTACGTCCCGATGAGGATAATTATCCCGCGGGAGCGTGTATGGTGATTCATGTCCACCGTGGATAATCAGAATCGCGTGAGATCGGGGCACAACATATTGTTAAGCTAGACGACCGCATGATCGATTATGTGAATTGGAATAGATGACCTAGGAAATATGGAATGTGAAATTTTGGTTAGCGATAAATTGTGTCATAGCGTGCTTGAATTGAGAAGGGTTATCGAACATGTTTGAAGGGATAGACTATACAAGATGACTTATTGAATAAGGAATTTTGATACGTCATGAATTTGGTTGAACGTGAGTTGTCGTATGATGGCTTTGTTGAATGACTCGGACCCCGTACGATAAATGTTGGGATATGTATAGGCAATCTATGCTCGAAGTTTAGAAATCGGAGTAATACGAGCTTGGGTAGCAAATTTCCGTACTATCAACTTGGTTTGACCTTAGGATGGGGTCAGTGTTGATATCGTTGTTTGGGAACTATGATTCCAATACTGACGGAAAGACATAGCCTAGCGGTTAGGCATACGTCCGAGTATGAAGTAGTAGGATTTGTGGAGGCACCACTCACGAGACTCGGTTGACATGCACGTATATCAGGGATGCCCGAATATATGTACTATCCGACTAGAGTGGTGATGGGGGATTCGCTATCACGAAGCTTGGTTGAAATACATATATTTTGGGGACGCCTAAAATATGTGCACGATCCAACTAAATGATACGTTGAATCATGTGAGACTTGAGGAACGGGAAAGTATCGAAGATTTTGAGATCATAAGTTTTGAAGGAAAGATTGAGGGTAGCACGAGCGTGGCTCGAATTTGGGAAACGCATAGGCGTAGTGTGTGCGAGAGTTCTTGAATGTTGAGTAAAGTGATAAGTCAATAAATAAGTACTCAGTTAGTTTCGATGACGAAACTTTTTCTGAGTGGTGTATGATGTAGTGCCCCGTCCCGCTCAGTCAATCGGAGGAATAGGAACGCCGATGGCGTTCGAACTTAGCCTTACAACGGCTGCTTGAAGACATCGCTCGGTCGAGGCGACCGCTCGCTCAGGTGCGGTAGTTTTGATGAACTTGCCTCATCTTTGCCTTCACATAATAAAACACATGTTTTCAACTTGCACTGGTAGGCTTAATAATAAAAGAGATGAATCCACATAGCTAAAGGGAATAATCCCGACGGGTCGAATGGAGTTAGAATATGGAAAGGTCCAACGGTCTTCGACATAAATCTGTGAATTAGCCTAAGTCATAGGCGTCGCCCGCGTAAATGCTCGATAAAGCATGCACGCTTCCACTGCACAAGGCTTGGCATAGCCTTTGCTCGTCCCTCGGGTTAAGTTGTAATATACCGTCGACCTAAGTCGTTCCAAGTGCTGTCCCGCTCATTCTGCGGTTGTCAAGTTAAGTAATCCCATGATCTCAAGGCCCGTCGACTTGGACAGGAGTGTTCCGTAGAACACGGTTGGCTTAAGGCACAATGTACGAACTTAGTATTTAAGGCACGAGCTACGGTGGGTTTCAAGCCGAGTTTAGAAAAAAGGCTATTAAATAGGCATTCCTAAGTTGAATAAAAAGGATATGGCATCAAGGGAAAAAGGCTCACGATCGTGGGTCGTTGACGAATCTCAAGGATAGAAGTCTTGAACATGGTTTTGAAAGAGAGGGTAACATTGAAAGAAGGATGACTGTGTGAGACGTCAGTTTGTGTCGAGTCTTGCATGGTCATGGACAACTTGTCGACAAGGGCAAAGTTTCCTCGAGCTGCAACCCTGGGCCATGGGACCGACTCGACCTAGGAGGAAAATAGGGTATAGTCGTGCATAAGGTTTTAGCATGGGTTAAAGCGGGGGCTTGCAACGGAGCTAGCTACTTGCATTGAAAGGTCCCCAATTTAACCACAGTATACGTCTCAGGATAGCTTGTGATGCTAGTGGCCAAGTTCATATAGATGTCGGCAAAATAGCGGCCATCCGTGTGTATGCCTTTGGATTGATTCGAGTTGAAGGTGTGTACAGTTGGAACACAAAGAATATTTGGGCCTAAGATTTGGCATCAACATAGGCGTCTTGCTTCGACACGAGTTATGGTATCGAGTCTCAAGTGTTGACATGTGAGTTGAAAAAATTGGGTTTGAGTTGTTCGAGTTTAAGTTAGGAATCGCCGCAAGGCAAGTTGGTCAAGTGATACTAAGTTCACAAGTCTTGATTGGGTCGGTGATGATCAAAGTAGCAAGGGCCGCAAGGCGGCAATATGGTTAAGTCTTACTGAGTTGCAAGGCATGGCCTCAGCAAGGGTTTGTAGCACGGTCATACGGAAATGAAGTCTCATCGCGTAGTTGTGTCTCTGATTTTAAGCCGTAAGGTAAACACGACTCGATAGGTTAATGTTGTTGGCACGAGAAGGGTCTTGAGGCAAGTTATGAGTTAACATTTTTTTGCAAGCACGAGATGGTCTAGAGACAAAGTATAGGCCAAGGCGTCGGTCCTAAAATAATCGTAAGGCAAGAGTTGAAAGACAATAAAAAGGGGACTACGTTGCATAAAGTAAATTAAATGTGTTGATTTTGTATGGGTAGGCGAGGAGCTCATTCGACCAATACAGTTGAGTACTGACACCCACATAGTCTTCATGTGCAGGCACAGATAGAAGCTCGTGGCACGGAGCTCGTTTGGATGCGTCGAGGCACGGAGTTCTTTGGCGATTTGATGCGTACGACCGCATGGAGTCAAGACTTATACGGGACATAATGTATGGACGTCGTCTTCCAAAGCATCCGATGGCTCAAGACTTATAATTGAGAGATGAGAGAGAGCTGAGTGATTTATAATATGAGATGAGTGTATTTGAGTGATTGTAATCATGGCCTTGTGCCTCCATTGTAACCTTGTTTAAATATCAATAAAGAGCTTCCTTGAATAACTTGTGTTTTGTTCTTAATTTTCACTGCTATTATTCAATGTCTCTGCTTAGAACTTCTGTGCGACGACCCCATCGCAGTCGCTGAAATCGGCCGTTATGGAACCTGCCTTGCACGAGCACAATCTT
Organism: Iris pallida; assembly: GCA_029216955.1. Classification (NCBI taxonomy): domain Eukaryota; kingdom Viridiplantae; phylum Streptophyta; class Magnoliopsida; order Asparagales; family Iridaceae; genus Iris; species Iris pallida. The sequence goes on along the minus strand of JANAVB010034616.1, from coordinate 7,300,591 downwards.
GGCTCGTACGGCATCACGCCTTAGCGAGGACTATCGCTCCTACGGGAGCGGGACGTGACATATTTCACTTAGAACGATTAGGCACCTTTATTCGTTAGGTATGAGTACTTTTGTTTTGGGTACTTGTATCTGACCGTGGCTTGGAACAATAACTTGTTGCGGATTAGTTCGTCACATCTTGTCCTTGTTTGGTTGTAGGTGTGACTTACTACTCCGATGAGAAGGTATTGAACCTTGTTGGGGTCCGGATACCATATTGGATTCATAGCATGGAAAGATACGTCACCGTGAATTAGTTTACCATCTCCTGTCCTTGTTTGATTGGAGGGATGGTAAGCTAGTCCAATAGGTGTGTATTGGACCATATTATAATTCAATTGACTTATTTATTTGAGCAATATTTATTCAGTTTATATGGCATAATATTATGTGTCTTGTTACGTCCTTCTGAGGACCTGGTTATCTCGCCTGGTGTGTGCTCTTATCTTTCATAGGTGTTCTAGCCGTGACCATGATCGTTACTATTTCTTCGAGGATGATTGTACTTAGATCGTCTTTGCTTCGCTTGCCAAAATCATTCTTTTGTATATCATGTATTTCTTTTTATAGTTGGTAGTAGATTTGTCTCCGTCCAACTACATGTACCAATGACAATTCATAGTTGATTATATAACATCTTTTATTCTTATATTTTGTGGATGAGATTAGTTATTCGTGGTTCTACTGCATTTTACAGCTTATGTATCCATACGAGACCTATGTACTTTGTATGAATACAGCTGGCATGTCTACGTTCCTAGTCCTACGTATTTTAGAAATAGAACGTTACAACATGACTTATATTTTTTGCCCCTTTTTGCTTTGGGAGGTACCACCCCTTGCGCTACTTCTTACACAAGGTTCGGATGGACCTACATGATCTCACCACGTTTAGTCATGAGTGGCACCAAGGTAGAGTTACAAGCTGGCGGTAGGTTGACGACTTCCATTATTGCCTTAGGAATCGGGACCACGCCGTCTGGGACTTCTGTGGGAGGAAAGTCACCAAACTGAAGAGAGATCATGTTAGAAGATATGACCTTGTCTTCAGCTTCGAGGTTGATCACTTGGATGTCGATAAGCTGTTGTATCTTCTTTTTTAGGATGACGCAATCCTTGGTGGAATGGTGCACGTACTGATGATAGAGACAGTACTTGGGATCGTTGAGCTGGCTTGCCTCTGCAGGACGTCGTGGTGGAGACAATGTCAGCTTATTACCCTTCGTCAATGTGTGAAAGATGGTAATGACATCGTCTTCGTCAAAGGAGAAGGTCTCCTTAGGCTTGTTGGAGGCGCCCTGAGAATTGGAAGCTCCTTTGGAAGTGTCGACCTTCAGGACTTCTTTTCCTTTACCCCCACGAACAGGGATAGTTTGAGGATGCTTGCTCTTGTCCTCGAATTTGGGTGTTTTCAACCCCAGTAGTTCAAAGTTAGGAACTTCATTTTCAGCAGCATCAGCGGCCTCAATAAAAGTGGGCCATGTATCATACTTATGTATACCCAGACATAACTTTACCGTAGGAAGAAAGTTATGTCGACAAGTATCCATAAGTTCTGAGTCTGGTATGCCGAAGGGCATCTTCAGTGCTAGCCGCCTGAAGCGTTCGATGAAGGCGATAACAGACTCAGTCCTCATTTGCTTGGTCTCGATGAGGGTGGACATACTAACATGCATGCCACTCGTAAAACCTGTTGAGGAACGACCCCTCCAAGTCTTTAAATGAATTGATGCATCCGTCAGGGAGACTGCAGAACTATTCGAAAGCTACCTCCTGCAAGGTGCTAATAAACAGCTTCGACAAGAATGGATCGTCTCTGGGCAAGTGTAGAGTCTGCGTGTTGAAGTCAACCCGTCAAATGAATTCAGCGTCAGCGGCTTGTAGTTAGGAGGGCACTAGCATTCTCCCACTCAGGGGGATACGGTTGAGATATCCCCATCTTCTGAAGCTCATTTTTGTGTGAGATGGTGTCAAGACGGGCGGCCAGGGAATCAATTATATCCTGTTGATTGAGCTGGTGTTGGAAAACGGCTGCTGAACGATTGTCAGGCGTCGTTGACGAAGGACCACCCCCAGCATTTATAAGATTTAGAGGAGGCGCGACAGAATGATACTCCTTTTATAGTGAAGGAGGGTTGTCGCTATGAGCCGGACTAGCGTGAGCCGAGATGTTTTGTTGAGGTGGAGAAACAGCCCCCGCAGCTTAAACCGCCATGATACTGGTAAGCATATCAGTGATCTTGGCGAATGCTGTTTCAAGACCCTCTAGCCGTTTGCTGGTCTGATCACTGGCTTCTTTATGTCTTTCTCCGTCCGTCATGTATGTAGATAACATGCGATGATGAACAGAGGAAACAGTACAACTGGTGCTGATATTGTCTCTCTTCGAGTGGATAAGTCCTTCATCTTCAGGTAGAGGAGGTAGATAGTCGCTATCAGATTCTGAGGGATCGTCGTCCTCTGGAAGGCTACCCCTTGTGTGAGGGTCATCCGCTTCAGACTCGGAGGGAATACAACCCCCAGCTTGGGAGTCTTCGTCGTCCATACGGAATCTTGCCTTTGATCGAGTAACCATATAGACTCTTTCAGATGTGACAGCCTGCTGGCCATCTGTTGGTAGACTTCTTCTCCTTCTTCTTGCGGAACTGTGAGAGAAAGTTGGGTTCGTGGTCCACCGTCTTTGATTGGGGCCTCCGTAAGGGGGACCCCATGAAGCCATATTGGATGAAACACGCAGTAGCTTTTTATCGTCAAAGAAATGCAGCAGTTGAAACACGGACTTTCTCTGAGGCACTCTTGTTGCTTTGGAGCATCAACAGTTGATAACAATACTGGTGCATGGATGTGCACTATAAATTGTTATGTCCTCCCTCGGTTTACGCTTATGATTTATTGTGTCGTTGAAGTCCGCAGAAGGGAGTTTTGCCTTACAACCCATGTTGCATGCATCGTCGAGCTTTGCATGCGGATTCGTCAGGAGAGTTGGCACATCCAGACTTAATTCACGTGCAGGGGCAAACCCCACACCTAAGTTTTGTGATGTCCTTGAAGACAGCCCCGTGCTATACGCGTTGGGGCCTGTCTTTTTGCTGTGGGCGCATAGGCCTTAGAGGCTGGCCTTGGGCGCATGCTTCTTGACAGCATGTCTGAGCCTCCTTGATGTGGGCGTATAGTATGGATCCAGTGAGCCTGGGCACATAGCCTTGGGCGCATGACCCTGGATGTCCAGTCTGTTAAAGACAGAAGTATTCTGGTTGGCGTTATGCGCGGAAACATCCCCTTGGGCGCATGGTTTGGGCGCATGCTTGGTGGAGCAGCGCTGTTTTCTCCCAGTTTTGCCTCCTTCGTTTGTGAGCCTCGCAGGATTTGCCCAGAGTGTCATACATCCCGATTTTTGGCGTCATAATGTTTTTCTTTGCCAAGTCTCGAGCGTCGAACACTCTGTTGTTGGTTGTGCAGGAAAGAAGTCACTGGGCTAGTAGAGTCCAGAATGGTGTGAGCCTTCTCCATTTGGGTAACTTCTGTGGCAGAGTCATGCGCCCATGTGACAGAGTCATCCAATTGCATATCTGCTATGATACTATTAGGATATGCACAGCGAGCCTTCGGAAGCCAATTCTTACGAGACTTGTTTGACTTTGCTGATTTTGAGGGAGTAGAGCCATCCCTCGAGAGGAAAAGGTAGTCCCCAGCAGAGTCGCCATTTTTGTGGACACACACAAAACGAAGAAGAAAACACTGTCTTTTCTTTATTGGCGCAAGGCACCACAAATCGAGTACGCCTGAGAGATCCTGCACTGAGGATTCCCGAGTACAAAAAAGAATTCTGGGGAATGGGATGATGGAGATCGAGCGACAGTTGCTCCTTTACTCCGTTGATGCTCCGATTACAAAAGTGGGAGAAAACCTAAAAAAATTGCTAACTCTCGGCTCACTGGCAAGAAGTGCAGCAATTTGGCTCTTGAAAATGCTCTCCGTTCTGTGTTTTGAAGAGGGATGAGGCCCCCTTTTTATAGTCGTTCTTGAGCTGGGAATATGTTATACGCCCACATGAGGAAAACATACTGGTTTTCATGTGGGTGCATAGTCCTGCCTTGGGCGCATAGGGTATAGGCACATGCAGGCTGCGAGATCGTGGGTTGGTCGTGGTGTTGACGTGGCCGCATGCTTCGGTGCACGACTGATGGTGGAGACTGACGTGGGTGTGCGCTTCGGTGCACGTTTTGATCATGGCTTTGGCCGAGTCAGGCATGGGCGCATAGCCCTGTTTCAGGCTATGCGTCCTCCTTCACAGAGGGTGGCTTGGGTGCATAGAGCTTCACAGGCTTGGGCGTATAGAGCTTCGCAGGATGATGGGCGCATTGGAGCTTCTCTGGGTGACTTGAGCACATAGGAGCTTCACTTGGGCGCATATGTCCTCTTTTGGCATGGACGCATAAGGCTTTATTTGCTAAAATTTTCATGCTTCTACAACGCGTACTTTCAGAAGTCGTCGATGAAGGTTATGAAATACTTTATCCCGATCTTTCTAGAGAATTGTTTGAAGTCACAGATATCGGAGTGTTCCAACTCCAGAAGATCTGTACTTCTATTAACCCGAGGAAAGGGTTTCCTTGTGATCTTCGTTTGAGCACAAAATTCATATTTCTCTACCTTGCACCCACACTTGGAGATAAGTCCTAAACTAGGCATTCTGTTAATTCGTTTACAATGAGTATGTCCTAACCTATTATGCCACAACTCAAGTGTATAAGCAGAAGGAGTGATTGCATTAATTACATTTGACTGATTTACAAGCTAAATTTTGAACATTCCTTCGGTATAAAAAGCTTTCCTGAAATATGTTCCCTTAATAGACATCACCATCTGGCCAGCATTAATGTCCATCTTGAGGCCTGTATTACAGAGTAGGCCTTCCGAGATCAGGTTCTTTGCAATAGCAGGTACATGTTTCACACCTTGAAGAGTCAGAGACTTCCCCCAAGTCAGCTTCAAAACCACCGTTTCGATCCGAGCACTTCAGCTTGTGCCTGGTTCGCCACCATAACCACTTCAGAAGTTGGTGTATAGGTGGTGAACCACTCCTTGCTGGAGCAGACATAGCAGGTGGCTCCAGTGTCTACCTACCAGTCAGAGTCAGTCCTCACCGCATCGACCTGCGCAATCATAGCAATAATGTCAGTGATCAAAGAAACCTTGCTAGGCACTTCTTCACCTGTGGCAGCATTGGCCTTTCGTTAATTAAGCTTTGAGATTGTTAGTCCCGGGACACAATTTTTGATGAAAAACTGAGAAAATGAAACGATTGTAAAAATAACGTTTCTAGCAACACTCAAAGAAGATGCTTGAAAGAGATCCTTGGAGGATTCTGGATAACAAAAATCTAAAAAGATTTCATTATAGCAGCAAACGAAAGTAGTACTTCTAAAAGAAGTATCCAATCGAATTGCTAGTAGTAGCATCGATGACAAGCGATGGATGGAAGAACAGCCTGCTGGGGTGAATGATCATCGTTGCTCAAAGCTTAATTCGCCCCACACGAACAGCTTCCAGGAACCAGCAAGTTCGACGGAGAACTTTGGAACAGTCTGCTCTTCTGACTCCTCGGATGGCGCACGGACTCTTTTGCAAAGTAACGCTGGTACAACGCTTCTCTTCTCTCTCAAAGTTTATGAAAATTCGTAAGGAATTCTGAACACTTGTCTTTTTCTTATCTATATGCACTATGAGAGAGAAGAGATCTTATATAGGCCCACGCTGCAACTGCCCAATTAGTATAACATTTGGTACGTGGGAAAAATCGCTTCGAACGTGCTGTAACCGCTTTGATAGACACGATCTGAGTCAACTGACGCACCGCGCATGCAAAGTACAAAGTGCGCCAACAAAATGCCACAATACGCCTCATGAGCCCATGAGCCCGAGTCCGAGTCGAGCTCTATTAGAAATTAATTTCCAAGAGCAAAAAGCATGAATGCTTCATTGTTGATTTGGCCTTTTTTCTACTAGAAAAATACCCCCACATGGCACACCCACGTGCACCTCCACACCACTTGTGTATCTCTAAACAATCATAGCTTATATATAGAGATACATTTCTTTTGGCCTAGTTGTCACGATCCGCTACCCAAATTGTTGGGCCGGACCGAGTCATGTCCAGCCTACGCTTGAGGTAAAACGTAGTAAGCTGTTCTAAAAATAAACAATACAAGATCAAAGTGTGCTAACATTTCTATTTGTCATATTGAGTCAGAATATCACAAACACAAAATTATCTAGTATATGAATATGTTCCGAATACATAGCCAAAATGTAAAACTGGATACAGGTCCAATAACAAAATACATAGTCTAAAATATGTCTGCTCTTACAAGTACAGAGCAACTAAACAAACTAGACGAGTTTTTCCGCAGGTACATCCTTGTAAGGTGAAGCCTGATCCTCGATGGCGACCCCATAACAGGAGTTATATAGCGACTCCCCCTCGATAAGTATACCTACAACGTTATTCTGTCAGGACGGGAGCAAGTACTGATTCTACAAACTAAATATACGGAGCATGAAACAGAGATGTAATAATAGGAAATCATGGCATATCATAATCTATCATGGCAAGGATACATTTGTCATGGCGACAGATGTACATGTAATATTTAAAACTGGAGTAGGCACATGATCGTCAATAGGTGTACAATGTACTATAGCATATGTAAATAAAATGTACATATGTAAAAGTGTACAAGCATAGGTGTACATCCGTACAGAAATGCGGGGTAATGGCCTACGACAAGGTATGCATATAAAATGCGACCTTTCTCGGTACATACGTACGGAAGAAGGGGGCATGATCACGTACTCAACTATCAGTTTTTCCATAACCCAGATTCTAACATGTGAGAGATACGAGAACAGTATAAAACATGTGAAAGATACTGGGAGCAGCATAAAGCAGGTGAAGTCAGGACTTGCAGTTTTTAGAAACAGTATTTTACTACGATTCATTCACAGTTATTATCACATGCAGTAAATAAAGTTTGTAGAGGTACTTGCCCCGAGCAAAGCAAGGATAAGAATATGTAGCTATGGATGTCCGGTGTCCTGTCAAAATGATATACAATCTCAGTTTTAAGTTATGATTAAGATTTATACTAGTGGTGTGACACGGCTCCTAATAGGATACTAGCTAAATGATGCTCTAGCAGTCTAATGTAGGGTGTTACAACATCTAAACCAACACGTAGTGTCTCTACACTAAGGTAGGGTAAGGTCCCGATACTAAAATATCCCAAAAACCCATAAAAACACACAAGTCAATATTAATTAATTAATTATTCAGAATGTACATTATGTTCCAGTAATTATTAAGATAGTTATACAGTCTTATTTTATGTGAAATAATACTCCATATTGATCATTGTTAATTATAGTAATTTAATATAAATTTTCTGGAATTTATAATCCAGTGTAAGTATTTATTAAAAATCAGTTTACAAGTGTACAATGAAAATGAGTTCTGGTTTCCTATTTTTAAAAAGTGGTAAAACAGTAAATTAAATCCTTGAAATTAATAGAAAAATATTTAGAACATAATGGAATCAATTTAGGGCAAATTTGAAATTATTTTTCATTTATTAAATTTTTGAAAATAGGGTTATAAATTTACCCTCCCTGAAAAATTTCGTCCTCGAAATTTCCAAGGTAACAAGCGAAAAAAGACTACTCTCTCTCGGATGGTGGATCGAACAGATAAGGGTACTTCTCCCTCATGTCCGACTCCCGCTCCCAAGTGGACTCTCCTGGCGAGTGTCTGCTCCAAGCTACTCTGACTAAGGGGATGACCATGTTCCTCAGCCTCTTCTCTCTGCGGTCTAATATCTCCACGGGCTGCTCTGCGACTCCAAGGCTCGGTCCGATATCCAGCTCTGAATGATCCAGTATATGGCTGGGGTCGGGAACGTATCTCCTCAGCTGAGACACATGAAAGACGTTGTAAACTCCTGCTAGGTTGGGTGGCAGTGCAACCTTGTAAGCAACCTCCCCGATCCTGCCGAGTATCTCGAACGGTCCAATGTATCTAGGGCTCAACTTGTTGCCTCATCCGAATCGAATCGTCCCTCTGGTTGGTGATATCTTCACCAACATCATACCTCCATCGGCGAACTCCATCGGTCTACGACTAGCATCGGCCCAGTATTTCTGCCTGTCCTGAGCAACTCTGAGTCTGTAACTCCCCAGTCCCAAAATGCGTAGGACTAGGAACGTAGACATGCCAGTTGTATACATACGAAGTACATAGGCCTCGTATGGATACATAAGCTATAAAATGTAGTAATCCAAGATAAACTAAATCTCATCCACAATAAAAATAATAATAATATAAAAATCAACGTGAATATTTATGATACAATCATTGGGCGGAGACAAATTCACTACCAACAAGTAAGGAAAGAAATATATGGAAATGAAATGAGTTTGGCGAGCGAAGCGAAGACGATCCAATACAATCATCCTCGAGGAAATAGCGATGATCACGGCTAGAGCTTGAATACCTGCGAAAGACAATGGCACACACACCTGGCGAGATAACCAGGTCCTCAGAGGGACGTAACAAGACACATAATATCACGCCGGTAACTGAATAAATAAAGCTCAACAGAAAAGTATATTTAACTACACAAATAAAGGTCCTTAACCATTCTATGTGAGAATGCATTTTGAAGACAACGTTCCACACAAGGGCTCCCGAGACTAGAACTGATCCTGGCTGAATCATCTCAATATCGAGTTTCTCTAGATCTTTCCGCAAATGTCGATCTATCATCAGATACCATGCCATCGGATGCCTGCTCAGCGCATCCGCTACCACATTTGCCTACCCGAGGTGATACTGCAAATCGATGTCGAAGTCCTTCATCAACTCCATCCATCTTCTTTGCCTCATGTTCAGCTCCTTCTGCATGAACACATACTTCAAGCTCTTGTGGTCAGTAAAGATTTCAACTCGCTCTCCGTATAAATAGTATTTCCACAACTTGAGTACGAAGACCACCGCAGCTAACTCTATGTCGTAAGTAGGATAGTTCCGTTCATGAGTCCGTAATTGCCTAGATGCATAAGCAATCACTTTTAAATGCTGTTGTAAAACACATCCTAGCCCCTTTCCCGAAGTATCGCGGTAAACGGTAAAACCTCCAGATCCTGAAGGTAATGCCAGAATTGGAGCGGTCATCAGCCTCCTCTTCAGCTACTCAAATGCTGTCTGACAGTCCTCTGACCAGATGTACTCTGCATCCTTCTGCGTCAGCTTTGTCATGGATTCAGCTATTCTAGCAAAGTCCTGGACGAACTTCCTATAATAGCCTGCTAATCCTAAGAAACTCTTGATCTCTTAAACCGATGTCGGAGCCTTCCACGTCTCGACCGCAGCAATCTTTCTGGGATCCACTGAGATCCCCTCTCTAGTGACCACACGATCAAGAAACTCCACTCGGTCTAGAAAGAACTCGCACTTCGACAATTTGGCATACAACCTCTCCTTCCTCAGAATTCCCAAAACTGTCCGCAAGTATTTTATGTGCTCTTCTGGCGTCTTCGAGTATATCAGGATGTCGTCGATAAATACCATGACGAACTTATCCAGATACTGGTGAAATGTCTTATTCATCAAGTTCATAAAGACAGCTGGCGCATTTGTGAGACCAAATGGCATCACCATAAACTCGTACTGCCATACTTCGTGTTGAATGCAGTCTTCTGGATGTCTTCAGCCCTGATGTTCACCTGGTGGTAACTGGATCTCAAATCTATCCTGGAAAATACCTTCGCCCCACTCAACTGGTCGAACAAATCATCTATCCGAGGCAGAGAATATTTGTTCTTAATGGTGATGGTATTCAATGCCCAGTAGTCAATGCACAACCGGACTGTACCATCCTTATTCGGCACAAAGAGCACTGGCGCTCCCTATGGAGAAGCACTAGATCGATGAAACCCTTTTTCAACAGGTCATCGATCTGCTCCTTCATCTCTACGGCCTCCTTGGGGTTCACCCTATAGCAAGCCCGAGATACTGGTGATGAGTCCAGTACTAAATCTATGGTGAACTCCACATCTCTGTTAGGCGGAAGTCCTGGAAGATCCTCTAGGAATACATCCATAAACTCCCTAATGATAGGGTGTGGCGGTGCTAACTCCCCAACTGTCGCACAACAGTTCGGCTCTAGGCTGATCTTTGCCCCTATCCTCCTGACACTGAATGGTGTCGTTCAGGGGGGACTGAACAAAATAATACCCTCATGACAGTCTATAGCTGCGTGAGCATAGCTAAAAAAATTCATTCCCAATATGATATCATATCCGGGAAGTGGTATCACAAAGAATCGTCCCCCAAACTCTCTCAGCTATAGTAATAGAGCATCTATAGATAGCTCTAATGGGTACTGGTCTGCCTTCCGTCGTTACTCTACTCATCTCCTCGGTGGGTGTAGCTATTAAGTAGTGTTTTTGTAAAAACTCTAATGACAGAAAGCTATGCAATGCACCAGAATCAAACAAGCATAGAGCTAGAAAAGTATACAAATAAATATGACATGTGATGACGTCGGCCAAATAATCTAGCTCCGAAATCTGCTTCGGCTCTGCCTCAAGAGCTAGACTGTAAACCCCCGTCCTGAAAATTTTTGAATTATTATTATAATTATTTGACCCAGTATAATGATTTGGGATTCTGTAGATAATTAACTAATATATTATATAGCTAAAAGACACTTACAGGGGAATATGTATGTATATAGTCCAAAAGGAATATACATATGTATACACATATACATATAAGAGCACCATCCTAACATTAGGCCTAGGGAGGCCCTTATACAAAAATCAGAAGGTGAGAGGGGGCTTGGTGTAAATAACCAAGGATTCAAATTGTGGAAGCAGCCGACCCATTCTGTTCTATTCGAACAACTCGGAGATAAAATCTCCATATCCATTAGAGATCAGGAGATCAAATTCAAATCGGATTTCCTCCTTATCCCGTCCAAGTAGAACCAATTCGGTATATATATGGGAAGCAGAGATAGACGACCCTCTCCATCTGAAAACCCTAGAAGTAGCGGCTACCACTTTTCACGTGTGGAGTCTTCATCGAAGAACACTTTCAGAAAACACTAAGGTTAGTATTGATTCTATGAATTATTTTTATCATTCACTAACTAGGGAACACCATCATTCGACAATATGACCGAGACAAGTTAGCTAATGGTGATAAAGGATATGTACTTGTGAATCTCTCGGTTAGTTAGCGTAGTACCTTAAATATGCAAATTTCAGTTCATATGGGTGTGTATCAAAGTTTAGGAGGGGCTTATGGAGTGAATGTGTCGAACATAGTAGAATAAAGGTGTACCATGTATATTGGTACGGGAAACGATATTACCTGTACTTATCACTGCTCTCAATAGCAGTACGTGCAAGAAGAGAAATATAGTTGAACATATGATCCTGTGTGAGTGAGTAAATCGGTTATGGATACAAAGACATGAGTGTAAGTTCCTGATATATGTATGGGTGAGAAATCGATAGAAAAAGAATAAACAGAGTTTGTGTTGAACTTCTACGGGAAGATCGGAGACAACATACCTTAATAGCATAGCCAGGCATAGTGCATATGCACCTGTATTATCCGTGGCTGACATGAATCATAACAGAGAAACATGAACCATGGGCAATAAACAGAGGAAAGGAAATTACAATTACACTTGGTTGCACTTGTATAGGTTGTATCAGTAATTGGTATCCGATTGGATACTGGAAGTATAATTCGTTTCAGTCAAGTGCCATAACCTGGTTCACCTCTGTTTTGTTTACCAAAACTTCACTTTCTAAAAAAACATGTTCAGAACCTTCCTAGTCTAGTATCATAGGTTAGAAGATATAGCAACAATGTAACAGTATAGGTTCGGGCAAGAACAGGTTGGCATATAGGCCGATGTCCAGGCACCTGTATGGAGTATTCTAACTATTCTCCTAATAATTCTCTTAATGATACTCAGTTCATTGAAACCTTCTCACATTTTCCTCATGCAAGCTTTCTCCTAGTTCACAATTTATAAGCTACTTAAGCACTCCATCATGATTAAAACCGTATCAGAGCAAAAGGTTAAGTCCTGTACCTGTGTGTGTATTTTGGTTGCCATGGGTGTGAGAGCATCCTCATTCAATCCAGGGTGCACAATAGTTTTCTGTGCAATACAAACTGGAAAATACACGAGCACGGGTCGACCCAAGGATAGGTAGGTGGACTAGTGTAGGACACTACGAGAATTAGAGGGTGCTCATGTTGCAGGATTGGGTCAATAGAAGAGTAGACTAAATGATAAACTGAAATGCTTACTCATGTTGCCATATAGAGTGGTAGTATCAGATGTACCTAGTTGTATCAGACATCCAGGATATGGGTCGGGTGCCTATAAATACAGGTATAACAAAAGGGGGTTTATAGGTACCATTCAATTTATGAGTTGGTATCACTCTCGTCATGTGTTAAGTGCAGCAGGAATGGTAGCAGTAGCAGGAACACTCTAATATAGGTTTACATATCATATCTGTTGGGGTTGAATAGATGTGTCAGTTAGCTGAATATGAGTATCAAAAATTGGTGAGGCCTACGGGTAGAAGTCTGTGTTGTCACGCCCCGCCCCTGTAGTAGCGATCGTCCTCGCTAAGGCATGATTCCGTACGAGCCTAGGTTGTACTCGTGCAAGGCGGGTTCCATAACGGCCGATTTCAGCGGCTGCGATGGGGTCGTCGCACAGAAGTCCCAAGCAGAGACATTGAATAATAGCAGCAGAATTTGAAGCAAAACACAAGTAAATGCAAAATACTCTTTTATTGATATTGAAACAAAGGTTACAATGGGGGGCAAGGCCAAGATTACAAGTCTCTCAAGCTCACTCAAGCTCACTCATCTCACATTACAAGTCACTCAGCTCTCTCTCTTCTCTCAATACATGTCTTGAACCAGCGGATGCTTCGGAAGGCGACGTCCATACATTATGTCCCATATAAGTCTTGACTGCATGCGGCCGCACGCTTCGACTCACCAAGGAACTCCGTGCCTCGATGCATCCAAGCGAGCTCCGCGACACGAGCTTCTACCTGTGCCTGCACATAAAAACTATGTGGGTGTCAGTACTCAATTGTACTGGTGGAATGAGCTCCTCGCCCACCCATACAAAACCAACACGATCAGTTACTTTGTGCAACATAGTTCCTTTATGATTGTCTTACTATTCTTGCCTTAGGATCAGTTTTAGGACCGACGCCTTGGCCTACTTTGTGTCTCTAGACCATCTCGTGCTTGCAATGACAACGTTAACTCATACCTTGCCTCACGACCCTTCTCGTGCTAACAACGTTAACCTATCAATTCGTGCTTGCCTTTCGACACAAAATCAGAGACGCAACTACGCGACAAGACTCCATTCCCGTGTGACCGTGCTATAAGTCCTTGTTGAGGCCATGCCTCGCAACTCAGTGAGACTTAACCATATCGCCGCCTCGTGGCCCTTTCCGCCATACGGCCCTTGCTAATTTGATCACCAACTGAACCAAATCATGACTTGTGGGCTAAGTGCCACTCGACCGACTTTGCCTTGCGGCATTTCCTGACTTAAACTCAAACAAACTTATACAACTTATATGTCAACAACTTCAGACTCGATGCCACAACTCGTGCCGAAGCACGTCGCCTATGTTGATGCCAAGTCTTAGGCCCAAACATTGTGTTCTAACTTCACACACATTCAACTAGACTTAATCCAAAGGCACACACGCGGATTGGCGCCCGTGTCGACCCATCTATATGAATTGGTCACTAACATCACAAGCTATTATGGACTATAGCCTTGCTATTCGGCGACCCTTTCAACGCAAGTAGCTAGCCCCGCTGAAAGTTCTCGAATAACCCGAGCGGTTCGTCCAGCTACGGCTATACATGTTTTCCTCCGGAACGACGTAGTCCCATGGCGCCCAAGGTTGCCGCTCGTAGAAACTCCTCATTGTCAACAAGTTGTCCAATGACCATGTAAGACTCGACTCGAACTAACGTCTCACACAGTCATTCTTCTTCCAATGTTACCATCTCTTTCAAAACCAAGTTCAAGACTTCTTTCCTTGAGAACCCTCGACGACCCACTGTCGCGAGCATTATTTCCAGGTTACCATATCATTTCATTCAACTCAATGCCTATTCGATAGTCCTTTCTCCAAAACTTATTAAATCAACCGTGGTTCATGCCTTAAACACTAAGTCCGTGCATCGTGCCTTAAACCGACTTTCGATCTACGCGACGCTATCGCCCAAGTCATACTTTATATGACGAGCCTTGAGACCGTAAGACTATATGGTTATACCCAACTGTAGAACTCGTAGGACCGTGCTTGCTACCACTCCAATAGCCTAACATAATTTGCCTAACTTAAACGCACAATGACTCGACGAGCAAAGGCTGTATCAAGCCTCGCATCGCAGAAACGTGCCGCGTATGCGTTCGACTTCTGAACAACCAAGTCATTTGGCTGCCTAGACTTATATCATAAGCCGTGCAACGCAACTTAACTCATGGGACAAGCCAAGGCTATGCCAAGCCTTGGATGATAGGACCGTGCATGCTTTATGAAGCATTTATGCGGGCGACGCCTATGACTTAGGCTACGTTCATAACTTTGCCTACTCAACCAACTTTCCTTCTTCCAAGCCACGGGACGAATGATCAAGTGTCATTTTCAAAGCACGTCGTGCACCAACTCTAAGCCGACCGATGGACCTTTCTATATTCTAACTCAATTCGACCCGTCGGGATTATTCCCTTTAGCTATGTGGATTCGTCACTTTTATTAGCAAGCCTACTTGTGCAAGTTGAAAATATGCTATTTATTATGTGAAGGCTAAGATGAGGCAAGTTCACCGAAACTACCCCACCAGAGCGAGCGGTCGCCTTAACCGAGCAATATCTTCGAACAGCCGTTGTAATGCTAAGTCCGAACGCCGTCTGCGTTCCGATTCCTCCGAATGACTGAGCGGGACGAGGAACTACATCATACACCACTCAGAAAAAGTTTCGTCCTTGAAACTAACTGAGTACACTTATCGACTTATCACTTATTCGACATCCTAAGTTTCTCGCACACATTTCCTCTATGCATTTCTCAAATCCGAGCCACGCTCGTACTACCCTCAATCCGTTCTTCAAAACTCATGATCTCAAAATCCTCGACACTTCTCATTCCTCAAGTCTCACTTGAATTTAACATATCACTTAGTTTGGATCGTGCACACATTCCAGGCGTCCCGAAAATACATGCTTTTCAACCAAGCCTTGTGATAGTGAATCCAATTCCACCTATCGATCCACCCACTCAATCCTGAAAATCAATCCTACCGATGCTAACTCTTACAACATGGACATCTCGTCTAGCCGCTAGGCAATCTCTTTAGGCTAAAGTCAATTGTCAGTATTGGAATCACAG
Organism: Iris pallida; assembly: GCA_029216955.1. Classification (NCBI taxonomy): domain Eukaryota; kingdom Viridiplantae; phylum Streptophyta; class Magnoliopsida; order Asparagales; family Iridaceae; genus Iris; species Iris pallida. Next base: position 7,285,024 of record JANAVB010034616.1, on the reverse strand, counting down.
TTCCCAAACAACGATATCAACACTGACCCCATCCTAAGGTCAAACCAAGTTAATATTACAGGGTTTTTATTCACGCTCGTATCACTCTGATTTCTAAACATCGAGCATTGATTTCCTACACACATCCCAACGTTCGTCGCACGGGATCCGAGTCGTTCAGCAAAGCCATCCTATTATAAGTTCATTTAACCAAATCTTCGATACATCAATATTGTTCATTCAACAAGCCATTTCACATAGTCTATCTCTTCAAACACGTTCAATATAGTCCGTCTATCAATCCTACCAAGTCAAGCACACTACGACATAATTCATCGCTAAGCCATAATTCACATTCCATACTCCCTAAGTCATTTATCCCAATTTACGAAATCGATCACAAAGTCATATGACTTAATAATACGTTGTGCTCCGATCTCACACGAGTCAGATTATCTACGGTGGGCATAAATCACCATGCTCCGATCTCACGCGAGTCAGATTATCCACGGTGGGCATAAATTACCATGCACGCTCCCACGAAATAATCATCCTCATCGGGACGTAACTCTTGTTCGAGTCTAGACTAATTCATTTTCGATGCACGGATTGGACCTACTCAATCCTCAAGTTTATTTCATTCATCAATCGCAAGTCCTAACATCCTCAAATTTTCCTTCGCATCAAACCGACAAGTCGAGACAATCAAAGTTGCCGCATCCTGATTTTCTGGGTTCGATCATTCCCGTGACATGAATTACCATGTCAGCGCTCACGCAGAACGATCGCCCCAAATCTAACGTGACGCATGTGCGAGGCTTGAGTTGCGCTCGCGCAAGACAAGAATGTCGACGTTGTGGTTATCCGCGTAACCATCAAGACACTTCGATTTTTCATCCAACATTCATCTCAATCAAAATCCTAAGTATGGCATCCAACTGAACAATAACACTTGCACGATCGTCATTCGCCGAGTCAGAGTACCCCCAAGTTATCGCATATCGATTTTTGATATGCCTCAATACCATCGACGATATGCGTAACCTGACGATCTTCCTTTACAACTAATTTTGAGTCGTACGAATGATGCCATCGTTCGACTGGATAATCTCCTTGACATTCAATTCAAGTTCGATCATTATTCCTTTATCTTAAGTCATCGACCAACGTATTTTTTTAATTCGCATTATTCTTGCTAACTCAATCATCGAATGACATCCATTCCAATCCTCAGAGTCATTGCATAACTTCAAAATTCAACTTTTTCATGCACGCTATCTTCCCATCGTGCTAACTTTTAGTATATGATCTGTATCAATTTCCTCGATCAAGTCATCCATTCATACACCCTAACTTTTCTTCGATTCGATTTCACCTACTCAATCATTTTGTATTTCATACTCGCGAACAATCCTCAATCCCGTGCACGTTTCGTGCGCGTCAATTTCTAAGTTCGAATCGACTCATCAAAATCTTCAAGACTATATTTTGCTCAATCATATTCAATCTAAGGCTTTGCATCCACGCGACGCTTGCTGACAGAATCATCGATATCCCACATCCTCAATCGATCGATCGACTTTCCTGAGACTATCGCATACACCACTCAGGAATGAAGTCATTCAACCAATCCTCAAAACTATCATTCGAATCAAAATCGACTTCTTTGAATCCCGTTCGAACCATTCCTCTAATTTCAAGCACGCTCATCTATATCGCATCGACGATACCGTCGCTCGATAACACCCCTATCGACAGTCATCCCACATTTACTCAATCGAGTTTAACTCATTCTAGCTCGAACATTACGAATCCCGCACTCGACTTTGCTAAGGTTGACATAATCCTTGGTGTATATGCCCAGCCCGACTTAGCCAACCGTGCTTACATAAACCATCTTTTCGTTTTATCAAAAACAGTTCTCCTATGTTTTACAAAATAGTTAGACTTATTGTATGGACATCCTGTGGGACAATTGAGAGAGAGCGCACCAACAATATCAACTTTGCGGAAGCAATACTTCAGAGTTTGCGGAAACAACGGAGTTAAAGAATTCAATCGATAGTCCAAGGACGTAAAGCCGTGCTCTAATACCATTATATCACGCCCCGCTTCCGTAGGAGCGATCGTCCTCACTAATGCGTGATGTCGTACGAGCCTAGGTTGCGCTCGTGCAAGGCGGGTTCCATAACGGCCGATTTTAGCGGCTGCGACGGGGTCGTCGCACAGAACTCCCAAGCAGAGACATTAAATAATAGCAGCAAAATTTGAAGCAAAACACAAGTCATTGCAAAACACTCTTTTATTGATATTGAAACAAAGGTTACAATGGAGCGCAAGGCCAAGATTACAAGTCTCTCAAGCTCACTCAAGCTCACTCATCTCACATTATACGTCACTCAGCTCTCTCGCATCTCTCAAAACATGTCTTGAACCAGCGGATGCTTCGGAAGGCGACGTCCATACATTATGTCCCGTATAAGTCTTGACTCCATGTGGCCGCACGTTTCGACTCGCCAAGGAACTCCGTGCCTCGACGCATCCATGCGAGCTCCGCGCCACGAGCTTCTACCTGTGCTTGCACATGAAAACTATGTGGGTGTCAGTACTCAACTGTACTGGTAGAATAATTTTTTCGCCCACCTATACAAAACCAACACATTCATTTAATTTGTGCAACATAGTTCCTTTATGATTGTCTTACTAGTCTTGCCTTAGGATCAGTTTTAGGACCGACGCCTTGGCCTACTTTGTGTCTCTAGACCATCTCGTGCTTGCAACGACAATGTTAACTCATACATTGCCTCAAGACCCTTCTCGTGCCAACAACGTTAACCTATCTAGTCGTGCTTGCCTTTCGGCACAAAATCAGAAACGCAACTACGCGACAAGCCTCCATTCCCGTGTGACCGTGCTATAAGTCCTTGTTGAGGCCGTGCCTCGCAACTCAGTGAGACTTAACCATATCGCCGCCTCGCGGCCCTTGCCGCCACGCGGCCTTTGCTACTTTGATCACCAACTAACCCAAATCATGACTTGTGGGCTAAGTGCCACTCGACCGACTTTGCCTTGCGGTATTTTCTGACTTAAACTCAAACCAACTTATATGCCGACAACTTAAGACTCGAAGCCACAACTCGTGCCGAAGCACATCGCCTATGTTGATGCCAAGTCTTAGGCCCAAACATTGTGTTCTAACCACACACACATTCAACTAGACTCAATCCAAAGGCACACACGTGGATTGTCGCATGTGCCAACCCATCTATATGAATTGGTCACTAACATCACAAGCTATCATGGACTATAGACTTGCTATTCGGCGACCCTTTCAACGCAAATAGCTAGCCCCGCTGAATGTTTCCGAATAACCCGAGCGGTTCGTCCAGCTACGGCTATACATGTTTCCCTCCGGAACGACGTGGTCCCATGGCGCCCAGGGTTGCCTCTCGTGGAAACTCCTCATTGTCGACAAGTTGTCTAATGACCATGTAAGACTCGACTCGAACTGACGTCTCACACAGTCATTCTTCTTCCAATGTTACCATCTCTTTCAAAACCAAGTTCAAGACTTCTATCCTTGAGACCCCTCGACGACCCATGGTCGCGAGCATTCTTTCCATGTTACCATATTATTTCATTCAACTGAATGCCTATTCGATAGTCCTTTCTCCAAAACTCATTAAATCAATCGTGGTTCATGCCTTAAACACTAAGTCTGTGCATCGTGCCTTAAACCGACTTTCGATCTACGCTATCGCCCAAGTCATACTTTATATGACGGGCCTTGAGACCGTAAGACTATGTGGTTATACCCAACCGTAGAACTCGTAGGACCATGCTTGCTACCACTCCGATAGCCTAACATAACTTGTCTGACTTAAACGCACAATGACTCGAAGAGCAAAGGCTACGTCAAGCCTCGCATCGTGAAAACGTGCTGCGCATGCGTTCGACTTCTGAACGACCAAGTCATTGGGTGCCTAGACTTATATCATAAGCCGTACAACGCAACTTAACTCATAGGGCAAGCCAAGGCTATGCCAAGCCTTGGACGATAGGACCGTGCATGCTTTATGAAGCATTTATGCGGGCGACGTCTATGACTTAGGCTACGTTCATAACTTTGCCTACTCAACCAACTTTCCTTCTCCCAAGCCACGGGACGAAGGATCGAGTGTCATTTTCAAAGCACGCCATGCACCAACTCTAATTTGACCATTGTACCTTTCCATATTCTAACTCAATTCGACCCATCGGGATTATTTCCTTTAGCTATGTGGATTCGTCACTTTTATTATCAAGCCTGCTTGTGCAAGTTGAAAACATACAATTTATTATGTGAAGGCTAAGATGAGACAAGTTTACCGAAACTACCCCACCTGAGCGAGCGGTCGCCTTAACCGAACGATGTCTTCGAGCAGCCGTTGCAAGGCTAAGTGCGAATGCCATCGACGTTCCGATTCCTCCGATTGACTGAACGGGACGGGGCACTACATGTACAATGCACATTATATGACTGTGTATTAGGTAACCCACATGGAAGGATGCATCAATTGAGAGGTACAAGCTGTGAACTGTTGGCAGGGCATGGTACCAAGTGTATGGAATAACTGCAGCTCTGTAACTAAGGGGCTCTGTTAACAGAGGTGAGGTAGAGAGACATATGTATAGTGGGGTTGGGTTGCAACTGAAGGTAACCATAGGGTTGTGTATATGGGTGACCTATAATTGTATATATATATATATATATATATATATATATATATATATATATATATATATATATATATATATACATTTATATACACAAGATACCATATAGACAACAAGTCATGGGATGAGGTGATTGTAGGGATGGTTAAGTAACAGCCTTACTTTACCTCCTACAATAGGGGCAAATCGAAGTAACAATAGAAGGAGGTGAATGAGATTTTGAATAAAGTGGCACTGATATTGAAGGTTGAAGATGCAAGATTTTATAATATTTTCTATATATATATATATATATATATATATATATATATATATATATATATATATATATATATTTATATATATATATATATATATACATTTATATACACAAGATACCATATAGACAACAAGTCATGGGATGAGGTGATTGTAGGGATGGTTAAGTAACAGCCTTACTTTACCTCCTACAATAGGGGCAATCGAAGTAACAATAGAAGGAGGTGAATGAGATTTTGAATAAAGTGGCACTGATATTGAAGGTTGAAGATGCAAGATTTTATAATATTTTCTCTCTACTAGAAATCCTCTTCCCATGATGCTGTTGTTTGAGAACGACTTTCACAATCACTTGATGATGACTACATCTCAGCAAAAGGGGTTGATTACATAAAAAAAATCAGACAGAGAAGACGCATTTCACATTTGAGGATTTTTGTATTTGGTTAGCTTTTAAATGATGCCCAAGGATATGTATCTCGTTATAGTATGTTTTATGTTTAAACAGCTTGACTGGTCTACAAGTTGGCTTCTTTTAATATATTCCTTCCAGTTGGAAGAGTAATGATAGTGATATTTGTAATTGAGGTTTAAGAATGTAACATGTCTATTAATAGAATTGGCATTTACTGCATCTGTTTAGATGAATTCTTATTGCCAGCTATATCCTTTGTGCTTATGCTTGTAGTTTCTTGCAATTTGACTTCATGCTAGATGCTTGAAGTATCAGAGGAGAAAATTCTCCATAGGCCATGTATCCAAGAATGTGAGTAGTGTTGTATATTAGAGTATAACAGGTATTGCAATAACAGGTAGACCAATGAAGCTAGGGGTGTTGTGTGTCTTCACTAGAATGCAACATAGGAGTGAGTAGTGCAGACAAGTTCAAACATAATATTTGCATCTTTATAAAAGTAGGAAGGGTAAGTCAATTTATTAGGAGAGTATCACAGGAAAGGGATTTGTTTATAGGGAACATGTAGGCATGACCAAGACACCAAATAGTCTAAGAGTACAGGTCACAAAGGGGTTGGGGAGCATGAGGCAAGGTACCACCTACTCATTAAAATACAAATTAACCTAGAAGGCTAATCATCAAATAGTTAGACATTTTGTACTCTCAAATTGTATTTTGATCCTATTAATTCATAAAACAGGTTTATTGGGTTTCGACTCAGCTTTTGACCCGTGCCAGCAGTGCAGGACCACAGGCAAGTATACCTTGCCTTTCGTTACAGCTTTATTTACATGCTTTCTGCCTTCATTATTCAGTTGATTGCTGACATGTGCTTCATTATTGCTCACAATTAGCCTTGTAGCTTTAGTGGACATACTTTTCACTTGTACTGGTTTGAGTTGTATCGAAGGATGATCACGCTATAAATTGAACTGCTATTTTCTTATTTTGATTGCTTACAACCAGCGAGTCCACACACGGGGCGAGGGTTGATCGTTTTCACCTGCGAGTCCACACACGGGGCGAGGGTGACTTGTCTTGAAACTGACCTATGAGTCCACATTCGGGGCGAGGGTTGGTTATTCCATTGATCACTCATTTGCTTGTTTTCCAGCAGTTCATTTATATACGTAGTTGTTCCTACATTCATGTCTCATGATTGTTTAGTTTTTTATGTTTATATCCTGGATTTCCTTCATGTGATAAACTGTTAGAAAGGCTTGTATATTATGTATCTTACTAGTCTGAGGACCTGATGATCTTCAGGTAGCTGCACTGAGCCAGGTGGAGACGAGCAGGTTTGAGCCATCTTTGGACCACGGTGCCGCAGCAAACGAGGGTACTTTGATGATTAGTAGTTCGACTCAGTTATTTCCATTTTATGTACTATTTTATTCCGTCTACAGGTAGTTGATTTGTGTCCACCGGACGTGACCTGGATTCATGATGAGCTTGATATTTTATTTTATTCATTCTATATTCAGTTGATTGTGTCATATTTTTGTCACTACTAAAATAACCCATTTTAGCGACGTCAGGAGACGTCGCTAAATAAGGAAAATACGTCGCTAAAACCAATTTGCGACGTATTTAGCGACGAAAATCGGACGTCGCTTATAGGCAAGTCGCAGATGTCACTTTCATCGCCGAACGTCGCTATTCGCGATGCGAAGTTCATTGTCGCTAGACGTCGCAAAATTAGCGACATATAGCGACGTATCACTACGTCGCCAACATTGCGACGTAAAGCGACCACTTGTGACGCTGTAAACTTTATATTTGATGACATGGCATGGCAGCCACGTGGGCAATGTTACGTCGCTATTTAGCGACGTTACGTCGCTATTTAGCGACGTATAGCAACGTCAATGATTCGTCGTAGTACGTCGCAGAACGTCGCTATACGTCGCAGATATTATAAAAAAATTTAAAAAATATAATTGATATTTTTGTTATGCTGTGTGTCTGTGTTTACAGTGTGTGTGAAGTGCAGTGTTCGAACCATCGACAGTTTCGCTTACTGTTCTATGTTTTATCTTGGATAGAAAGAGCAACAGTTCAGGGTGCACTTCTCAGAGCTTCCTCTTCACATCATTCACCTTCTCGGGAACCTTTACGATGTCCCGAGAAAGTGAAGGACGTGGAAATGAAGCTCTCAGAAGTGCACCCTGAACTGTTGCTATTTCTATCCAAGATAACACATACAACAGTAATCGAAACTGTCGATGGTTCTGAACACTGCATTTCACATTCACTGTAAACACAGACACACATCATAACAAAAATACACAATATATTTTTTAAAATTTCTGCAGCACCTTCTTTGTATCAGATCATCGCTTATAACCCAGCGTAGGTATATTTGTCATCCCCGTCGCAGATATCACAAAGTAAATATCACAATAAAAATAGGAGGCAGTGCAAAGTAAATATCACAGACACACTCCTCACAAACATCCAATAGAGTCAAATAAAAATAGAAGATGATAAAAAGACTCCCACCAAGTGTATAAACAACAGTGTACCAATAAACAATTTGCCCATAGGGCAATACATACAAGTCATAAAAAAACCAATAAAATTACTGCGGACCCCTGTCGCACAACTGGGATAGAATGTAGTCATACTGCTCCTGTATACTGCGCTCGACGCATCAGAAATCTGCTGCTGCAACTCGCGACGCAGCTCCTCGATCTGACGACGAACATCCTCAGTTCGTGACGACGCCTGTGTAGCCGGAGACTGCGCACTGACAGAGGGGGCCCGGGATGACTCCGAAGCCAAATACGCGTCGTAGGATCCCGTACATATGCCTGCGTCGCCCTTCGTCAATGAACTCCCCAGCCCTCCGATGGGTGACCAGGACATAGTCCCTGCAGCCATTCGACTAGCGAGGCAGAAACTATGTAGCCGTAGATAAAGTTGACTGTCCTCCTACCCTCATCCCTCGGCAATGATGATACGAAAACCTATCAGAATCCTCGACTCTCCCTACAACAAAAAAGTGTTTTAACGACACTCGAAAAGTGCCGTTAATGACTTTCCATGGCACTTTTTTGGTGCTGTCTAGAGGGGGTGTCATAAAAAGTTTTGACTTTCAACGACACTCGATAAGTGTCTTGTAATAACTTTATGACGACATTTTCTGAATGTCATGTACTACTTATTCCACGACACTTTACTGGTGTCATGTTAACGTACTTTAATGTCAGTTCATAAGTGTCATCAAAATTAAGACACTTTGTAAATGCCATCTAAAAATATTCTATAACATCTATTAAATGTCATGGATACTTTTTACGACACTTTTTTAAATGCCTCCCCGGCATCATCAGTACATTTTAAATATAAAATTTATTTTACACACACACACACCACACACACACACACACACACACACACCCACATTATATATATATATATATATATATATATATATATTATTATATAACCAAAACCATCTTCACAAAAATAAAACTTTAATGTGCCAAATGTAATATATTAAACAAGTTCCAACCCATACAATGTCAATAAAAGGTTACAAGAATATATTATTCAACTTGTTTAGAGTAACAAAGTGTATTACACAATATGCATGTCCTACTACTACTTTTTAGCGTCCACCTTCTCGAGCATCAAATTCGAACCTAATCTGCACTCATCATTAGCCCTGCACAAAAAAAAGATTAAATTAATATTTGGACTATAAGATCTTAATATAAAGTAGTAAAACAACTAAATCCTTTATATTTACTGAAAATTGGACATACTAAAAAATAAGAGGAAAAAAAATCAATTGTAGTAAGATTTATTCACCGTCAAGTACTTGCAAATATTTTCCTAAAACATTGAATGAAGCTAATATGAACTCCAACAAGCACGCAAAGCCCATATAGATACTGCTAAAGCCATGAGAACTGAATTCAGAAGTTATATTCTGACTACAAACATGCATTCAAGAAACAACTGCTCATTCCAAGTCAATACGATCTAAGATGAATCACATAAAGAATTTACATTATCATTATCAACTTAAATTGTGTAGAAACATAAATTTGCCCATACCACAAATTTCTCTAATGTTGAGACTGGTATTGACAGCCTGAGATCCATAACAAGCGTTGGAGTTATGAAACCACCTAGAGCCAACTTAATTTCATCTGATTTTCCATTGAACATGGGAACTTTTCATGGATACTCCCTTCCATTGACCGAAAAAAATTATTCTGTGAACTATCATCATGCCCGTATATGTAAGCCAAAGAAGAACAGTTATCCATCCAAAAGGTGCCATCCACATTGTTGCAAATGTTGATAATTGTGCATAAAAACCATGTTAACAGTTCAAAATGTAAGAAACAGAAACTGTATTCATAATTACAACAAAGGAAATCTTACAGTCAAACTGAAACCCTCCGGAGGGTTGTCATGCTAGGAGTCTTCCACATCAAACATGTTAGTGTCTAAAAGCAGTCTTCTTAGGCACTTCAGAACACCCCGATCAAATTCAACTGCACATCCATTCCCAAGTAAACAAGAAAACTAAATTACCAAAAAAACACAAGAATAGAGAAACTTAGATAGGAACCAAAGGTTGACAAGAGCAAGTGACGCATCTGCATGGCTCCTCGGCATAGGGATCACCATCGTCAGCATATCTCTATCTGGTGAGCTCCGACATGGGACTTAGTCATATGCACAATTTAAAAATAAGAAATAAAATTTGAGAACAATACCTCGTACATGGCATTTGTAAGAACATTTTCCAAAATCGCTCTTAAACCTCATGCACCTTTACTTTTGGCCATTGCTTTCTTTGCAATTAATATAAGTGCAATGTCCCACCTGGAAAGAGAAGGTGTAAACTAAAAAGTAAATCAAGAAATGTGAAAGACAAAAAATAAAAGACCCCCAAGTCAAGAGAGAACAGACTCTAAACGAAAGTCACCCACATGCATTGGACTACTATGAGATGTACTAGCATCAAAATATTCTTAGTTTAGAGTATTTGAATAATAACTTAAATCTCTAGAATTGATTCAGTGGTAAAATTTTGGGAAGTACTAGTGTGTTCGAATTGATTCCAGCTTCCCACCTGCATGTAAAACCAATTGGTATCAGTGATGCTATATACCCCAACTTATGTAAATATCAATTTGTTCAATGGCAACTGTAAATATACTTTGTGGACATATATGTTGGATAGTTGTTTTTTGTCTATTACCAACAAAATCAGGAACCAATTCATGGGGTTGCCTGGGGACTGGAATAGTATAGAGCATCTAAAAAATTCTTTGTAGACTGAAAAGTGCCTCTTACAGTCTTACTTGCCTGTTTCAGGAACATCGTTTCGCAGATAAATCTTAAATTAAGGTCCATATGAGGTTGACTACAACTTGGAGATAGCTCAAATATATCGTTCACTCAATCATGCTATCTTATTTGATAAGCAACCTCTTAACATAAGCACCGAAGATGTGCCTACTAATAAGAATATCATGACAAACCATCGGAAATGCATGAATCTGTCTTCAAGAGTTTTCTACTTGTTTTCCTTTGTTCTTGAATGTCTCTGATCAGCTTGTTGACTCTCATGTTTACAAATGCTTTTTAAAGTATATGGCCTCAATTCTTACTGTCAACTTGTCGTACTGCATATAAGTTCAACAGAACAGTATTCGGGTAATCGCTAGAAGAAAAACACAAATTGCTTGAAACTATTCTAAGATACATAAGCCATAAAGTGCTACAAAGAGAATAGAATCCAAGGAATTTAGAAGGTAATATGTATTTTCCAAAGACTACATCCTAACTAAATTTTATCGAGAGTGCTAATATACCAGTGGTTAGCATATACAAATGGAAGATAGATGCATCGGTGATAATATTAGCTAGACCTAGGAACTTATTAGAAGCTTTGTAAAGAGAGACAATGGAAAGTATGCTTCATATACCAGTGGTTAGCATATACAAATGGGTGCCCTCTCTTTACAGTATTATCTTATATGTTCAGTTGCAGAAACATAGGACTATCGTCAATATTGAGAGTGCTAAACTAGTGATATACACCAATGAAAAACTGAGTTATCTAGTGTGTGTCGCCAAAGCACCTGTTAAGCTTGCAATAAATTTTTTTGGTTAGTAGTTGCTCAGTTATTCCATGACCATGTGTTGCCCCTTGATGGAAGCTTTGTAAGTCTTGAGGAATCAATACATCTATTGAATTCCTCGAGGATCCTCTTATGGACACGATTCCCTCCTACCTTTTCTAAATTGAATCTGATACTCTATTAAATCTTCTCCCACTAACCAAGGAATATGGATAATATGTGCAAGTGCTTCAAGTTCTATCCACAAGTCCACTCTTTTTGATGTCATGTTGGACCCAATATAACTGAGATATTATGCCAAAACTACAGGAATTGACCAATTCGAAAGGACCAACCCCCAAATTGCAGACCGATACTCAATAGTAAGGGCTCGAAACCCATACCAAGTTTCTTTAACCTTGATAAAGACACTTTGTTCAAATAAGATTTGGTGAATAAAAATCAAAGAAAGGAGAATGGGAAAACAGCATTAAAGCAACAAAACGAACTTGTACTATGAGCATATTGTAAGTAAACATGTAGGAGAAGAAAGCCATATTTTGGTACATTAATAGGCTTATATATACAAAGTTACACTTCAATCAGTATCAAGAAATCATACCAGCTAATACAGAGGCTATAATATAACTGACAAACATATCACTAAATATAGTTTAGAAATTAAGTTGTGGGCACGATTAAATATCAAACTTATATAGCAAGAACAAAAACAAATTGCAGGTTAAGATGATATACCAAACATTGATGAGAACCTGGATTATTCTTGTCCAATTTGAGTAGTTGCTTGACAGCCTACAAGGAGTACATAATAAACATATAAACTTTTGCAAAGCAAAGCTAAATCATCTAAAGATACTGTCATAATGAAAAACATACGTAATGTCTTTGGCCTGAAAAAGGAATAGAATACTTGATAATCTTTCATGGATAGATGTTTGAAGAATAGATATTACATGCACAGGGAAAATCTTACACTATATCATCTCCCAAATGAAAATGTGTTTGACTCAAGATTTAATTTTCCATTCTTTATAACTTCTAAAAGTTTTAACTGTTCTCCCTTTGTTGCTTCCTTTTGTTAGAAAATTGACAATTTACAACATTTGTCAACCTATCAAGAGATATTCTTAAGAACCAATAGTAGAGTAGTTTTCATGGAAAGGTAGCAACTTGCAAGTCTCAAAGCCGTTTTTGGCAGTTCTGTAGTGAAGTCAAACAAGCTTTAAATGTAATTCAAACAAATCATGACATAACAGATGGACCATATAAAATAAGTATTCAAATTGTATGCTAGATGGATAATCATAAGCAAGATGAACAATTCCAAGTGAGACTAACCATCAACACCCATGACATTATCTTCATCTTGAAGCTTTTCACCTGTTAAGAAAGCATGAGATTTTGCAGGGAAAGAAATAAAAACAAAAATAGTCTAACAAAAAATAGGATTTACCATAGGAGCAAACAACATATTGATCATCAAAAGGACAAGCATTTCTGCTGAAGGTAGAATATTTGAATTATTTACCTCTGTTGCTTCCAAAATTGCAACTTGTCCACCCATTGCATTTATCATCAAAAGAAGCAAGTCACGTTGTTCTTCAAATAAGTCTGCTTGGTGCTTCTTCATAGCAGCCTCCAGCTTCGACCCATTTGTTCCTCGAACTCTATACCACATTTTCGGATCATTCCAATGTAAGTAATTCAGAGAGTAGAGATGGTGGTCCTCCACATGTTGTTACCAACAATAACTGATTTATTGCATTGATAAGAATAACCAAAAGATATTTCATAGAAATATAAAATAAAAAGATGTAATAAACCAAAATTAGTAGGTTAAGAATATATTGGAACATGGAAAAACTTGACTGGTGACGTCAAAAGTAGAATATAGATCATCGAAACTGCTTTGACACTTTTATTTGTACAATAAAGAAGTAATGAGCTTCGCATCCTGCAAAATGATGAGAAGCATATCCCTACGTACAACCAGGGCACCAAAACACCGAAAATGTTTCCACTTTCAAATGAGTGCACGGAACTAAAAGTTACAAGAAGTTATTTGTGTTACATCCTGAGTTCACATACCAGTCATCCAAATTAGACCCTGGTTTAATGGTGGATGCTATAGGAAACCCACAACCAAAATCACCTGTCTCTAAATCATCTCCATAAAGCACCTATAATAAGCATACATCATAATATTAAATAAACTATGAAACAGAACCTTTAGGATGTTAACTATTTCTTATTAATTTTAACCATCCTACCTCAATCTCTTCAGCGGGATGCATGACAATCTGCCAATATTCGCCTTCAATATTCTGAGGTAATGGTGCCCATTGAGCTGGCATTAGACCATTATGGATATTTTTTCCTCTAAAAATACTGCTGCTTGAAATCATTAACATACTTATGGAAGGACTCCAGATTGAAATGTGGCCCAGGTTCAAAACCAAACCTCTATATATAATTATGTCCAACTATACTAGTTTCACCAATATTCTCAGTACTATTTTTACACTCTGCTTCTGTCGTCATAAGCTTTGCCTTTTCCTTCTCATGATGCTTGGAAGAATAAGACAAAAAAGCATTGATCCTTGACTTGTTAACCTTTTGAAAATTTCCATATTATGCACATCCACGAATCACCCCTTTTGGCAAGCTTCCTATAGGAGCATCCTATAGAATAAAAATAATAGATAATTCTGATGCTGACAAAATCTCAAGGAGTTCCAAAGCCACGTAGAGTAAAGGCAGGATTTTTTGTGGAGACTTTTATTGTACAATAAAAGTCTCCACAAAAATCCAAAAAATTGGATATCAAGAAAGAAAAACCCTAGATAATGATGGATTCTTCTTCTAAACCCTAACCAAGGAAGAAACCCATGATCGATTACAAAATCCCCAATTATATGCTTATAAAACCCTAGATAATATATGAAGAAACAAAAACTAAGAAGAAGGAGAGTTCGAGATGATGGAGTGAGAGATGACCTAGATGCACGACAGACGAGATGGTGGCATCGACAGCTACAAAGCCCCTTGCAGCTCCCAACCGTAGGAGATCGAAGATGTTTTGAGGGTTTTAGCTCTTACCACTCCATCTGAGAGAGATTTTAGCTCTCTTGCCACTCCAGCCAAGAGAGAAAGAGAGAGGGGGATGATTTGAGGTTTTTAGACGCGAAATAAGAAGAATAGTATGCTGAAACGCGGGCTGAATATAAACAACAGCGGCAGAATTGTTGAAATTTTTGAAGAAGCGGTAAAATGAAATTTTGTGGGGGGAAATAAATTTCGGAAACACTTTATGAGTGTTGTGTTTACTAAAGACATTATACGACATTTAAAACTGGTTTTAAAAGTGTTGTTAAATTTATATTTATGACACTTTTTAAAAGGTGCCATAGACTCTGATAAATATTTAATTATCTCGACACATTTTATTAGAGTGTCATCAATAAAATACGTTAATGACACTTATTTAGAAAGTGTCGTAAGGAAAGTGTCGTTATTAACCTATTTTGTTGTAGTGTCTCTTTCGCTTCTTGGATATTGACCCAGCTTCCAATCTCTCATTTTCCTCGGGTCCACTCTACTCCCAATCTCTTCCTCTTTTATACACGGATCTACAGAATCAATACCATCCAAGGAAGGCAAAACTGAATCAAGGCATAACGGGCTGCTCAGCGTGCCCAGCTTCTTCAACTTCTTGCTGGCTGCAGAGTCAAAATGGGAACGGGTCCTCTTTGCCGGAAGACGCTGATTCAGTTTTGCCTTCTCCTCTCCTCCACCATGGCTATGGACCCATCTGCTCCTCTCTACTTCCATTCTTCTTATTTGACTCTCTCAGCCACATATGATATCCAGCTCAAGTGTAGAGTCGGGGGAGAAGAAGTGGACAGGAATATGAGGGGGAAGCAGCACAGCCGGCGGCATGACCCGGAGGAAGTACAGAGGTTTTCTTCAACATACGTAGGAGAACTATAAGGATATATCTTTTTACAATATATCACCTTGTCAAAGACCCTTAATGTGACAACCATGTTACCGCGGTCGGAAGACTAATATGTCATAATTTTATAAGTCGTGTGTTTTGACATAATCCTCCAACCGGATTTCAGTTCTATGTAATAATGCAAGATTACGACATAGGAGGAAAGAGTTGGGAGGATTATGTCAAAATACACGGCTTAGAAAATTATGACATATTAGTCTTTCGATACTGCGGTAACATGGTTGTCACATTAAGGGTCTTTGACAAGATGACATATTGTGAAAAGATATATCCTTGTAGTTCTCCTACGTATATTGAAAAAACCTCTGTACTTCCTCCGGGTCATGCCGTCGGTGTGCTGCTTCCCCCTCCTATTCCTGTCCACTTTTCTTCCCCGACTCTACACTTGAGGTGGATATCATATGTGGCTGAGAGAGTCAAATAAGAAGAATGGAAGTAGGGAGGAGCAGATGGGTCCATAGCCATGGTAGAGGAGAGGAAAAGGCAAAACTGAATCAGCGTCTTCCGGCAAAGAGGACCCGTTCCCATTTCGACTCTGCAGCCAGCGAGAAGTTGAAGAAGCTGGGCACGCTGAGCAGTCCGTTATGCCTTGATTCAGTTTTGCCTTCCTTGGATGGTATTGATTCTGTAGATCCGTGTATAAAAGAGAAAGAGATTGGGAGTAGAGTGGACCCGGAGGGAAATGAGATATTGGAAGCTGGTCAATATCCAAGAAGCGAAAGAGAGTCGAGGATTCTGATAGGTTGTCGTATCATCATTGCCGAGGGATGAGGGTCGGAGGACAGTCAACTTTATCTACGGCTATATAGTTTCTCTCGCCAGTCGAATGGCTGCAGGGACTATGTCCTGATCCTCGAGTCATGGGTGCCATCTGGTAAGTATATGTAACAGAATGTAAAAGAATGTAACAGAATGTATATGTCTTATCGTATCTAGTATTTGAAGAATATAACAGAATCAAGATGAACTCACATAATGTAATACTAAGACATCATCTACTACAAAATACATAATCCAAAATACAAAATACAAAATACAAAAAATACAGAAACCAAAATACAAAATACAGAAACCAAAATACAAAATACTGAAACCAAAATACAAAATACTGAAACCAAAATACAGAAACCAAAATACAGAAACCAAAATACAAAATACTGAAACCAAAATACAAAATACAGAAACCAAAATACAGAAACCAAAATACAAAATACAGAAACCAAAATACAAAATATAGAATCCAAAATAGGACCCTCTGTGAGAACGGATGGCTCAGAACACAAACCAATCGGAGAGGATACTCTGAGAGATCCATCTGAGAGGGACGTATACTCTGAGAGATCACCTTTACAAGAATGATATCAGTAGTGGAATTGAGTGCTGGAGGAGATATTATCAGAGTATACGTCCTACTCAGATGGGTCTCTCATCGTTACTATTTTTTCTGACAGCATGGTAGATGTGCTCCGTCCACAGATTCTTGCTCCGAGCCAAAACTTTGTCCCGGAGCTCAAGTGGACATCCTTGGTGTAGAGCTCGAGTGAGAGGTTCCTGACAGCATGGTGGTCTCCTTTGTCAAAGTATCCGTGCTCGTCCCACAACCAATGTGGGATGAGCACGGATACTTTGACAAAGGAGACCACCATGCTGTCAGGAACCTTTCACTCGAGCTATACACCAAAGATGTCCACTTGAGCTCCGGGACAAAGTTTTGGCTTGGAGCAAGAATCTGCGGACGGAGCACATCCACGATGCTGTCAGGAAAAAATAGTAACGGTGAGAGACCCATCTGAGTAGGACGTATACTCTGATAATATCTCGTCCAGCACTCAATCCCACTACTGATATCATTCTTGTAAAAATGATCTCTCAGAGTATACGTCCCTCTCAGATGGATCTCTCAGAGTATCCTCTCCGGTTGGTTGTCGTATCATCATTGCCGAGGGATGAGGGTCGGAGGACAGTCGACTTTATCTACGGATACATAGTTTCTGCCTCGCCAGTCGAATGGCTGCAGGGACTATGTTACCGCGGTATCGTAGTCCAATATAATCCAGAGATTGACACAGTTCTAATTCATATTGTAGTCCAATACAAATAGTCTAATACAAAACAACCCAATACAAATAGTCCAATACAAATAAGTACTAATAGCTAATGAGAACCACGCTGCTCACGCAAACGCTCAGTGATACGTTCACGCAACCACCTCGAAAAAGCGAGATTTTTGGCACGAGGAGAGATGTCGTCCCTTGCAAGGACTGCGTGAAGAGAACTCTCGGTCTCATTAGCTACCGGTGCTGGATGAATAGAACTCCCGGTCTCACTAGCAACCGGTGCCACTTCCTCCTCAACTGTAGGAGGAGCCACCTCAGCATTCACTGTTTTCTTCAAACGACGTGCCGCTCCTCGGGTCATGGATACCATCTGGTAAGTATATGTAACAGAATGTAAAAGAATGTAAAAGCTCAAAATACAGTTGGTACTAACCTCAATAGAACAAACACTCTCACAGCTCAAAATACTAACACATGCTCACGCCTTACTCTTGTGACACTCCCTTTCAAACACAAACACAACCTATATGTTCCCTTACACATGTTGCCATGTTACCTTTAAAAATAGGAAACCCTTGTTGTCTATAATAAGACACAATTCACCAAAGGAATCAGTGAGCTAACATGAAGCTTATTCTAATTAAGCAATCCTGCAGTAAACACAAACTAGAATATGTGGGGATCATTATAACTCATCAAAAGGAATCAGTTCAATTCAGTTCAAGGAAGAACAGCAAACCAAATTCCTGAGTTTTCATCAAACCAATTTAAATCGAACCCCATGTCCAATATCCTATTCTCAAATCACAAGCCTAATCAGAAATAAAAAAAAAGGAATTAACAGGTACTAACACATGTGTTACAACCAATGATAACTGAACAACAATTAAAAATCAAAAAAAATTGGAATTGAAGTTCAGGGGACAATCAAAACTGATTCATGAGTATCAGTCAATCCATTGAAACCAACTCGAGTCCAAATTCCATTCCCATATCATAAAACTTAATTTAATAAGTAAAGATCAATCTATCATAGGCTAATACACATGTAGGAGTAATATTGGTACTTAAAACATTAGTTAGAATTAGATTAACAGGATTGACATAGGAAAAACTTAAAACGTATCATGTATCAGTCATGTAAAGTCAACCCATATGTTCGAATCCCATATCACAGCAACGACCCATTCTCAATGTAAATATCAACTAACATAGATTAACAACATGTCTAGGAATCAAATCTAGCATTTAAATCACAATTTAAACCATTTAAACTAGGAATAAATCTGTGTCTGTGTCTGTGTGTGTGCATGTGTCTGTGTCTGTGTGTGTGTTCATGTCCGTGTGTGTATGTGTGTCTGTGTCTGTGTCTGTGTGGTGTGTATGTGTGTGTGTGTCAGTGTCCGTATGTGCGTGTGTGTATGTGTGTCTGGTCTGTGTGTGTGTGTCCGTGTCCGTGTGTGTCCGGTGTGTGTGTGTGTGTCCGTGGGAAAGGAGGAGAGGAAGGAGAGGAGTTAGGTTAGGGTTTACCTGAGAAAGAGGAGGAGGAGGTCGGATTGGGGGAGGAGGAGCTCGAGGAGGAGGATCTCGAGGAGGAGAAGCTCGCCGGAGGGGGAGGGAGTCGCCGGGGGGAGGGGGTCGTCGGGGGGGGAGGGCACTGACAGAGGGGAGGGAGTCGCCGGGGGGGTGGGGGGAAAATTAAAATTTTTGGGGGTTTTCGAGTGAGAGTGAGGGGGAAAGAAGGCAGCGGCGTGCCCTAAGTAAAATAACTTAGCGACGTCACGTGTTGACGTCGCTAAACGTCGTAACCATGGCGACATATTATTAATATGTCGCTGAACGTCGCTATTCAGCGACGTAGTATACTCCTGTCGCAGAACGTCGCTAGCTAGCGACGTTTTGCGACGTGTTTATAAAGAAGTCGCTACTGGCGACGTAATTTCTTGCCGTCGCTACATTACGTCGCTATTTGGATATTTTAGTAGTGTGTGGATAGATCTAGATTATCTTGTTGGACGTAGTTTCTGTGACTTGTATATATATACTAGACATCGTTCTACCGTCAACACTACGGCGAAGGCTGGACTTGGACATGTCTTGTATCCGAAAAGCGAGTGCGGGTCGTGACATAGACTAAACCTTCCCCTGGGGTACCTTCTGTTGTTGCAGATGCCGCCCGAACCTTTGCTGCTGAGTCGAAAGCGGCGGTCCTCTAGATGGTAGTCCAGTACCTGGTGCCCTCGCTAGTGGGCAGTCCCGAAGCTGATGGGTAGTAGACCCACAAGCTAAATACTGCCCCAAGCTCTTCCTGCAGATGGCGAAGTCATGCCTGGCCTTCTACAGAATGAGCACAGCTCCCTCTGCTGCCGTGGTCCCGGAGCTCTAGCTGGTGGGGTTGGGTGATGTGGTGTGGGAGGACGGTATGTCTGCTGGTATGGCACTGGTGCTCTCGACTAGAAAGTCTGGTGCTTGGAAGGTCGCTCATGGTGTACGAAAGCCGGCCTCTTGCAAGACAGAAGATGCTCCTCTATCCCCGGGCTAACTCTAGGCTCTGGTAGTAGTCAGTCGTCCCGTTCGCCACTAGAAGGATGCCAATATCTAGGACTAGACCATGGCAAAATCTACGCGTCATATCCTCGGGGTCTGCAACCAGGCTAGGAGAGAAATGACTCAAATGACTAAACTCAGTCGCGTACTCGTCAACAGAACGGTTCCCCTGCTGGATGTTCTAGAATTGTAGTCCCATGGCTACTCTAGCGGTGGTCGAGAAAATTTTTCTTGAACTGGATCTTAAATTGATCCCATGTGGCTCTCCCTATCGCGAATAGTGGCTCATTCCTGAACCAAACTCTTGCTAAGTCTGTCAGCAGAAATCTTGCTGCCTCGGCCAGAAGGTCACCTGGCAACTAGCGCCAAGGAGCTTTCTCTCTACCGAGTCTAGCCAGTCATCTACGACTATGATGCCGTCAGTCCCCATGAACTCCCTGGGGTTCAAGCTCATGAAGTCCTTGATATTCCTCGCTCTCGGTCGTGGCTCTACCGGTGGTGGGACCATGGTATGCTCCTCAGAATGCTCCATGCTCTGGTGAAGTAAGGTGGTCTGCTCCTGATGGGTCATTAGGAACCCCTGGATCAGAGTGAGCAGCTGGTTCCCGTTGAGAGTGGCAGAAGCCTGGGTAGGTATAACAATAGGTGGCGGTGGGAGTATCGGGTCCTACTGGGACTATAAGTGGGAGGTGGTGGAGGCATCTGGGTTGGTGGATTTATGGAGTGGGAGTGTATGGTAGGTGGAGGTGGAAGTGCTTCGGTCAACTGGTCGACCGGCTGGATAGGGAGTGTGCCATTTTCAGGTGTGGCATACTGGGATGAGCGTGTGAGCACCATCTAAATAGAAAAATAAAAGGACTTATAAGATTTCTTTTAAGTAAATAATCACAAACAAACAAGAAAGTCTAATTGTAATAACGATCCTATGCTGTGATGAGTTTCCTATGTTGCAATCCTAGTAATCCTCTAGGTTTTCTAAATATTATTCCTAGTGTTATCTAGTTATCTTAAGTTCCTAATTGCAGGCATGCTTGGTACAATAACGTAACCAAAACAACTTAGTCTAGACCTGCATGGGCTACCACTAAAAACATGTCACGATGCTACCCAATTGTTGGGCCGGGCCGAGTCATATCCAGCCTACGCTTGAGGTAAACGTAGTAAACTGTTCTAAAAAAAAACAATACAAGATCAAAGTGTGCTAACATTTCCATTTGTCAAATTGAGTCAAAATATCACAACACAAAATAATCTAGTAAATGAATATGTTCCGAATACATAGCCAAAATGTAAAATTAGATACAGGTCCAATAACAAAATACATAGTCTAAAATATGTCTGCCCTCTAAGTCCAGAGCAACTAAACAAACTAGACGAGTTTCTCCGCAGGTACATCCTCGTAAGGTAAAGCCTGATCTTCGATGGCGACCCCATAATAGAAATCACATAGCGACTCCTCCTCGGTAAGTAAGTATACCTACAACGTTATCCTGTCAGAACGGAAGCAAGTACTGATTCTACAAATTAAATATACGGAGCATGAAACAAAGATGTAATAACAGGAAATCATGACATATCATAATCTATCATGGCAAGGATATATTGTCATGGCGACAGATGTACATGTAATGTTTAAAACTGGAGTAGGTATGTGATCGTCAATAGGTGTACAATGTACTGTGGCACATGTAAATAAAATATACATACGTACAATTGTATAAGCATAGGTGTACATCCGTACAGAAATGCGGGGTAATGGCCTACGACAAGGTATGCATATAAAATGAGACCTTGATCGGTACATATGTACGGAAGAAGGGGCATGATCACGTACTCAACTATCAGTTTCCCCATAACCCAGATTCTAACATGTGAGAGATACGAGAATAGTATAAAACATGTGAAAGATACGGGGAGCAGTATAAAGCAGGTGAAGTCATGACTTCCAGTTTTTAGAAACAATATTTTAGTACGATTCATTCACAGTTATTATAACATGCAGTAAATAAAGTTTGTAGTGGTACTTGCCTCGAGCAAAGCAAAGATAAGAATATGTAGCTATAGATGTCTGGTATCCTGTCAAAATGATATACTCAGTCTCTAAGTTATGATTAAGATTTATACTAGGGGTGTGACACGGCTCCTAATAGGATACTAGCTAAATGATGCTCTAGCAGTCTAATGTGGGGTGTTACAACATCTAGACCAATACGTAGTGTCTCTACACTAAGGTAGGGTAAGGTCCCGATACAAAAATATCCCAAAAACACACAAAAACACACAAGTCAATATTAATTAATTAATTATTCAGACTTTACATTATGTTCTAATAATTATTAAGATAGTTATAGTATTTTATGTGTAATAATATACCAAATTGATCCTTATTAATTATAGTAATTTATTATAAATTTTAGAATTTATTATCCAGTGTAAGTATTTATTAAAAATTAGTTTACAAGTGTACAATGAAAATGAGTTCTGGTTTCCTATTTTTAAGCAGTGGCAGAACAGTAAATTAATCCTAGAAAAACTATATTAAATTAGCTTAAATAACATAGTATTTTATAATAATTTTTTTGGAATTTATTCAGTATTAGCAAGTTGTTTGAAAATTCAAATATCATAAAACACAGATTCTGAAATTAAATAAATAATTATTTAATATCTTTGTCCACGTATCTGAATTTGAACCGAAGTCCCGATACGGGACCGAGGCCATGAACCAAGTCCAATATGACTCGACTAGACCCCGAATATGTGTAGGCTCACCTAAGTCCAATTAATCCATGCTAGGCTTGGACTTAGAGTGGTCGTTTGCACAAAATACGTAAAATCGTAAATAAATACGGAACTTAAATACATGTAAGTAAATGAATTTAAATTACAGAAATTGAGAGCATCCATATTACAGTTTAGGTACTGTATTTATAAAATACATATTACAGTATAGGCACTGTATTTATTTATATATTACAGTATAGGCATTATATTTATAATGACAGAATTTAAATTACATATTACAGTATAGGCACTGTATTTATAAAATACATATTACAGTATAGGCACTGTATATTTACATATTACAGTATAGACACTGTATTTATATTGACATAATTTAAAGGACATAATTAATGACAGAATTTAAATGGCAGAATTAAAATATATATATAATAATATGAGGGTTCATCAAAAAACACAAAGTAAATCAATATTATATTAATTATTTTATCATAATTTAATGAGAGAAATTTCATATATACATATGTATTTAAAACATATATATACACAAATATATATATATATATATATATATTATATATATATATATATATATAATATATATATATATATATATATATAGATATAAGATATATATATATATATATATATATATATATATATTATAATATATATATATATATATAATATATATATATATATATATATAATAACAAGCTATATCTATGTAAAATATAATAACAAAATATATAAAATAATTTTCACATAAATTACTATTCAAAAAATACCAAAAAAAAAAGATAATACAGTCTATACAATATATATACAATATTATACACACATATATATATATAACTAAAACATATAATATACAAAAATTACCAAAAACCTATCCAAATACAATAGAGGGTTTCGAACTAGGGGGTGCTTTGGTCGGTGGTCGACCTATTTGGTCCCAACCGAAGTCGAATCGAAGTTAATCGTTTTGAAAATAAACAAAATCGAACCAAACCAACCAAATGGTCAGTTCGGTTTTGAAAACGGCCGACTTGGTTCGGTTTGGATCGGTTCGACTTGGTCGATTTGATCATATAAAAATTGACTGTATGCTTTTCTTTTTGTGAAACCTTAGTAAACTTACGCTTTGCAAGAGTAAATACAATTCATCAGCTTTAATTCAACTTGTACTTTGTAGGTGGAGAAAAATGCCAATTATACATAAAAAAAATCATATACATTCAACCAAAGTCCCTTTCATGTGCATAGGAGCAATTAAAAAAGAACTAGGAGCCGCCATACTCCTCTTTGAGACTACAGAGAGAGAGAGAGAGAGAGAAAGAGAGAGATTGAGAGAGAGAGAGCTCTTTCAACTTCAACTTGATAAATGGCGGTGATATGAATAAATGAACCAAAACGGTATAATATAACCCAATGAACCATACCCAACCGGCCAACCCTAATTATTTAACAAGGATTTGGATGGGTTAGACGGTTTTTGACATAACCAAACCGTGAACCGAACCGAACGGTCGGTTTTTGAAAAAATTGAAGCCGAACAAAACCAACCGAACGATCGGATCGGTTTAAAACCAATCAGTTCGGTTTGGCTTGGTTCGATTTGGTCGGTTTGACTTAATTGTGCACAACCCTAATTCGAACCCAGCCCTCTCGGCCAAAGGGGCAAAGCTCACGCGCGCACACGCTGACCAAGGGTGCTAACTTAGACGCTGTGACATAAAGGGGGGCTGGCTTATTGTCACGACCCGATCCCAAATAATTAGGTCGAACCGGATCATCACCAGCCTGCACCGTTGTTGAGACGGTGGCAGTAAGCTGTTACATTAGCAGGTAACCATACAATAACATCTATATTTGTCACAACTCAAATTCGAAAATGAAACTTTATTAAACTTTTGAAATCAAATACAACTGGAATTTAAATGTAATGAAATAAATAATGAAATCAAATAAAGAGTTTCAAATTGACACAAAGCTGGAAAAAAAAAAAGCTATCTAATCAGACGGCTCATCGGCCTCAGTCCCAACGTCCTCCAATGGAGACTCTGGCAGCATACAGGGTACAGAACATGGTCGTAGTAACTGCTGTATAACAGCTCAGCATCCTCAATGTCCCCTAAAAATGTATCTCAGTCAGGAGGGAGCAAAGTACAATTATGCTAATTTAAACAGTTAAAATAAATAATAAATCATGCACTTTTAAACAGTTTAGAAATGAACAGTTTTCTAGCAGTAAAACAGTGTGGTTTGAATAGGCATGAATATGACCGGCTTGGGTTGTACAATTGTATCTATTGATACGATCGGCTTATCCCCGTGTGTATGAAGGGTAAGCTAAACAGTTCTAAGTTACAGTGGATGTGGTCATAAACATTACACTATTCCCCAGTCCCAGTCAGTTACAGTAGTTGCAGTCAGTACTCTCAGGGAGAGTTTCGTGTTGCATCGTGGTTTAAACTTGCAGTAAAATGATTATTAAAATAACTGTAAACTAAACACAAATATACTTGCCTCAAAATAGACTGGACTGGAGAGGATGAAGACTTCGAGATGGGAATTTAGGATCGTCCTCGAATTTCTACATTCGAAAAAATTGACCAGAATCCAGGGTTACCAATCTAGCTACGTAGTTGAAATCTAATTGGTCCTAATCCATTTTAATACTTATTAACAAAACACGAACAAAAACACGAGTATTGGTGCGTGAACTAATAACGAGAGAAAGATCGTTAAACTTTGTATTTGGAAAACTCGTCGATACCAATTTAATTTGATTAAAACTTTGTATTTTAGTAACTTAAATATAAAACTAAATTTCTTATTTTAGTGAGAAATACAGATCGTTGTGTAAATATTAAACTTACAGATTTTATTGTGAGAAATCTTATTAATTTTATATGAAAATAACTTTATCGATTTTCGTACGCTACAAAAACTCGCAAAATCAGCAAATAACCAAAATCTACACTACCAATTTACAAGTTACAGAGCCAAAACCAGCTGGGCTTATGCCCATTACAATTTATTTACATAAATTAAATAAGACAAAAACGGTCGTTAGTCCTAAAACTTCCTATAAATTAAATATGAATAAAATAAATTAAATAATAAGAGTCTCAGATATGGTCCAATCGTCAACTAGGCTAATGCCTCAACGTCCGGGCGAAGCCGGTTGTTTGCACTTAGCCGGGGCCAGGACGATACGGTCGTCGCCCAAAATCCAAATATTTAATATATTTCCGAAATCCATTTTAAAAACATTTTTAAAATAATTAAATTTACGAAAAAATTGGCAGCATCTCTCTTTTGGTCAACCCAAAAACTGGAAAATGTGTGCCAATATTTTCCTGCAAATCCCAAACCAGAACATCACAGCACAAAATCGGAAAGATCCGAAAACTAAAGTATTTAGAAAACCATTTCCAAAATATTTCGAAAATAAGGAAAACCAAATAACAGAACTTCCCGACGTTCCTCGGAAATCCCGGGAACGACGTTCACCCAAAAATCGAATTTTCCAAAGAAAACTCGTGGACCAATCATATCGACACGGGACGGGACGAAACTACTGTGATTAACCAGGGTTTACCCAAAAAGACGGAATAGAAGGGTTGCCTCGGACTCGGGACGCACAATCCACGATCGAGGTTGAAAATCAGCGAAGAACGCTGTCCAGAACAGCGGACAGCCTCGGGATCAGCGCTGGGGTGCTGGCCGGGCACGGAAACAGCGGAAGTTGCGCTGGATCGGGGTCCGGGGCATGGCGAGGCGCTGGGAACGGCCGCGAGGGTCGCGGGCGGACGGAAGCTCGGGGGTCGGGGGTCCGCTGCGAAGGGGGTCGGGCCGGAGAGCCGGGGGTCCGGGCGGAGATGCGCGGGGAGCCCGGGTGGCCGGGGTAGGGGGCCGGCGAAAGGGGGCTGGCCGGAGGAGGCGGCTGGGGCGCGGCCGGCCGGCGGGGGTCGGGGCTCGGGAAGCTCGGCGGGGTCGGGCTCTGGGGTTGGAGTGAAGTTGTTCTGGAGTTTGGGGAGAATGGTGGTTGGGGAAAAATGGTTGGGGTTTTGTTCTTTCAGGAGTTGAGTAGAGAGAGATGAGTTCTCTGGATGAAGAAGTGGGAAATATAGGAGGAGTGGTGAATGGGAGTTATAAGGGAAGTGGGTTGGCTGTTGAGTGAACGTGAGTGTTTTGGGGAGAGCAAAGTGAGGAGGGGATTCTGCTCCAGGGGTTATTAAGGAGAGAATGGAGTGAAAGGTGGAGAGAGTTAAGGGGTTGTGTGGGTGAACGTGAGCTGGAAAGAAAAATTAGGAAATTGGAGAATGGGTGCTGGTCCAACGTGGACCAGCTCAAGAAATATATTTTTTTTATAAAACAAATCAAAATTTAAGAAATAGGATTAGGTCCAGGTCTGGGTTCGGGAATCGGGTCCGGGCTCGAGTCTGGTCTGACAAACAAAAGCCATGTTTAATATTTTCGAAATTGATTTTAACACTCAAAATGATACTAATAATTATAATATTAATATAATATTAATATAAATATTGCTCTACAAAAATTGGGTTTCACAATCTTCCCTCCTTAGAAAATTTCGTCCTCGAAATTAAAGTCAGGGTTAGGGGTTACCTTAAGTCTCAAACAGGTACGGGTACTGCTCCCGCATCTGGTCTTCTCGCTCCCAGGTCGACTCGCCTGGTGAGTTGTACCATCATATCACTCTGACTATCGGCGTCACAGAGTTCCTGGTTCTCTTCTCGCCTCTGTCCAAGATTGCCACTGGCTTCTCCGGCACTGTGAGGCTGGGTCCAATCTCCAGCTCTGAGTGGTCTAAGATATGGCTCGGGTCCGGGATGTAGCGTCTCAGCTGCGAAACGTGGAAAACGTTGTGACGCCTTCAAGACTTGGGGGTAGAGCCACCCGATAAGCCACTTCTCCAATCCTGTTAAGTACTTCAAATGGACCAATATACCTGGGGCTTAACTTTCCTGCTCTGCCGAAATGGATGGTTCCTCTGGTAGGAGAGATCTTCACAAACACACTGTCACCTTCTTCAA
This sequence comes from Iris pallida, assembly GCA_029216955.1. Classification (NCBI taxonomy): domain Eukaryota; kingdom Viridiplantae; phylum Streptophyta; class Magnoliopsida; order Asparagales; family Iridaceae; genus Iris; species Iris pallida. Next base: position 7,257,077 of record JANAVB010034616.1, on the reverse strand, counting down.
ACCTCCAAAGGCCGTCTGCTGCTATCGTTCCAATGCTTCTGTCTGTCCTGGGCAATCCTGATCTTGTCTCTGATCATTCTCACCTTCTCTGCTGCGTCGGTCAACATCTCAGGTCCAAGCAACACTCGTTCTCCGACGTCGTCCCAAGCAAGTGGAGTGTGGCAACGACGTCCATAGAGTGCCTCGAACGGTGTCATACCGATGCTAGCTTGGTAGCTGTTGTTGTAAGATAACTCTACCAAGTGCAAATGGTCTTCCCAAGACCCTCCAAATTCCAGGACGCAGGATCTCAGCATGTCTTCTAGCGTCTGGATTGTTCTCTCTGATTGCCCGTCAGTCTGGGGTGGTAGGCGGTGCTGAACTTCAGTTGGGTTCCCAAACTGTCATGCAAACTCTTCCAAAAGTGAGAGGTAAATCTAGTATCTCTGTCAGACACAATACTTACCGGAACTCCATGAATCCGGTAGATGTGCCGCATGTACAGTGCTGCCAACTTCTCGGTGGATAAACCAACCTTGAAGGGGATAAAGTGAGCTGACTTCGTCAGTCGGTCCACAATAACCGAAATGGCATCCTTTCCTCCTTGGGATCGAGGCAGTCCCGAAACAAAATCCATCGTTATGTGCTCCCATTTCCACTCCGGAATGTCAAGCGGCAGCAATAATCCTGCTGGTCTCTGTCTGCTGGCTTTAACTTGTTGGCAAATTAAACATCTAGCCACATACCTGGATACGTCCTTCTTCATTCCATACCACCACACTATTGTACGTATATCCCGGTACATTTTGTTGGCTCCAGGTTGTATGGAATACTGCGACTGGAGCGCTTCTTGCATCAGCTCATTCCTCAGTTCGCCAGTTGGTACGCAAAGCCTCATACCATTCTTCAGTGCTCCGTCGATGGCGATTGAGAATCCTTCAAGTGTTCCTGCCCGTACCTGATCTCTGAGTTTGTAAAACGTCTCGTCTTGGAATTGTGCCTCCTTGACTCTGTCCATAAGACTTGAACGCACTTGCAATTACATCAATGATGATTCAGCTCCTGGTACGATGGCTTCTCTTCCCAGTTTCTTCATCTCTTCTTCAGGCAGTACAATCTCCAATCCAAGCTTCTCCATGTCCTCCAGCAAACGACGCTCCTTGGTCAAGAACATTGCCATCGGGTATCGACTAAGTGCATCTGCAACAACATTAGCCTTACCCGGATGATACTGCAGGTTGATGTCAAAATCCTTTATCAGCTCCAGCCATCGTCTCTGTCCCATGTTCAGGTCCTTCTGAGTGAAAACATATTTCAGACTTTTTTGGTCTGTAAATATTTTCACTCTTTCTCCATACAGATAGTGCTTCCATAGCTTCAAAGCAAAAATCACCGCTGCAAGCTCCAAATCATGTGTGGGATAGTTCTTCTTGTGAGTCCGTAATTGCCTAGATGCGTAAGCAATTACTTTCCCGTGTTGTTGAAGAACGCAGCCCAATCCCTTACCGAAAGCATCACTATAGATTGAGAAACTGCCGGTACCTGCGGGTAGCACAAGTATCGGCGCAGTTGTAAGCCTCTTCTTCAGTTCCTCGAAAGCTGACTAGCAAGCTTCAGACCATATGAATTCCTCGTTCTTCCTGGTAAGCTTCGTCATTGGTTCAGCAATCTTGGAGAAATCCTTCACAAACTTCCGGTAGTAGCCAGCCAAACCCAAAAAGCTTCTGATCTCTGCAACCGAGCTTGGTGCAGTCCACTTCTCAATAGCAGCTATCTTCTTTGGATCCACCAAAATTCCTTTTTCTGTGACAACATGGCCCAAAAATTCCACTTTGTCTAAAAAGAATTCGCATTTGGATAGTTTACCATAGAGCTTCTCCTTCCTAAGGTACTCAGCACTTTCCTCAGGTGCTCTTCATGCTCTTCTTCCGTCTTCGAGTAGATCAGTATGTCATCGATGAAGACAACAACAAACTGATCCAGGTATTCATGGAAAACCTTGTTCATCAGGTTCATGAATACCGCAGGAGCATTTGTCAGTCCAAACGGCATGACCAAGAATTCAAATTGCCCATACTTGGTGTTGAACGCCGTCTTGGGAATATCCTCCTTCCTGACCTTGATTTGATGGTAGCCTGATCTGAGATCTATCTTTGAAAATACCTTAGCTCCACTCAGTTGATCAACAGGTCGTCGATCCGGGGCAGAGGGTACTTGTTCTTGATGGTGATGTTGTTCAGCGCCCAGTAGTCAATGTACATCCGTACGGTTCCATCCTTCTTGGGCACGAACAAAACTGGTGCTCCCCAGGGTGAAGCCCCGTCTCTGATAAATCCTTGTGCCTTCAGCTCGTCGATCTGATCCTTCATCTCCTTTGCCTCCTTGGGGTTGACTCTGTAGCATCCCCGAGAAATAGGGGAAGAGCCTAGTACTAGATCGATGGTGAATTCCACACCTCCATCCGGCAGCAATCCTGGAAGACTATCTGGAAAGACGTCCATGAATTCCACGATTATAGGGTGAAGAGGCCCGGGTTCTTCGGTGATTGAGGAGTAGGTAACACTCTTCATGTCTTCCGGAGCTCGAGAGATTTCAAACTCCGGTTCACCTGGTGGGCTGAAGATGACACATCCTTGGTGACAATCTATTAGCGCATGCTGTTCACTTAACCAGTCCATCCCTAGGACTACATCATAATTGGGCAGGGGCATCACTAGTAAGGGTGTTAAAAATTGATGGCCTGAGATGGTGATGGGATAGTTACAAGCCTCAGTGATGGGTATGGGACCACCATCGGTCATAACTCTACTAATCACCTTGCTAAGTCCCGTATCTAGGTGGTGTGCAGAAATAAACTCTGATGATATAAAACTATGTGATGCACCCGAATCAAATAATGTTAGAGCAGGATGCAAAAACACATAAATAGAACCTGTGATGACATCAGCGGTGGGTTCCTGCTCTGGTTCCTGCTCATCTGCTGCTAGGGCAAAAGCTCGCCCGGTCTTCTGCTGGTGTTGTCCGAACCGTTGTTGCTGAGTGGGTATGGGAGCTCTTTGTTGAGTTGCTCCGGTTCGGTGGACTGACGAGGGACAGTCCCTCACTTGGTGGGTGGCAGACCCACAGACTAGGGAGTGTCCTAGCTTCTTCCTGCATATGTTCGACTGATGTCCTGGCCTCTTACAAAAATCACAGACAGGGATCTGCTTCTGAGGCGCTCTGTCATTTGTCCTTGCCTGATGGTGCTGCTGCTGGTGGTGCGAAGGCCTGTTGTTGTTGTTGTTGGGCCTCTTCTGGTTACCCTGGAAGTTGCTAGTTCCAGGATACTCCCTCTTGGATCGAGAAGGTTGGCTCTTCTCCACGTCCTGAGCTCGTATCAGGATCCTCTCATATGTCTTGGCGCCACCTGCGATCACAGGGGTGCGAATCTCTTCTCTTAATCCATACCTGAATCATTCAGCACGATCCTTGGGGTCAGCAACAAGGTTCTGGGCAAAGCGGCTAAGTCGGCCGAACTCTGCCGCATATTCGCTGACCGTCATATTCCCCTGCTTCAGGTCTTGGAATTGCCTTTCCATCTCCCGCATCTCAGATGTTGGGAAGAACTTCCTGCGGAACAGCCTCTTGAAGGTGTCCCAGTCGAGCTGCTTGTCCTGGAGTCGGGGTTCATTTAGATACCAGGTGCTCGCCACATCTTGTAGCTGGAGTCCCACTGCTTCGGTCTTGATGTCCTCTGGGAGTCGAGCGACGCTCAAGAGGCGCTCCATACTGTCTAGCCATTCATCGGCATAGATGATACCCTCGGTTCCTTTGAAAGGTCGAGGGCCTTGCTTCTTAAAGCTTTCTATATCTCCGACCTTGGCAGGTCGTGGCTCCGATGAAGTGGTTCCTCCTCTTTCGAGGGCAGCCATAGCCACATTGTGGGCATTCTCCATACCTTCTCTCATAATCGCGGTCTGCTCGCGATGGGCTTCAGCTTGGCCTGCAGTCTGTTCTCAATGAGCTTCTGCTTGGGCTCTCTGGGCTTCGAGCACTCCACGTAGCATGCCCACTAGATCAGTGGGATCCACGGGCACTAGTGGGGCAGTTGGTGCGGACACTACCGCAGGGATCTGTGGCTCGGCCCGGGGAAGTGTAGGGTTCGCCGCTTGAGAAGTAGTGGCGTAAGCGCCGCGGAGGGTTGGAGATTGATGGGGACGGTCGGTCAGCTGCAACGGTGAAGGGTCTGGACGTGCTGGGGGAGATGGGGTGTGTTCAGATGATGACACCTCATCGCCAGCAGGGATGGTCTTTTCCTTGTTCATAATCTGGAAGGTCTAGGGTACAAACATAAGCAAGGTATCCTACCAGTCTATAATCAAACAAAAATATTTATTTATATAAAATTCGGACCTATGTTGTGACAAATCAATATTCTAGTGTTCTAGTTGTTTCTAGGTATGTTTTCCTAAGTTGTTGTTTACGACCTGCATGGGCCACCACTAAAAACATGTCACGACCCGATCCCAAATAATTGGGTCGAACCGGATCATGCCCAGCCTGCACCGTTGTTGAGACGACGGCAGTAAGCTGTTACATTAGCAGGTAACCATACAACAACATCTATATTTGTCACAACTCAAATTCGAAAATGAAACTTTATTAAACTTTTGAAATCAAATACAACTGGAATTTAAATGTACTGAAATAAATAACTGAAATCAAATAACAGGGTTTCAAATTGACAACAAAGCTGGAAAAAGGAAAAGCTATCTAATCAGCCGGCTCATCGGCCTCAGTCCCAACGTCCTCCAATGGGGACTCTTGCAGCACTACAGGGTACAGAACAGGGTCGTAGTAACTGCTGTATAACAGCTCAGCATCCTCAATGTCCTCTAAAAATGTATCTCCAGTCAGGAGGAAGCAAAGTACAATTCATGCTAATTTAAACAGTTAAAATAAATAATAGAATTATGCACTTTTAAACAGTTTAGAAATGAATAATTTTCTAGCAGTAAAACAGTGTGGTTTGAATAGGCAATGAATATGACCGGCTTGGGTTGTACAGTTGTATCATATTGATACGATTCGGCTTATCCCCGTGTGTATGAGGGGTAAGCTAATATAGTTCTAAGTTACAGTGGATGTGGTCATAAACATTATACTATTCCCCCAGTCCCCAATCAATTACAGTAGTTGTAGTCAGTACTCTCAGGAAGAGTTTCGTGTTGCATCGTGGTTTAAACTTGTAGTAAAACAATTATTAAAATAACTGTAAACTAACACAAACTATACTTGCCTCAAAATAGACTGGACTAGAGAGGATGAAGACTTCGAGATGGGAATTTAGGATCGTCCTCGAATTCCTATATTCGAGAAATTGACTCAGAATCCAGGGTTACCAATCTAGCTACGCTAGTTGAAATCTCTAATTGTCTCCTAATCCATTTTAATACTTTATTAACAAAACACGAACAAAAACACGAGTATTGGTGCATTGAACTAATAACGAGGGAAAGATCGTTTAAACTTTGTATTTTGGAAAACTCGTCGATACTAATTTAATTTGATTAAAACTTTGTATTTTAGTAACTATAAATATAAAACTAAATTTTTTATTTTAGTGAGAAATACATGATCGTTGTTTAAATATTAAACTTGCAGATTTTATTGTGAGAAATCTTTATTAATTTTTATATGAAAATAACTTTTATCAGATTTATTCGTACGCTACAAAAACTCGCAAAATCAACAAATAACCAAAATCCTACACTACCAATTTACAAGTTACAGAGCCAACAACCAGCTGGGCTTATGCCCATTACAATTTATTTACATAAATTGAAATAAGACAAAAACGGTCGTTAGTCCTAAACTTCCTATAAATTAAATATGAATAAAATAAATAATAAAATAAATTAAATAATAACGAGTCTCAGATATGGTCCAATCGTCAACTAGGCTAATGCCTCAACGTCCGGGCGAAGCCGGTTTCGTTTGCACTTAGCCGGGGCCCATTGACCGATACGGTCGTCGCCCAAAATCCAAATATTTAATATATATTTCCGAAATCCATTTTAAAACCATTTTTAAAATATAATTAAATTTATGAAAAAATTTGACAGCATCTCCTCTGTTTTTGGTCAACCCAAAAACTGAAAAATGTGTGCCAATATTTTCCTGCAAATCCCAAACCAGGGAATCCCAAAAATATATATGAAAATAACCAAAAACTTTCCAAATATCAATTCGGGACGACCCGAAACAAATTCGGGAGTCCAAAACTAAACCAGAACATCACAGCACAAAATCGAAAAGATCCGAAAACTAAAGTATTTAGAAAACCATTTCCAAAATATTTCGAAAATAAGGAAAACCAAATAACAGAACTTCCCGACGTTCCTCGAAAATCCCGGGAACGACGTTCACCCCAAAAATCGAATTTCCCAAAGGAAACTCGTGGACCAATTCATCATCGACACCGGGGAGGGACGAACTACTGTGATTAACCAGGGTTTACCCAAAAAGACGGAATCCGAAGGGTTACCTCGGACTCGGAACGCGAAATCCACAGATCGGGGTTGAAAATCCAGCGAAGAACGCTGTTCAGAACAGCGGACAGCCTCGGGATCAGCGCTGGGGTGCTGGCCGGGCACGGAAACAGCGGAAGTTATGCTGGATCGGGGTCCGGGGCGCGGCGAGGCGCTGGGAACGGCCGCGAGGGTCGCGGGCGGACGGAAGCTCGGGGGTCGGGGGTCCGCTGCGAAGGGGGTCGGGCCGGAGAGCCGGGGGTCCGGGCGGAGATGCGCCGGGGAGCCGCGGGTGGCCGGGGCTAGGGGCGCCGGCGAAGGGGGCTGGCCGAAGGAGGCGGCTGCGGGGCACGGCCGGCCGGGGGGTCGGGGCTCGGGAAGCTCGGTGGGGTCGGGCTCTGGGGGTTGGAGTGAAGTTGTTCTGGAGTTTGGGGAGAATGGTGGTTGGGGAAAAATGGTTAGGGTTTTGTTCTTTCAGGAGTTGAGTAGAGAGAGATGAGTTCTCTGGATGAAGAAGTGGGAAATATAGGAGGAGTGGTGAATGGGAGTTATAAGGGAAGTGGGTTGGCTGTTGAGTGAATGTGAGTGTTTTGGGGAGAGCAAAGTGAGGAGGGGATTCTGCTCCAGGGGTTATTAAGGAGAGAATGGAGTGAAAGGAGGAGAGAGTTAAGGGGTTGTGTGGGTGAACGTGAGCTGGGAAGAAAAATTAGGAAATTGGAGAATGGGTGCTGGTCCAACGTGGACCAGCTCAAGAAATATATATATTTTTTTTATAAAACAAATCAGAATTTAAGAAATAGGATTAGGTCCAGGTCTGGGTTCGGGAATCGGGTCCGGGCTCGAGTCTGGTCTGACAAACAAAAAGCCATGTTTAATATTTTCAAAATTGATTTTAACACTCAAAATGATACTAATAATTATAATATAAATATAATATTAATATAAATATTGCTCTACAAAAATTGGGTTTCACAATCTTCCCTCCTTAGAAAATTTCGTCCTCGAAATTAAAGTCAGGGTTAGGGGTTACCTTAAGTCTCAAACAGGTACGGGTACTGCTCCCGCATCTGGTCTTCTCGCTCCCAGGTCGACTCGCCTGGTGAGTTGTACCGCCACATCACTCTGACTATCGGCGTCACAGAGTTCCTGGTTCTCTTCTCGCCTCTGTCCAAGATTGCCACTGGCTTCTCCGGCACTGTGAGGCTGGGTCCAATCTCCAGCTCTGAGTGGTCCAAGATATGGCTCGGGTCCGGGATGTAGCGTCTCAGCTGCGAAACGTGGAAGACGTTGTGGACGCCTTCAAGACTTGGGGGTAGAGCCACCCGATAAGCCACTTCTCCAATCCTGTTAAGTACTTCAAATGGACCAATATACCTGGGGCTTAACTTTCCTGCTCTGCCGAAACGGATGGTTCCTCTGGTAGGAGAGATCTTCACAAACACACTGTCACCTTCTTCAAACTCCAAAGGTCGTCTGCTGCTATCGGTCCAATGCTTCTGTCTGTCCTGGGCAATCCTGATCTTGTCTCTGATCATTCTCACCTTCTCTGCTGCGTCGGTCAACATCTCAGGTCCAAGCAACACTCGTTCTCCGACATCGTCCCAAGCAAGTAGAGTGCGGCAACGACGTCCATAGAGTGCCTCGAACGGTGTCATACCGATGCTAGCTTGGTAGCTGTTGTTGTAAGAGAACTCTACCAAGTGCAAATGGTCTTCCCAAGACCCTCCAAATTCCAGGATGCAGGATCTCAGCATGTCTTCTAGCGTCTGGATTGTTCTCTCTGATTGCCCGTCAGTCTGGGGGTGGTAGGCGGTGCTGAACTTCAGTTGGGTTCCCAAACTGTCATGTAAACTCTTCCAAAAGTGAGAGGTAAATCTAGTATCTCTGTCAGACACGATACTTATCGGAACTCCATGAATCCGGTAGATGTGCCGCATGTACAGTGCTGCCAACTTCTCGGTGGATAAACCAACCTTGAAGGGGATAAAGTGAGCTGACTTCGTCAGTCGGTCCATAATAACCGAAATGGCATCCTTCCCTCCTTGGGATCGAGGTAGTCCCGAAACAAAATCCATCGTTATGTGCTCCCATTTCCACTCCGGAATGTCAAGCGGCAGCAATAATCCTGCTGGTCTCTGTCTGCTGGCTTTAACTTGTTGGCAAATTAAACATCTAGCCACATACCTGGATACGTCCTTCTTCATTCCATACCACCACACTATTGTACGTATATCCCGGTATATTTTGTTGGCTCCAGGTTGTATGGAATACTGCGACTGGTGCGCTTCTTGTATCAGCTCATTCCTCAGTTTGCCAGTTGGTACACAAAGCCTCATACCATTCTTCAGTGCTCCGTCGATGGCGATTGAGAATCCTTCAAGTGTTCCTGCCCGCACCTGATCTCTGAGTTTGCAAAATGTCTCGTCTTGGAATTGTGCCTCCTTGACTCTGTCCATAAGACTTGAACGCACTTGCAATTGCATCAATGATGATTCAGCTCCTGGTACGATGGCTTCTCTTCCCAGTTTCTTCATCTCTTCTTCAGGCAGTACAATCTCCAATCCAAGCTTCTCCATGTCCTCCAGCAAATGACGCTCCTTGGTCAAGAACATTGCCATCGGGTATCGACTAAGTGCATCTGTAACAACATTAGCCTTACCCGGATGATACTGCAGGTTGATGTCAAAATCCTTTATCAGCTCCAGCCATCGTCTCTGTCCCATGTTCAGGTCCTTCTGAGTGAAAACATATTTCAGACTTTTATGGTCTGTAAATATTTTCACTCTTTCTCCATACAGATAGTGCTTCCATAGCTTCAAAGCAAAAATCACCGCTGCAAGCTCCAAATCATGTGTGGGATAGTTCTTCTTGTGAGTCCGTAATTGCCTAGATGCGTAAGCAATTACTTTCCCGTGTTGTTGAAGAACGTAGCCCAATCCCTTACCGGAAGTATCACTATAGATTGAGAAACTGCCGGTACCTGCGGGTAGCGCAAGTATCGGCGCAGTTGTAAGCCTCTTCTTCAGTTCCTCGAAAGCTGACTAGCAAGCTTCAGACCATATGAATTCCTCGTTCTTCCTGGTAAGCTTCGTCATTGGTTCAGCAATCTTGGAGAAATCCTTCATAAACTTCCGGTAGTAGCCAGCCAAAACCCAAAAAGCTTCTGATCTCTGCAACCGAGCTTGGTGCAGTCCACTTCTCAATAGCAGCTATCTTCTTTGGATCCACCGAAATTCCTTTTTCTGTGACAACATGGCCCAAAAATTCCACTTTGTCTAAAAAGAATTCGCATTTGGATAGCTTACCATAGAGCTTCTCCTTCCTAAGGTACTCAGCACTTTCCTCAGGTGCTCTTCATGCTCTTCCTCCGTCTTCGAGTAGATCAGTATGTCATCGATGAAGACAACAACAAACTGATCTAGGTATTCATGGAAAACCTTGTTCATCAGGTTCATGAATACCGCAGGAGCATTTGTCAGTCCAAACGGCATGACCAAGAATTTAAATTACCCATACTTGGTGTTGAACGCCGTCTTGGGAATATCCTCCTTCCTGACCTTGATTTGATGGTAGCCTGATCTGAGATCTATCTTTGAAAATACCTTGGCTCCACTCAGTTGATCAAACAGGTCGTCGATCCGGGGCAGAGGGTACTTGTTCTTGATGGTGATATTGTTCAGCGCCCGGTAGTCAATGTACATCCGCACGGTTCCATCCTTCTTGGGCACGAATAAAATTGGTGCTCCCCAGGGTGAAGCCCCGTCTCTGATAAATCCTTGTGCCTTCAGCTCGTCGATCTGATCCTTCATCTCCTTTGCCTCCTTGGGGTTGACTCTGTAGCATCCCCGAGAAATAGGGGAAGAGCCTGGTACTAGATCGATGGTGAATTCCACACCTCGATCCGGCAGCAATCCTGGAAGACTATCTGGAAAGACGTCCATGAATTCCGCGATTATAGGGTGAGGAGGCCCGGGTTCTTCGGTGATTGAGGAGTAGGTAACACTCTTCATGTCTTCCGGAGCTCGAGAGATTTCAAACTCCGGTTCACCTGGTGGGCTGAAGATGACACATCCTTGGTGACAATCTATTAGCGCATGCTGTTCACTTAACCAGTCCATCCCTAGGACTACATCATAATTGGGCAGGGGCATCACTAGTAAGGGTGTTAAAAATTGATGGCCTGACATGGTGATGGGATAGTTACAAGCCTCAGTGATGGGTATGGGACCACCATCGGTCATAACTCTACTAATCACCTTGCTAAGTCCCGTATCTAGGTGGTGTGCAGAAATAAACTCTGATGATATAAAACTATGTGATGCACCCGAATCAAATAATGCTAGAGCAGGATGTAAAAACACATAAATAGAACCTGTGATGACATCAGCGGTGGGTTCCTGCTCTGGTTCCTGCTCATCTGCTGCTAGGGCAAAAGCTCGCCCGGTCTTCTGCTGGTGTTGTCCGAACCGTTGTTGCTGAGTGGGTAGGGGAGCTCTTTGTTGAGTTGCTCTGGTTCGGTGGACTGACGAGGGACAGTCCCTCACTTGGTGGGTGGCAGACCCACAGACTAGGCAGTGTCCTAGCTTCTTTCTGTATATGTTCGACTGATGTCCTGGCCTCTTACAAAAATCACAGACAGGGATCTGCTTCTGAGGCGCTCTGTCATTTGTCCTTGCCTGATGGTGCTGCTGCTGGTGGTGCGAAGGCCTGTTGTTGTTGTTGTTGGGCCTCTTCTGGTTACCCTAGAAGTTGTTAGTTCCAGGATACTCCCTCTTGGATCGAGAAGGTTGGCTCTTCTCCACGTCCTGAGCTCGTATCAGGATCCTCTCATATGTCTTGGCGCCACCTGCGATCACAGGGGTGCGAATCTCTTCTCTTAATCCATACCTGAATCGTTCAGCACGATCCTTGGGGTCAGCAACTAGGTTCTGGGCAAAGCGGCTAAGTCGGTCGAACTCTGCCGCATATTCGCTGACCGTCATATTCCCCTACTTCAGGTCCTGGAATTGCCTTTCCATCTCCCGCATCTCAGATGTTGGGAAGAACTTCCTGCGGAACAGCCTCTTGAAGGTGTCCCAGTCGAGCTGCTTGTCCTGGAGTCGGGGTTCATTCCGATACCAGGTGCTCGCCACATCTTGTAGCTGGAGTCCCACTGCTTCGGTCTTGATGTCCTCTGGGAGTCGAGCGACGCTCAAGAGGCGCTCCATACTGTCTAGCCATTCATCGGCATAGATGATACCCTCGGTTCCTTTGAAAGGTCGAGGGCCTTGCTTCTTAAAGCTTTCTATATCTCCGACCTTGGCAGGTCATGGCTCCGATGAAGTGGTTCCTCCTCTTTCGAGGGCAGCCATAGCCACATTGTGGGCATTCTCCATACCTTCTCTCATAATTGCGGTCTGCTCGCGATGGGCTTCAGCTTGGCCTGCAGTCTGTTCTCAATGAGCTTCTGCTTGGGCTCTCTGGGCTTCGAGCACTCCACGTAGCATGCCCACTAGATCAGTGGGATCCACGGGCACTAGTGGGGCAGTTGGTGCGGACACTACCGCAGGGATCTGTGGCTCGGCCCGGGAAAGTGTAGGGTTCGCCGCTTGAGAAGTAGTGGCGTAAGCGCCGCGGAGGGCTGGAGATTGATGGGGACGGTCGGTCAGCTGCAACGGTGAAGGGTCTGGACGTGCTGGGGGAGATGGGGTGTGTTCAGATGATGACACCTCATCGCCAGCAGGGGTGGTCTTTTCCTTGTTCATAATCTGGAAGGTCTAGGGTACAAACATAAGCAAGGTATCCTACCAGTCTATAATCAAACAAAAATATTTATTTATATAAAATTCGGACCTATGTTGTGACAAATCAATGTTCTAGTGTTCTAGTTGTTTCTAGGTATGTTTTCCTAAGTTGATGTTTACGACCTGCATGGGCCACCACTAAAAACATGTCACGACCCGATCCCAAATAATTGGGTCGAACCGGATCATGCCCAGCCTGCACCGTTGTTGAGACGACGGCAGTAAGTTGTTACATTAGCAGGTAACCATACAACAACATCTATATTTGTCACAACTCAAATTCGAAAATGAAACTTTATTAAACTTTTGAAATCAAATACAACTGGAATTTAAATGTACTGAAATAAATAACTGAAATCAAATAACAGGGTTTCAAATTGACAACAAAGCTGGAAAAAGGAAAAGCTATCTAATCAGCCGGCTCATCGGCCTCAGTCCCAACGTCCTCCAATGGGGACTCTGGCAGCACTACAGGGTACAGAACAGGGTCGTAGTAACTGCTGTATAACAGCTCAGCATCCTCAATGTCCTCTAAAAATGTATCTCCAGTCAGGAGGGAGCAAAGTACAATTCATGCTAATTTAAACAGTTAAAATAAATAATAGAATCATGCACTTTTAAATAGTTTAGAAATGAATAATTTTCTAGCAGTAAAACAGTGTGGTTTGAATAGGCAATGAATATGACCGGCTTGGGTTGTACAGTTGTATCCTATTGATACGATTCGGCTTATCCTCGTGTGTATGAGGGGTAAGCTAATACAGTTCTAAGTTACAGTGGATGTGGTCATAAACATTATACTATTCCCCCAGTCCCCAATCAATTACAGTAGTTGTAGTCAGTACTCTCAGGAAGAGTTTCGCGTTGCATCGTGGTTTAAACTTGCAGTAAAACAATTATTAAAATAACTGTAAACTAACACAAACTATACTTGCCTCAAAATAGACTGGACTAGAGAGGATGAAGACTTCGAGATGGGAATTTAGGATCGTCCTTGAATTCCTATATTCGAGAAATTGACTCAGAATCCAGGGTTACCAATCTAGCTACGCTACTTGAAATCTCTAATTGTGTCCTAATCCATTTTAATACTTTATTAAAAAAACACGAACAAAAACACGAGTATTGGTGCATTGAACTAATAACGAGGGAAAGATCGTTTAAACTTTGTATTTTGGAAAACTCGTCGATACAAATTTAATTTAATTAAAACTTTGTATTTTAGTAACTATAAATATAAAACTAAATTTTTTATTTTAGTGAGAAATACATGATCGTTGTTTAAATATTAAACTTGCAGATTTTATTGTGAGAAATCTTTATTAATTTTTATATGAAAATAACTTTTATCAGATTTATTCGTACGCTACAAAAACTCGCAAAATCAACAAATAACCAAAATCCTACACTACCAATTTACAAGTTACAGAGCCAACAACCAGCTGGGCTTATGCCCATTACAATTTATTTACATAAATTGAAATAAGACAAAAACGGTCGTTAGTCCTAAACTTCCTATAAATTAAATATGAATAAAATAAATAATAAAATAAATTAAATAATAACGAGTCTCAGATATGGTCCAATCGTCAACTAGGCTAATGCCTCAACGTCCGGACGAAGCCGGTTTCGTTTGCACTTAGCCGGGGCCCATTGACCGATACGGTCGTCGCCCAAAATCCAAATATTTAATATATATTTCCGAAATCCATTTTAAAACCATTTTTAAAATATAATTAAATTTACGAAAAAATTCGACAGCATCTCCTCTGTTTTTGGTCAACCCAAAAACTGGGAAATCTGTGCCAATATTTTCCTGCAAATTCCAAACCAGGGAATCCCAAAATATATATATGAAAATAACCACAAACTTTCCAAATATCAATTCGGGACGACCCGAAACAAATTCGGGAGTCCGTAACTAAACCAGAACATCACAGCACAAAATCGGAAAGATCCGAAAACTAAAGTATTTAGAAAACCATTTCCAAAATATTTCGGAAATAAGGAAAACCAAATAACAGAACTTCCCGACGTTCCTCGAAAATCCCGGGAACGACGTTCACCCCAAAAATCAAATTTCCCAAAGGAAACTCGTGGACCAATTCATCATCGACACCGGGGAGGGACGAACTACTGTGATTAACCAGGGTTTACCCAAAAAGACGGAATCCGAAGGGTTGCCTCGGACTCGGGACGCGCAATCCACAGATCGGGGTTGAAAATCCAGCGAAGAACGCTGTCCAGAACAGCGGACAGCCTCGGGATCAGCGCTGGGGTGCTGGCCGGGCACGGAAACAGCGGGAGTTGCGCTGGATCGGGGTCCGGGGCGCGGCGAGGCACTGGGAACGGCCGCGAGGGTCACGGGCGAACGGAAGCTCGGGGGTCGGGGGTCCGCTGCGAAGGGGGTCGGGCCGGAGAGCCGGGGGTCCGGGCGGAGATGCGCCGGGGACCCGCGGGTGGCCGGGGCTAGGGGGCACCGGCGAAGGGGGCTGGCCGGAGGAGGCGGCTGCGGGGCGCGGCCGGCCGGTGGGTCGGGGCTCGGGAAGCTCGGCGGGGTCGGGCTCTAGGGGTTGGAGTGAAGTTGTTCTGGAGTTTGGGGAGAATGGTGGTTGGGGAAAAATGGTTGGGGTTTTGTTCTTTCAGGAGTTGAGTAGAGAGAGAGATGAGTTCTCTGGATGAAGAAGTGGGAAATATAGGAGGAGTGGTGAATGGGAGTTATAAGGGGAGTGGGTTGGCTGTTGAGTGAACGTGAGTGTTTTGGGGAGAGCAAAGTGAGAAGGGGATTCTGCTCCAGGGGTTATTAAGGAGAGGATGGAGTGAAAGGAGGAGAGAGTTAAGGGGTTGTGTGGGTGAACGTGAGCTAGGGAGAAAAATTAGGAAATTGGAGAATAGGTGCTGGTCCAACGTGGACCAGCTCAAGAAATATATTTTTTTTTTATAAAACAAATCATAATTTAAGAAATAGGATTAGGTCCAGGTCTGGGTTCGGGAATCGGGTCCGGGCTCGAGTCTGGTCTGACAAACAAAAAGCCATGTTTAATATTTTCGAAGTTGATTTTAACACTCAAAATGATACTAATAATTATAATATAAATATAATATTAATATAAATATTGCTCTACAAAAATTGGGTTTCACACTTATCTTAAAGTAAAAGCCAGTAATGGGTTGGGTTCAACAGCGGGTCAGAAAACCGACCCGCTACAATCGTCTCTCTCGTGTCCTCGTGGGTTTGGACACTCGGGATTGTGTCCCAGCCCGTGTCGGCCCAATCCGACACCAAAATTCGTGTCGAAGCACACGAATGCGTTCGCCAAGACATTCTCGACACGATGGTGTCACTTTCGTGTCACCATAATGCGATTCCGTGTCGTGTCCGAACTAGGATTAGGAATTACAACGTGTACGCATGTCGAGGTGTGTCGGGAACAGGGGCAACGGACTCGTCTCGCCGAGACGAACACAAACGTGCTAACCAAGTGAAGAAAAAATGCACGAACCGAAGTCCGACCTACCTCGTCGGGCGGGCAGGCTACGGCGGCGTCGGTCGTCGTGATCGGGTCGAGCTCGCTTTCCTCTTCGATTCGATACCAGTCTCGGCTCTCCTCGTGCTCCGGTCGTTGAGATCGGGGGTGGTCGCCAGAGTATGGCCGGCCGGCGGTCGGGTATCATTAAGTATCAGGAGAAAAATTTTAAATATTAAAATTGAGGATTTTAATTCCAATAATTGAAATTGATAAAAAAAAATTAGGGTTTTTCTCATTGGAATGTATGCCTATTTATAGGAAAATTTTATTAGGGCAACCTAACCATAGTTAATTACTAACTTGACCCTAGGGTTAGATATTTACCGTTTTACCATAACGGTGAGAAAAGCAGTTTTTACGGTAGCAGTTATTTAATTACAAAAAATTCAAATGACGTCCAAACGACTCCAAACAAATCGCAGAAAAAAATCTAAAATTAATAGAAAAATATTTAGAACATAATGGAATCAATTTGGGGCAAATTTGGAATTGTTTTTCGTTTATTAAATTTTTGAAAACAAGGATTACACTAGTCGATGTGGGACTAAAATTTTCCAATACAAAGGCCAAAATCCCAACAGTTTGGCGGTGACGCAGTCATCCCTACATAACAGAAATAATATAGGTAAGAGCATCTCCAACCCTATTGTCTTGTTAAGTGTTGTGAGTCTTAGGTGGCTCCTATGTGGCATGAGCCACAAGACAATGTCTTGTTTATGTGGCAAAATTATATTTCAAAAGACAATGAGATAGAAAAACTCTCTCCAATGCAAAAGTGTTGAGGAGACAATAAAAAGTATTTTTTTCAACTTCCAAGGCAACTCCTCCACTTCTTCAACTTTTTTATAAATATTTCTATTCATAATTGATGATGTGGAGACAAAGTCATTGTGAAGTGCATTGTCTAGATCTAGACAACCAACTTCACATTCTTCTTGCCATGTCATTGACATGTCAACTTTATATTTTATTCTACATTTGCATTGGAGAAGAATTTTTGGAATGAAAGTTTGTTATTCCTATGTGGCAACCATTTTTTCTAAACTCACAATAGGGTTGGAGATGCTCTAAGAGTCTATACTTGCTTTCTTTAGGGGTTGGTACGTATTCTATTATTATGCTTCTAATTAATTATCATATATAATTCATTCTTCTGATGATTCACTTCGTCTCCTTGGTGTGATATGCCACCTTTCCATCTAAGGGGCTGTTTGGTATCATGAAAGTGGGCTGAAAGTCACATTTTTTTGGTAACTCGGCGAATTTGGAAGAAGTTCCTCTGTTTGGTAACTTTCTTCTAAAACTTGAAACTGGGCCGATATGACGGCTCCCCAGTTCCTGTCCCCCTCATTTTCTTGCATTTCCACATCCAAATTTTTTTAAGGAAAGTCATGGGAAGAAAGTCCGAAGAAGAGGCTAGGGAGTTTTCTTTCCCTTTCTTTTCAATATTTTGGTGACCGGATCCAGATTCCAACGTCGACGACAAAGAAAGTTTTAGTGTCGTGATGGAACTGTAGCATGGGAGCGAAGATGACACGATCGGAAGTGGTCGGAGGAGTTCTTGGAGTCCGCCGTGACCGGATGTTGGAGACCATCGCTCGCTACCGAAAGCACCGGTCCGACGGCGTCTTGGATGGAGGAGGCGTTCTTGGAGTCCGCGGTCGAGGGATTCATGATCGAGGCCGAAGGAGACACGGGACTCACAAGCACATGCGCCTCCTTGCTGTTGCCTGCTGCTCTTCAAAAGAAGAAGAAGACGAAGAAGAGGAGAGAAGAAGAAGATGAGTTTGGTGGTTGTTGCTATTCAAAAGAAGAAGAGTTTTGTGGCTTAGTAGTCAAAATTTGTTAAATTGTGGCTGTGTAGTCAAAATTATTAAATGAGTTCATTTGTTTTATAATAATAATAAAAACAAGTTTACCACATCATGTTTTAATAATAATAATAATAATAATAATAATAATAATAATAATAAAATGAGTTTATTTGTTTTATTAGAATAGTAATGAGTTTATTTGTTTTAAATCCATATGCATATTTCAGTAGGGAGAGAAAATATAAAGTTAATAATAATAATAATAATAATAATAATAAATTATTATTATTATTGCAATTATTATTATTTATTATTATTATATAGTTGTTAATTAGTGTAATTTTTAATCTATACACACAAAAAATGTCTAATATTAATTATTATTTAATTTTTAAGAAGTAATTATATTAATAATAGTAGTAGTTGGGGGTAAGTATACCCAAGTTTACCATACTCTAATATCATCTACTTTCAACCACCATCCAAACAACGAAACTCCTTATTCCTTCACTTTCATATTTTTCAATTCCATCAACCAAACAACTTTTGGAAACTCAAAATTTATGCGTACGCATCGCGTGCGCAAATTTCGTTTTTCCACTTTCGCACTTTCATACACTTTCGTGCAACCAAACAGTCCCTAAAACTGCATGTGCTTCTAATTAATACACAAATAAGTGATTTTATTTTTAGTACTTCTGTAGACTTCTAGAAAGAAGGAAAAGATTATCACTGCAGACTTGCTTTCGTCTAATATGATTAATAGAATGGTCAGTCAATAAATTTGTCAGTTCTTCCATCGATGTGGCTACGATTCCACAACAATTTGCGTGTTCTCAATCGTGTGAACCTTCCGCGGCCACGCTAACAACATGAATGCTGCATTCATGATTGATGTAGGCAGTGATTGGGGTTATGTCATGTCTCTCTTTTCGACAACAGAGGCAATATATAAAAGAGTTAATCAATATATAAAAGAGTTTGGGCCTTCTTTTCTTAGTTAATCAATATTTATCAGTAATAAAATATATATATATATAATGGGCTGTCAAAGCTGTGAGATCCTACAGTAGATTATATTATATTCTGTGTCTTCAGTGACAAAATTCTGATGGAAATAATTCTTTTTCCCCCTTTTAATCTGCAAACATAATAAAAAAAAAAATTAAAAGTTATCGGCCTCCAAAAAAAAGGTCGTATAAATATCATTGTCCTAAGAGTTAATCCGGATCTATGTGTAGACTTTATTCGAATGCTCCTAGTGATAAAATTTTCGTTCTACCGTTATCTCATCGTCACACACAATTTGAAAAAAATGACCTTGAAGTTAGCTCTACCCAGAGCTTGAAGGAACATAGTTTTGGTGACAGAAAAAAAAAATGAGAAGAGACAGAGTTTTAGGAAATTTTTTCGTAGAAAATTTTCTGTGTTTTTGAGAGGAGAAGAAAATGCTCATTATAAAGGCATAAACTTTGTAACCGATGGCTTGAATCAAGGATGTAATTTATGCTGAATAAAGATATATAAAAAATGTGGTTCAATGTATCTGGACAAAATTAATGGTGTCCAACATTCAAAATTTTAAGTAGAAATTAAAGTGGTCAAAGGCCAATGAATAGCGCAAAAGTTTTAGGGTTTTAATCCAAATTCGAAGAAGGAATCGAATCGACATTCGATGTCCGTAGATGTGGACACGTATCCGTATCCGTTACACGAGTCGAATCGAACTGAACCGACGACGGTGCGTGCGTGTGGCCCATATGACTATCTACACAAGACTTCATTACGGCAAAAAGAAGTGAAGTAATATAAGCACTATTCACAAAAAGCTAGAACAGATGTGGGACTATTGCTTTAGAGGGAGTTGGTTTTTGGAGTGAAGCAGTAGCAATAACAAATTCTAGACTATACCAAGTTGTAGACTTGCTCTGTAATAAATATAAACTTGTCTAATCTCATTTGTAAAACTTGGACTTAGATTATTAATTAGAATTTTCATAGACCCCAAAATTAAAAAATAATAATAATTTGTATGGGGTCTTTTGACATGATCACTGATTGGTGGTGCCTGATGCCACGCCACACTAGTTTGTATGTGTCCTATAGACCATTTCCATCCTGCATTTTCGTCCGTTCATGTGTGTTAAGGTCTAGTCTGTCCTCTCTGGTATTAATCTTTTCTAGGCTAATTAATGTTTAGATTCTAATTTTATATTAGTTTTGAGTTTAAGCATGTTAGTTGTTGTTTTCTTGTACTCATGTTCAAAATATAAAAAAATAAATAAAAATTTAGGAACTAAAATTTTTAATTGGACACGTAAAAATTTAAACTTAGCTAGTATAAAATCCAGAATCTAAATATTAATTAGTCATTCTTTTTTCTGAACAGTCCGTGTAATCCTTTTAATTGTGAACTATATACTATATTATATAGCATTAGGTACATTGAATCGAATATGCTTTAGATAAAAAAGGAAGTCATGTAATACTAAATTAGTCACATATACCTTTCACTCGACACCAAGGGCAGACCAGAAATTAGAGCTGGGGTGGACTGGAGTGGATTAGGGTGGACTATAGATATAGCCGAATTCACAAAAAAATACCAAAAAAAGATTATATATGAAGAAAAAAAAAAGTCATTTTTTTAGGGTGAGCTGGAGCAAGGACGGAGCTAGGAAAATTTTTTAAGGGGTACTGGACATGGATGAAAAAAAATACAAAATCTACACATCCACCACAGGATTCAAACTAGGGGCCATTCTTATTAAGACAAATTCACTCAACCACTTGAGCTAGCTCTTCATATTCATTTAAGCCTGGGCTACAGTCCTGAAGAACCCTCCTTATGCTCCGCCCCTGGGCTGGAGCCCACCCCAGCCCTTCACTTAATTCTGCCCTTGCTCGACACTTCTGAGAAATAGCATGTATTGTATTCTCGTGCTAAAATTCTTGGTTAGCTTTTTATATATAAAGGAACGCACGATGAGTTTCAAAGGCAATGATTAATTAAGTTGCTAATTAAGAGCATCTCCAACCCTATTGTGAGTTTGGAAAAAATGGTTGTCACACAGGAATGACAAGCATTTTTTTTTTCAAAAGTACTTCTCCAATGCAAATGTGAAATAAATTGTGAAGTTGACATGACAATGACATGACAAGGAGAATGTGAAGTTGGTTGTCTAAATCTAGACAATTCACTTCACAATGACTTTATGTCCACATCATCAATTTTGAATAATATATATATATATATATATATATATATATATATATATATATATATATATATATAAAAGAAGTAAAAAAGTGGTCTTGGAAGTTGAAAAAAAAATAATTTTATTGTTTTCTCAAACTTTTGCATTGGAGAACACTTTTTTATCTCATTGTCTTGTGTGAATATCATCTTGCCACATAGAAAAGACATTGTCTTGTGCCTCATGCCACATAGGATTCACAACACAAAACAAGACAATAGGGTTGGAGATGCTCTAAGCACTTACTTCTATTGAATATACTCGTCCAATATTCAAAGTACATCTGTCTTTAGGTTAGTGTCCTCAACTATAAGGTTAGTGTCCTAAACTATAGAACACGAATAATTGGTGCCATCACGAAGTTGGCGATCAGCAAATATACATAGTCATCCTTACAGTTCTTAAAAGAATGCAAAGGTCTCTTTTGAACGTGGATTAGTGCTCTACTTACATTTTCAATTATTAAAATAGATACACTGGATCTCTTCCGTTGTACCAACCTTTCAATTAAAGATTATGTTCCTAATGCACAAACACCTTGCCACAAAATAAAAAGAAAAATAAAAAGAAAACTAGCTACTAAAAGTCGACCACTAGCCACATGTACAAGTGAGGCATTGTTAATTGGTGGTATCATTCTCTGATAGATAAATTATTCCAACATCTATATATATTATTCCAACATCTATACGATAGAAAAGATTGATGTCTAAAATCGAATTTATAGACAAAAGATATTAGAAATATCTAAACATGTTCAACGATCACAAACTTAGCGAGCTTCATCTTTTTCATTGGGACAAGGAATAGTCAGAATTAATTTATTTTATTTGAAATTTTATTTATTATTTTTTGTTTAAACAATGTTATAAGATGCATATTATTATCAGAAAATTACGTACACGAAAAGAATTGTATCCATATCGTCAAGACTGTTTTTTTTAGTACAGATGTATTTAGACCGCCATTGACAGTCTAAGAGCATCATTAGTAAGGCTCATCCCATTTTCTAGATTCTAGATTTAGAATGTAGGAGCTCATTTTGTAGAATAATAAGTCTCATCCCTAGTCCCAATTTCTACAATTTCGGTCTCAACTCATCCATGGGTGCTAAGGGTTGGGCCTCCCAATTTCTAGATTCTAGATTGTAGAAACTCGTTTTGTAGAATAGTAAGTTCCAATTTGGAGCCCAACTTTCTAGATTCTAAACTTTATATTATTTTTTTCCTACATTAAATTTTGACCACACAATTTTTGGGACTGAAGCTCACTTTATCATTTCTTACTATTCTCATACAAACCCAACCCATTCTACATTTACCTTTTTTTTGAAATTTTGGGCTCCAAATTGCATTGGAGAGTCCCAACTACTAATGATGCTCTAAGGACGAGACTGTCAATAGTAATGCACGGAGAAATTATTTTTGCCGAGTAATTATATCGTCTATCGATGAAGAAATCATATTGCAAATTAATGAGGTTAATCACACACACAAAAGTTGGCATGATCAACACCAGTGGCGTAGCCACTTGGTCCCCAGGGATGCAGCTGCACCTCCTGGAATTTCAATTTTTTTTATATAGGTTGTGCGAAAGAAAATAGATCTTTTGGAAAGAATTTCGTAGATCCTTTTTTGGAATAAAAAAAGAGAAAATTTTGAAACACCTCTTCCCAAAATGACCTCTTTTCTTTCACTCCATCTATGATGCTATTTGATCATGTTGTGTCGTGTTGGACACAACATTTTATAGAGAGGGATTTTCTTCAATGAAAATTATCAAAATTTTATTACGTAATTGATTGGAAGATAAGATTACGAATGATTTTTAGTGACATATATTGAAAGAGACGTATTGGATACCGTTGACAATAAAAATATCATTCAATATTTCCAGAATATGAAGTCTCAAAGAATTTATTGTAAAAAAATAATTATTTAATAATTGTAATAGTTTATAATATTTGATATTAATATATAATATTTTTGGGATTATTAATGTGTTATTATAATGGGCTAATTAGCGTTTAGACCCTGAATTTTATATCGGCTTATAGTTTAAGTCCTGTCATGTCCAATTAAAAAATTGGGTTATTTACACTAACTACCCCTATGTTTTTGATTTATAACACGGGGTACCCCTGATTTAAACTATTTACACTAACTACCCCTCCCTTTAGAAAACGTAGGGGTAGTTAGTGTTATAATTTTTTTATTTTTCCTTAAAGTAGGGGTTGTAGGAACCCTAGAGGGGGGGTGAATAGGGTCAAGCTAACTAATCAAGCACTTAGCACAAGCTAAGTGGCAATTTAAAAATATAAGTGCAAGAGAAGAAGCAAACACAATACCGACACCCGATATATCATGGTATCCTCCTAAGAGGCAGTCCAGTCCCGGAACTCTCTCCGGCTTTAATCCACTATTTGAGCAAATAGTTACACACGAGTTTGGATCCGAAGAACTCGCCAACTTCTTACACAAGAGCTTTAATCCGAAGGGCTCTCCGACTTCAACCGAGAGTTTGGATACGAAGACTCCCCAACTTCAACCGAGAGTTTGGATACGAAGACTCTCCAACTTCAACCTTTCACAATAGGTTTTGATCTCCTTATACAATAGGATGAAGATCTCACTTTTCAACTCAATAACTCTAACACAATTTGTGAATGGCAAATGAAAGCTTTGTAGAGTTGTTTGTGGATAGGCTTTGGTGGTTTAGAAATTTTTAGGCTCAAAGCATCAACCTTGAATGAAGGGGTTCAAGGCTATTTATAACCAAAGCTTGAAAAGAAGCCAAAGGTAACTTTTCAGTCACGAACCGGCATACCGCCGGTATGATCCGGCATACCGGCGGTATACCGGTCTGGGATTGCAACGGCTAAAAAAATAGCCGTTGGAATCATTAATGGCTGGAAATCCGACCGTTGGAATTTCAACGTTTCGGAAGCAGTATACCGTCGGTATGGACCGGTATGCCGTCGGTATGCCGGTTTTGTAAACAGAAACTTTCTGTGAACAAAAATCGGTATACCGTCGGTATACACCGGTATACCGTCGGTATGCCGTTTTTCCACCAAAAATGATCCTGGGCTTATTTCTGTCCTAGCTTTCGATTTTGCCATCCATTTTTTGTGTTTACAATTATTCCTAAGACTCATTACAGACTCCAGATATACTGTAGCAGGTGCAGGCTTCTTCAGAGTCTTGAAATGATGATGGCATGGCTTGGCTTCTTTCTTTGATAGGTGCTGGCTTTTTTCCTTGGCGGCAGCTGTCCAAAGATATCCAGTTTGTGAAAACTGAATACCTTTCGGGGGCTTCGCCCCCGAACCCCCGACGAGGGGCGCTGCCCCCTCGACCCCCGTCCGCTGACCGGGCAGCGGAACCCCCGGTGCGTGGCTCCAGAGATGTCGTCGGGTGGTTCAGAGAAATCTTGTGGGATCCGTCGTCTTTGGCCCACCATGATTTCTTCATTACATATGTCCACATTGATCTTGTTTATTGCTTTTCTGCATGTACATGTTAGACGAACAAAGCAATATACATAGTAGCAAGTATGATAAGTTAAAGCACATTAGGACTATGCAAAGTTTAAGTACAAGTGCTAAGGTGATGGCATAAATGTTAGTGATATCATAATGATTAAACTTAATTGAATGACCACAATCAAGAACATAGTTTTGATTTTGGCAACCCAATTAAATTTAAGATAGATAAGCTCATATCACTAAGATGTAAACCAATGGGCACATATCACCAAAGATATAAGTATAAGTAGAAATGCTATAGCGATTGTATGAAGATTAGTGATAAAGAAATGCTAAACTTAACATATTAACCATATTCAAAAATATGATACAATCATTGGGCCAACAGGGGTACCCCGTGTAATAAACCAAAAACATAGGGGTAGTTAGTGTAAATAGTTTAAAAGTAGGGGTACCCCGTGTTATAAATCAAAAACATAGGGGTAGTTAGTATAAATAACCCAAAAAAATTTTGACCCTGAATTTTTATTTTTATATTCTTTTTTTCATTAATACCCTGACTAGAACATATGAAAGTTTCTTGTATGCATGGAAGAGAGGGTATAATGAAAAAAAGAAACAAAATTATATAAATCTAGGGTCAAATTTGTCAATTGGACATATCAGAGTTTAAACTCTAAATTGATATAAAATTCAGAATCTAAACAGTAATTAGTCCTATTATAATTTATTATTATGTTAATAATAAGTATTACGTCCACTGGATAAAAGTTTTGGCTACGCCACTGATCAACACACTTCAAATTATCAGTGGATGCTTTGAATTGCTATCACTTTTTTTTTCAACATTTTTTTTTTGAAAGCAATAATAGGATTTCATTCAATGTAACAGAACTTAGCCATATCATAATTGATGTTGGCTAGAATACAAGATGGAGGCCCTTGAAAAAGCCTAGAAGAAAGTGGTAAATCAAGTCTAGTAGCAGCCCTAGGATTTTATTTTATTATTATTATTATTATTATTATTATTATTATTATTATTATTATTATTTTTTGTCTATTTTTTGAGGCCGTCAGTTTGGAATCGTGGCCGTCCTGCATGTCCAAGAAGGAGGGGGTTTCGAACTTGGAACCTCCTCCATGTGAGCCCCCCTCCCTAACCACTTGGACTAGCCATAGTATTACAATATAAGTACCTGTACTCATACTTTTTGTATTTCTAAAAATTTATTATCTCATGCGTACTTAATATCGATATTTGTATTATTCTTTATCATAATTTATTTAGTCATAATCAACGGTACCAATCACCAACTTGCATGCTAAACAAAACATCGCACCGTCCCAAGTATGTACGGGAATCTCAGTGTCCTAGTATGTAATGGGGCTAGTGTCACAAATCCTTCATATCTTAGTATGCTTAGTGAGTCTATTTTTGATCGTACATCAAAACTAGGATTAATTTTTAATCCTTCCATTCAAAAGTAATTAGCATATGTTATTTTTATCCAACCTAAAAATGTTTTAGGAGTAATTTTGTAAACATCCACACTAGTACCAAAAATGGGTACCAATATTACACAAATTTAACGGTGCTTTACCTTCAAAATTTTGTGAACAAAATAAACAAAAGTAAAAAAAAAAGAAAAAGTTACCGGCCTCCGGGGAAGTCATGCACGTAGCACTGTCCTAAGAGTTAACCCGGGTCTATGTGCAGACTTTGTCCGAATGCTCCTAGTGGTAAAATTTTCGCTCTACCGGTATCTTCTTGTCGCACACGACTCAGAAAGAGCGACCCTGACTTAGCTCTGTCTAGAGCAAAGATGAAGAAGAAAAAGAGCTTGGGGAAGAGAAGAATTCGAGAGATATTTCAGAAAGAATTTTTTCAGTGTATCGAAGAGGAGAAAAATGATGGAATATATAGGCGTAGAATAGTGCTTCTCCAACGGACAGAAATAAAGTCCAATAATGGATAATTAACTCGGACGTTACAAAATAAAACAAATGTTAAACACATGGTTCATTGAACCTGAACAGATTTGATGAGTCCAAATGTTACAAAATTAATTGATTATAATGGTCAAAAATTAACGAGGAGCAAAAACATTTTTAGGATCTCAACCCAAATTCGAAGATGACGCCTGCAGATGTGGGCACGTACCCGAACTCGTTACGCACGTTGAATCGAACTGCGTCGAGCCGGGCCTAGCCTAATAGCGGTGCCGATGCGCGCGTATAGCCCACAAGGCTACCCACACAAATTTTCAAAGAAGCAAAAGAGATTAAAACAATAAATACACATTCAAGTGCAAACATCCACCCGACGATGTGGGACTAAAGAAATGAGGGAACTTGAGCTTTTGCTTTTACAGCAGCTACAACAAGTTCCCCCACTCGTCCCGTCAGTTGTTTTTCATAGAAAACTAGTGGATAATCCATGCCATAATGGCACGGACACGAATCCGACCTTCTTGACGTAGGTGTGCAGGCACTGGGCCAGCACCAGGGAGTTCCGAACGGAGACGCGGCCTCCGAATTCGGCCTTCTCGACGTAGGCGTGCAGGCATCGGGCCGGCGCCAGGGACCCGAGCCCGGCGGAGACGAACACAGCAAAGACCACGGTGGCGACGTGGGGCCTCACGGAGGCGAAGACGCGCAGGACCGTTGCGAAGCGTCCGAGGGCGGCGAGACCCGAGATGGCGGCGGTCCAGGAGACGATGTCCATGTGCGGCATTCCGTCGAACACCCGTAGGACGTGGTCGGCGGAGCCGCATCGGGAGTAGGCGGTGAGCAGGACGGTCTGCACGTGTCACGCCCCAGAACCGGAATACCGAAGAGCGGGGGCAGACATAGCCAGCTACGCAATCCCAAAGTACGTTAATACTCTGAAATCACGTATAAGCTGTCAAGACATGGGGATTACTCTATAAGCCATTAGTCAATCCTATGGTTTAACAATCCTAGGTATCTCAATCACAGGCAATTATACAATAGCAAAGAGTACGACCATCATACATACAATAGTAAGGCATCCCGAACCATATATACATGACTGATCATGAAGCCAGTACCACAGAACTGAGGACTAGCTAGAGTATTAGTCGTACATGATAAGGACTAGCTATAGTCTAGAATACACATATCATGTTTATGCCCGTAGGCTACAATATCAAGGAAAATACCAAAATACGAGCTAAACACGTGCTCGGGGCTAAACGTTACAAGAGGAGAATTTACATATCAGTGGGAGAATGAAGAAGAAACCCACTGAGGCACTCTGGTACCCCGGCTGGTCACCGTCGAGTAGATGGTGCGGTAGATCCTTCG
The DNA here is from genome assembly GCA_029216955.1 of Iris pallida. Classification (NCBI taxonomy): domain Eukaryota; kingdom Viridiplantae; phylum Streptophyta; class Magnoliopsida; order Asparagales; family Iridaceae; genus Iris; species Iris pallida. Next base: position 7,229,391 of record JANAVB010034616.1, on the reverse strand, counting down.
GGCTCTTCTATTAGAACCTGGCCATGCAAAACCAGTGGGGTTAGACCCCAAATAGCAAGTACCACAAAGGAGGCCGAACTATGAACTTAAAACCAGCAATCATTAGCAATCAACAAGCAGATAAGTAAAGGAGGATCGAGATTCGTGCAGTATCAATGCACTTCTCCCGAACATAGAAAGACAGTAAGTAAATCATCATTATTTGACATAAAGTAAACTGGAGAACGTGTTAAATAAATAGAACTGGGAAGGTGATATACGATGAGATAACCATGGAACTATTCAGATAACCAGGTTACAATCCGTAAACCAAACAAGGACCGGAGTTGTAACCCTTCGTCTGAACAGAACTTGGTTTCTCCCACCATTTATCGGCAGGATAAAATAAGAAATCAGGACATGTAACGATCATGTACAGGACAGGACGAATATGAACAATCAGGTCATGTGACAATCTTGTGCAGGATCAAGTCAAGACTAGACTGAGTTAGACTCCATTCAATCAATCACGGCCAAGCAATAAGTACGGCTTGATACTTTAACTAACTAGGATTATCACAGGCCTAGTTACTAGCAAGATGCAATGAGATTCTTCCAAGTCCAGTTACCTGTTTGTTACTACCTGACTGACCCCAGCAAAGAAAAAGAAAAGATAGCATGATATAGCAGACACACTGTAGTAAGATACATGTGTCCTAAGGTACCACGCTCGACGACGGGCTGGAAGTGCGCTCATCTCGACGGATAGCAACAAATCCCATGTATATATATATATATATATGGCCGGGATCAAAGGGGCAACAGGTAACTGGGAAAGTCTCTCCATGAACTACTTGATCAATCTAGTCATTAATCCTAGCCATATTCAGTATGAATCCCTGACCGTGGGAAATCAGGGATTCATGTCCTAGACATGATGCAAGACAAGACGGGTTCATTTGTACAAACACAATCACCCACGGTGTCCAAGCCATTCATACTGGTCATGTCAGGTTAGCCGTCGCAACAGCATTTCAAGGAGTATCATGTCAGGTTTATCATGTCAAGAGTGCGCCACGGCAGGCCACTATCAAGAATTATCATGTCAAGTTATATCATGTCAAGTCTAATTGTCAGGAGTGCACCACGACGGGTCACTATCAAGTCATGTCAGGTTTACTGGTCAAGAGTGCGTCACGACGGGCCACTATCAGGTCATGTCAGGTTTATTAATCAGGAGTGCACCACTACGGGTCACTGTCGTATTTAGGGTACATGTGCCGACAGTATAGTACAAGCATTCAATCAGGAGACTCAAGTTATTCTGAGGTTACAAGGCACAAATTATCATTAAAATCAAATAAGAATAGAGAAATAATAATAACAATAATTTAAATAGCTGGACAAGGCATAGGAAGGAGCCCTGCGGCTCAGGGTCACTATCAAGCATTGTTCAATTATCATTCCAAACATAATAAATAAATTCGGGATTATCAAGTTCATGACAAAAGGCGTAAGGATATAAAATGGGCATAAAAATATACAATAGGGATAAATGTGTACTCCATAGGAACTCAAGTTACAAAAAGAGCCACAAGACTTGGATATACAAAATAAACGAAATATAAAATACAGGACATGACAGAGCCATGCGGCTCGGGCAAGGCTGGCTCATGCGGCAGGATTAATCAGATACATGCGGCTGAATTTATGGGGTTCATGCGGCTCACGAAATTTGAGTCCATGCGGCTCAGGGAGTGAGCAGGGTCCTATGCGGTTCAGGGAGTCCCAGCCCTATGCGGCTGAAGGAGGAATCGGGCTTATGCGGCTGAGACAGCACATCCCATGCGGCTCAGGGAGACGGGTCTCATGCGGCTCAGAGAACGAGCCTCATGCGGCTGGGTCAATCAGGGTCATGCAGCTCAGGAATGTGGCGCATATACGGCCAGCGGGAGATGGGTCATATGCGGCTGGGAGAGACTAGTCCTCATGCGGTTGGGAACGAGTCTGCCTTATGCGGCTGAACAAGGGCGGTTCATATGCGGCTGGGGACGTTCAAGTCCATGCGGCTAGTCGTAAGTCCTATGCCATGCGGCTCGATCTAATCAGGGTCATGCGGTCCGGGAATCAAAAGTTCATGCGGCTAGATGGATCAAATCTTCATGCGGCTGGGAGTAAGTTCCTGCAGCATAGGCCATGCGGCCAAGTCATGCAGTAAGCTTATGCGGCTAGGAAGGATAACTGGCCGCATAAGAGCTATGCGGCTCAGTTCTTGCGGCTGTGAACTGTTCTTTTTCTCCATTCTTCCGAGAAGAAGAACCACTCAAGTCATGGCTCCCAAGCTCCATGAATCTTTCATCCAGAGTCCAAATCCGAACTTCTTTGGGTCAAAATGGGGCAGAACAAAATTCTCTACAACATGGAACCATCAAAACTTGAAAATAATAAATTTTAATAGATCAAAATCCATGAAAACCGAATTTGCTTCAAAGATAGATCTACAACAATCTAGCCATCAAATTAGAAAACTCCAAGTTCTAAACATGCTTAGAATGTAACAATAAAGTGAATGGAACAAACAAAATGGAAATCGTCCAACATTCGACAAGGTGTACTTGCCTCTCTCTAATGACTAGGGTTTGGTGGAAAAAGAAAATGAATGATGGTGAATGAGGAGGGAGAGAGAAAAAGTGGCTTATATAACAAGCCCAAGCAATCTCCACCATTCATTCCTCTCCACTCAATCTAAGCCATACACCTCATCTCATAAAGAACCAACTAACCAAACCAAGTCCAAGCCAAACCAAACCAAGTCAAAGTGGAACCGAACCAAATAAAACCAAATCCAAGTTAAACCAAGTCATGAAATCCTACACTTAGGAAATTTTAAAATATCACACGAATCTAGAATACGAAATACGGCTCAAATAAATACGTATCCGTATAAAATACCGATACAGTGAGACGGGTCTCACAGCACGAAGGGGTCGGGCCGGAATCCGAGGAGGAGGGCGTGTGCGTGGAGCGACCTGGTGGCAGCGGTGGCGGAGGTTGTGTTGAGCAAGGAAGAGAAGGTGTGGAAGTCGGGAGAGACGTAGCGGCGGAATATTTGGGAGTAGATGAAGAGTGGGTCGGCGGAGGTGGCAATGACGGTGTTGAAAGAGAAGGGGTTGGGGTTGGTCATGGCGGAGAAGAGGGAGACGGCGAAGGAAGGGTCGGTGTCGACGACGCGGTGGAGGAGGCTGCTTGCGACGAAGGGGTTGCGGAAGAGGTCGGCGAAGACGGCGTGGGCGAGGATGGAGCGGAGGTGGCGGAGGGAGGAACGGTGCAAGAGGAGCTGGAGGCGGGGGTGCCGTTGGAACAACCGGTTGCTCCGCACCCGACATGGGACCTCCTCCTCTCTTATAGATAGAGGGACAATTTAGTCCTTTCATCATCGTTGAACCAAAGCATATGGGTCGGAGTGTGCTTTATATTATAGATATGCTAAAGATATTAGATTTTCTTGGTGAAGTGTTGGTTTCATCTTTCTATTCTCTTCTCCACTTTTTGGTACATATATCATTTACTTCACCAGTAAGTACTTTTCATCAATCAACTATAGTCTATACCTGTAGTCCAAAATTTCAAGCTCAGAGTTGTACCAATTTTTTTTTAATCAAAGTTTATATACATTTATACAAGAGAAAATACTCATATCCAGCAAATCTCCACCGTTGAAAATAATCCCACGGTTCAATAGGACGGTCGTCATTCCCATTCAAAAGAATGGGACAATTAAGATTCTTGGCATCCCTCCCCCAAATTCTTCCTTATTCCGGAACCCGCACTCCTAATCACTGCCGTCTAAAAATAATCTCCATCCGTGATCCAACGGCCACTGATTGTGCGGGGCCCGTCATTGATCCAAAATAATTGGTGGTTCCACAAATAACTACTGTCTCCGTAATTTCTTTTTTTTTTTCTTCACTCCGGAATGGCAGACAGATCGGTAGCGAATTTACGCCCACCGCCTCTGCCAAAGCCGGACCTGCTCTTCCTCCGCCTCCCGGTGACGGTGGGGACCACTGCCGGTTTCGCCGCCTCCTTCGCTTCAAACACCAATGGCGCCACCGAGCTCCTCCCGCAATGCGGTACCGAGCTCCTCGTCAGCGCCGCGCTGGCTTTGACTGCCAGCTTGGCGAGGTCCTCGGCCTGGAGCGGCGACTTGAGCATCGACCTCGGGAGGACGAAGTAGATCTGTCCCGGACGAAGCCACTCGTCCGCTCCGACGGCCGAGACGGAGCGGTCGAACTCCATCTCGTCGGCGTCGCAGACGAACCACCGGTCCGAGGACGTCCCGGCCAGCACCGACGCGGCCAGGACCGGCCGGTCGAACTCCCTCAGGCTCCCGTCGGCGAGTATCAGCTTCCCCGTCGGCGAATCGACCACCGCCGACGCGTCACGAGAGGTGCACAAACCCATTCCTTTCTCCTCCTCCTCCTCCGTTCTTGCGAATAATTCGCCCTTCTTTTAATTCGGACGTATTGTTCTGTTCAGAGTTGAGTTGTTCGCTGATGTTCGTCGGTTCGAGGTTTATATAGTAGGGGTAGGGGGTTAGATGACAGCCTGGGTGTGGGGATGGATTAGGTTGTGATTTTGAGATGTGGACAAGGAGTTTGGAAGAAATTACGGGAAGGGGACTGGTTGCACGCCTGGGTATGCTTCGGAAATGACGTATTTGCCCCTGTGGGGATGGTGGTGGTGATTAGGGGTGTGCATCGGTCGGTGGTCGACCTATTTGGTCCCAACCGAAGTCGAACCGAAGTTAATCGGTTTGAAAATAAACAAAACCGAACCAAACCAACCAAATGGTCGGTTCGGTTTTAAAACCGACCGACTTGGATCGGTTTGGATCGGTTCGACTTGGTCGGTTTTGATCACATAAAAAATGGACTGTATGTTTTTTTCTTTTGTGAAACCTCCGTCAACTTACACTTTGCAACAGTAAATACAATTCAGCAGCTTCAATTCAACTTGCGCTTTGCAGGTGGAGAAAAATATCAATTATATATGAAAAAAAATCATATACATTAAACCAAAAGCCCCTTTCATGTGCACATGAGCAATTAGAAAAGAATATAAGCCGCCAGCACTCCTCTTTGCGACTAGAGAGAGAGAGAGAGCTCTTTCAACTTTAACTTGATAAATGGTTGTGATGTGAATAAATGAACCAAACCTGTATAATACAACCCAATGAACCCATACCCAACCTGTCAACCCTAATTATTTAACAAGGATTTAGTTCGGTTCGGTTCGGTTTAGACGATTTTTGGCATAACCAAACCGTAAACCGAACCGAACCGGTCGATTTTGAAAAAATTGAAGCCGAACCAAACCAACCGAACCATCGGTTCGGTTTAAAACCAATCGGTTCGGTTTGGCTTGGCTCGATTTGGTCGGTTTGACTTAATTGTGCACAGCCCTAGTGGTGATGGACGTGGATTGGTGAGCGATAAATAGATAGGACGAATGGTTGTGGACGTGGGTGTGGGCGCTACTTTTATGGGTTTCGCCCGGGGTGACCGTGATTGGTACTTTGGACTATTGGGAAAGGGGGGTTGAATGGAGAGATTGGTGGGACTTACAACGTCAAACTGAGTTAATGAGATCCAATCTGTTTGGGACCAGGACTAAGAAGGTCCTTGCTGCTTCTTTTGTAAGTTCATTTTACGTTAAGTATTCTAACTTTTTATATTTATTATACTAATTATTTTTACTTTTAAATTGAGTACATTTACCACCATATGTTTTATATTTTCTATAGAAAACTTATAACACTAATCATTTTTATGTTTTTTTTTGAAAAATGATAGAAATAATCTGTGTAATTAATTTTAAAATAAGATAAATTCTTGTAATACCCATGAAATATGGAAATGAAATGAGTTGAGTGTATTTATTTCCTTTTTTAAGTATACAGTGTTAAATATTTTAAAATGTTCAAATAAATGCAGTATCTGTAAATCTAATGTATTTTTATTTTAATAATTATTATATAGTGATCTTTTTATAAGTGATAAATTGTAAGTTCAGATTTTGAGCATAACAATTTACCACTTAATTTGCAAGTATAAAAATTTTATTATAACTTTCAACAGATTTAATTATATAAAATATGTCTAAAATAATTTTTATTTCTTATTTCTATAATGCAAAAAAAGTATGTTTAAATTTTTTTTATAATTTTCTGTTCCCAAAATGAATATTTTGTTTAAACATTAAGAGTTAAATAGTTGTCGTGTAAAAAAAAAAACTAGTTTTGAAATTATTAAATAATTTTTAATTTTATTATTATTTGAAGGTGATTTTGAGATGAAATAGTTTGATGTTGTGTTTATTTTAATGTGAATTTTTTTTTATTTGTATCAGTGAACTTGTATTTAAATAATATTAAAATATTGAGAACAAAATAATTAATATATTTATAATGTACTTTAAAGTGATAATCAATTTAACAACTTTACAATACAATATATCATTATAAAAAATAAATAATATTTACGTTTATAAAAACTAGCAGTGTACAGTGCTCGATGTTTTAAAGTTATCATAAAAAAACACAATGTATTTAATTTTGGATGTTTGAATTCACTCTTTGCCGCTCTGACAGTAATAATCGACTGATCGAGTGTTTACAATAGTACTTGTTTGTTGCTCAAATTGCCACAATTGAATGGTCTTTCGATGTGTCCGACGAAATAGGACTCACCATTTAGCAGTAAAATTGTGCCGGTCTGTTATGACAAACACCCTCGTCATTTGGATACAAAAAAGGATGATGAGCGCCTTTTCTGATGGTAGACAATTGATATTAGTAAACTTCAACTTATAATAACTTTTCTTGCAATAGAAAAAGTTGTATATGCGTCAATAGCTCTTGCACCCTCTGTGTTAAAGTTGAAGTTAAAATTAAAATTACGGGGGCCGGGGTTAGAGCGAATGAGTATGGCTAAATAATTAAAAGACACAAAATAACATTACAGGGATAAAATCGTAAATCCGCTACGAACATATAGACGTGGGCATAGACTAGAATATGGGGCTGTGCTTCGCGTCGATGCTGACGATTGACACGTAGATGAGATTAGCCCGGAGAATGACACGTTAGTGTAAGTAAGCTGTGGATAACGTGCTGGCAGCCAGCGCACGTGCTTCCCTGCTATCACCGCAGGATTATTGGATGCCGCATGTTTCCTAGAGCATTCTGTTTGAGGGTTTTGAGGAACTAAACAAGTTAAAAACAAACTACTTTATTCCATTACAATTACTGGAATCATTATGAGTTAAAAATAACTGCTGGTACTAAAATATCCAGATTCAGCCCGAGTTGCTTGGCCCGCTAAAAACTCCAGCTCCATCAGGCCCAAGCCCTAACGGGCATTTAGTCTTCTAAAAATTCCAGCCCTAATGGCATGTAGTCATTAAAGGATACATCCAGATTGAAGATTCTCCAAACACATACCTCAAATTATTACAAATTATAAAAATTATTATTTTGGAGTATTTTTTTTATATTGGCACACAATATAGACTCCAAACAAATACTCCAATTACCTCCTATTTTTCCATGTTTAGTAAGATTTTTTCTCTATTTTTTCTCTTTATTTTCCTTCTCTGTGTGGTAAGAGCATCCACAGTGGAAGAAATCTCAAATGCTACATTTTGACTTTAGTTACATTTTGTAGCACTTAAGACTGCAATGAGCACTTGTCGATACTTGAAAATTGCTAGAAAGCTAAAAGACACTCCAGACTTGGAGCATATCCTAACTTCGCAACATTAATTTCTTGGCCCACCAAATTAACCAATATTACCAAAAATGAAAGAAAATAAAGAAGAAAAGAAGGGAGAAAAAATATTACCAAACATGGAAGAAAAATAAAGAAAAAAGAGAGGAAGTATACCAATTTGGAGTGTACCATTGTGTGCTAATATCAATGAGATACTTCAAAAGTAATAATTAACACAATTTTTAATAATTTGGAGTATGTGTTTGGAGTGTATCCACTGTGGATGCTCGAAGCACGATTAATTTTGGTGGACCTAGAAATTAATGTTGAAGAGTTAGGGCACGTTCCAATTTTTACCGTCTTTTAGCTTTCTAGCAATTTTCATGTAAGGACAAGTATCCACTGCAGCATTCAAGTGCTACAAAATTTGACTAAAGTCAAAAAACAACAATTGAAATCTCTCCCATTATATATATATATATATACTAGTCATAACCCGTGCCCATAGGGCATGGTTCATTTAATGTATTCTCCCTCAAAATCTTGGACCCCCAATTTTAAACGAACAATAATAATTATGAGGCCCCCATCAAAATATTAAATCCCAACCACTGTTGGATGTGAATCTTCTTTGGATTTTCCATAAAACCCCACTCTCAATAATGCTCATCCACAACCATTATGAGTGCAAACCCCACTCTTTGGATTCCCCATAAAACCCCACGATTTTCCATAAAATCCCACTCTCAATAATGCTCATCCACAACCATTATGAGTGCAAACCCCACTCTTTGGATTCCCCATAAAACCCCACTCTCAATAATGCTCATCCACAACCGTTGATTCACCAAGATTAAATCCCAACCAATCTTTATCTTGGCACAGTCAGCCCTAGGATTCAAAAACCTTTGTGTTTTGTATAATATATATATATATATATATATATATATATATATATATATATATATATATATATATATATATATATATATATATATATATATATATATATTTTGCCCAGGTTATAAAAAGTTAAAGAAAGAAATCTGATGCAAAAAAATATGTTACTTTTTATCTCATTATGTTTGCTAGATCATTATCATGTCAAATTACTTTCAACCATATTTTTCCTCCCAGAAAATTGTACTCAAAACAATCAATTTAATATTTATTATATAAAAGTCATAGAGTTTTTAAAATTTTCAAAATGAGCATGAAATCGCCCTAATTTATGGCGTAAGTTTGATTGACGCACTAATTTAGGACGTAAGTTTGTAAAAAAAATCTGCTTAATTTGGCTTAACATGGGTGACAAATTAGTAACTTAGGACGTAAGTTTGAGTAAATTGTCAATATTTTTTTATAAATGTTTTTTCTGCTTAATTTGGTATCGTTTCGAACTTAATTTGATATCCATTATAGACTAAACCACAATTAGTGACTTACGTCCTAAAAACGGGCGTAAGTTTAGAAAGTTTGAATTTTTTTTTTTTTGTTCTTTGACTAGCTGCACCTGCAAAGCTAGCAATGAGAATAACAAGGTTCATTTCAGATTTAACTTATTGTTACTTGCTAAATACTTGGAAAAAAGAGAGAGAGGAAAGAATGAATAGAACAATTAGTGTGTCCTGTTTGCTTTATAATTTAGGTAAAGAACCTTTTTTTTTTCCATTTCTTGAGGATTGGATCTTTGTTCTTTTAGGTCTTGTTTGGTTCGCCAAATTTAAGGGTAAGGAAATCAATTCTTTGACATTTTTTTTTCCTTTAAAAAATTATAAATTTCATTGATTTTTCTTTTTCGTATTTGAAAATGCTAAGGAATTTGGAAAGGAAAGTGAATACTTCAATATAGAAAAGTGATTCTTTGATTGGATGGATGGAATCACTTTCCCCCCTTCAATTCTTTGACATTTTTTTTTCCTTTAAAAAATTATAAATTTCATTGATTTTTCTTTTTCGTATTTGAAAATGCTAAGAAATTTGGAAAGGAAAGTGAATACTTCAATATAGAAAAGTGATTCTTTGATTGGATGGATGGAATCACTTTTTCCCCTAATTTTTCTTCTTTTGGGAATCACTTTCCTTTCCTACTGAATTCTTTTCGCATCCAAACATAGAAAAGTGATCACTTTCCTTTCCCAACCCGATGATTCTGCGAACCAAACGATGCCTTATATAGACCGGGGGAGGGAGACCAGGAGTGTGGATTTGGGGCGTGAGAATTGGATCTTTGTACTCTTAATAAAGTCAACTTACGCCTTTTTTTTTGCGTAAGATACAAGATTTGTTATGCTTAATTAATTTGCTAATCACATTAACCAAAAAATTTACTACAAACTTTCAAATTAAAAAACAACTTACGTCATTTTTTTGGGCGTAAGATGCAAATACTGTTATTCTTTAGTCTTAACGAAACTAAGCGGTCGAAAAGATTTCTTAAAAAATTATCACCAATATCCGCCAACTTACGTCCTAATTTAGAACGTCACTCAAACTTACGCCATAAATTAGGACGATTTTATGCTCAGTTTAAAATTTTCTAAACTATATGTCTTTTATATAATAAATACCGACTTATATGCTTTCACTGCAATTTTCTGTTTTTCTCCTTTCGGAGTTTAAATATGGGTAAGCCTTATCCCAACATGATTATTTAAAAAGTATCTTATCACACCTGTTAAACAGAGATATAGTCCTCCGAAGGAGTATTGTGTTAGTGCCGAGGCACAATTTTCGATGGAAAATTCTGAAACTGAAACAATTGTATACACAACGTTTCAAATGCAGCACCTTAAAGAAGATGTGCAACAGAGATCCTGGAGGATTCTGAATTACGAGGATCTAAAAAGATTCTACGTAATACACAAAAAATCTAAAGAGACTTTGTGCAAGCAACTATTGACAGTAGAGCTTCTAAAAAGAAGTTACTGTAAAAGGCAACAGCAACGATGACAGGCGAGAAATGCTGGGGTGAATGAACCACCGTTGCTCAAAGCTTTATTCGCCCCACACGAGCACGAACAACTTCCAGGAACCAGCAAGTTCACGAAGAACTTCTGGAACGCTCGTAAGTCAATATTTGAGACTTGAACGGACTTCCTGGACTTAACAGACTCCCTCAACTCTCTTCTTGGTGCCTCTTTCAAAGGAGGCCAAGGGCCTCTATTTATAGAGTGGAGTTGAGACTTCACCTCTTCTCCTATCCGATGTGGGACTAAAATACCAATACTCAAAAATAGAGTTTGATATTTTAGATCATCCCATAACCAGCATAGAAGTGTGTCAGTCCACGCCTACCCCCCGAACACTCCCGTGTATGCACGAGACATCCTGGAGTCCGTGTCCGAGTCCGAGTCCGCACAACAAAAATTAACTTGCATCCTTGTTGGATTTAATCCTTTTTCCTTCTAGGAAAATACTTCCACATGGCACAAACTTGTGCCCCACTACACCTCATGTGCACACCTCAACACAAGCAATGCATTATATTGAGATACTCACCATTTGGTGTAGCCGATGTGGGACTATCTTTTCTAGTCCAAAGGCAAAAACACCAACAATCTCCCACATATCTCAATATATGGGTTGAGCGTTCCCCACAGTGACTGCCCATCATGCATTAGGAGAGATGTCGCTACGACTTGAATCTTTCCACATAGGTTAAATAACAGCATGATACAAGAATGGACTAAGCCTTGAATTCTGTACCATAACTGCAATTCTTCCTACTCACATAATGACATCAACTGTGCTTCTGGCTGTACATTGAAGGCCTTGTGCCAGCCTGGTTTCAGTGTATAATTTTTGGGCGTCTACAAGTTTACCCTCAAGAGACGGCCTGATATCTCTTCCATACACTATAGGTGAGTTCTTTATAAAGAGTCATGGCATGAAGCATTGCGCTTCTTTGCGGTGCTACGCCGCTATGACATGGCTTAAAGCCGAGGCTTTACCCCACCTCGGTACCTCATCGTAGTGTCATACTACTGTAGCATAAGGTCACAGGCCTCTTTGTAGTGCCAAACTACCCAGCATGAAGCCTTGCGCTTCCGTACGATGTTACGTCGCTATGACATGGCTCGCAAAGCCGAGGCTTTACCCTACCTGGTACCTCTTCGTGGTGTCATGCCACTGTAACATGAGGACATCGTCCTCTTTGTAGTGTTGTCTACCTCTCTTTATTACGATTATCATAAAGCATTAGGCTACCTGCCTATTTGCGGTGCTACTCCGCTGTGACTTGGCTTGCAAAGCCGAGGCATTACCCCTACCTGGGAACCTCATGGTGGAGTCACCCCACTGTAGCATGGAGTTACACTCCTTGTAGTGCTGCTCTACCGTGCTTCCTGTAAAGCACTCCAGGCATTCACTCTGCCTGAGAACTCATTAAGGCATTTAAGCCAACCTTCCCACAGGATCCATTTTCTGCAGAAAACAACAGTAGACAACAGTGGTTGTAGGTCCGTAACCTCTCCATGTCACATAGGACAAGTACCCACCGTTCCTGATTCTTCTGGTTAATAGTCCTCCCTTGAACCAAAAGCTAGATGCCTAGTAGATTTCTCTTTGAACTAATAGCATAAAACTTTATGGTAGAAATATAATAACACAATATCAGAATGCCTTCAAGCCCATTTTACAAGCTGTGTCATCGACCAGCTGGCGCTTGAGGCCCTTGGTGAATGGATCCGTCAGGTTCTCCTGACTCCGAACATCAATCACTGCAATGACACCTCTCTTGATGAGATCGTTCATTGCCCTGTGCTTCAACCGCACAGTTCTTTTCTTCCCGTTGAAGAGTTCATTTGATGCCACTGCTGCTGCCGCCTGGTTGTCACAGTATATCGGTTTTGCCGGTATCTGAGCCCCAACCACCGGAAGATCATACATGAGCTCCCGAAGCCACTTTGCTTCATCTGCAGCAGCATCCAATGCAAAGAATTCAGATTCCATGGAGGAGCGAGATAACATAGTCTGCTTCTTCGACTTCCACGATATAGCAGCTCCGCCCATGGCGAATACGAATCCACCTGTGGAATACTCGCTCTCCATATCTGAACACCAGCTAGCATCACTGAAGCCTTCCACTACTGACGGATCTCCGCTGTAGAAAAGTGCATATGTCTGAGTTCTCTTGAGATATCTCATAACACGCTTCACAGCTTTCCAGTGCTCAATGCCTGGATTGCTAGTGAACCGACTCAGCATTCCCACTGCAAAAGCTATGTCAGGCCTTGTGGCAGTAGTAGCGTACATCAAGCTTCTGATGACGCTAGCGTACTCCAACTGCCTGACGCTTTCCCTCGAATTTGGCTCCAGCTTCTGATCACTCCGGTACGGTGTATCAATAAAAGGAAGATCTTGATACCCGTAGCGAGTGAGCATCTTCTCAATATAATGAGATTGTGACAGCGCTATTCCAGTGCCTGTCCGGATGATCTTGAGCCCCAAGATTACGTCGGCATCCCCCAAGTCCTTCATACTGAACTTGGTCGAGAGGAATTTCTTTGTCTCTGTGACGCAGCTTAAATCCGTACCTAGGATTAGCACGTCGTCCACGTAAAAACATACGATTACTCCTCTTCCGTCAGCAAACTTCGTATAGACACACTTGTCTGTTTCACTGACCCTGTAGCCATTTGACCTTATCACCTTGTCAAACTTCTCATGCCATATTTTGGAAGTTTGTTTCAAACCATACAGAGACTTCATCAACTTGCAGATTTGTCTTCCAGACCTCTGACGACAAAACCTTCTGGTTGTTGCATGTAGATCTCTTTGGTCAGCTCGCCATTGAGGAATGCCGTTTTCACATCCATCTGATGTATCACCAGCTTGTGTATTGCTGCTAGAGCAATTAACAATCTGATGGTTGTCATCCGAGCTACTGGAGCATAAGTGTCAAAGTAGTCGATCCCCTGCTTCTGAGCAAACCCCTTGGCCATTAGCCTGGCCTTGAACTTGTCAATGGTTCCATCTGCTTTCATCTTCTTCTTGAAGATCCATTTGCATCCGATGGGTCTTGCTCCTTCTGGCAGGTCAACCAATACCCATGTGTTGTTGGAGGTGATTGAGTCAATCTCGTTGTCTATCGCCTCCTTCCAGAATACAGCATCTCTGGTCTTCATCGCCTCATCATAGGTAAGCAGATCTGTTTCCACATGATAGGTGACGAAGTCATCTCCGAAGTCTTTCGGCCTCCTCGTTCGCTTAGTTGACGGCTCAGCGAGTTCTGGTTCAGCTGGTGTCTCCTTGACGACAGCTTCATCTTGGACTACTGGTTCATTAAAGACTTCTGTCTGCTTTGTACCCTCATCATTCTCTGGAAGATCCGCGAGAACAATATTCTTGTGTTTTGCAAACTTGTCTTCAAAGTATTCAGCATCGCAAGATTCGATGATATGGTTTGACTCGATATCAAGGAATCTCCGAGCATCACTCTTCTCGGCATACCCTAAGAAGATCGCCTTCGTAGTCCTTGTCCCCAGCTTCTGAATCTTCAGATTCGGGAGCTTCACATAAGCCAGACACCCCCACACTTGAATGACATTCAAGTTAGGTCTGACTTTGAACCAGAGTTCATGAGGAGTTATGTCGAAAGTTGCATATGGCACTCTGTTCAGAATGAACGTTGCCGTTAGTGCAGCTTCTCCCCAGTAACACTTTGGAAGACCCGCAGTCAACAGCATGGAGTTCATCATCTCTGTCAACGTTCTGTTCTTCCTTTCTGCTACTCCGTTGGATTGAGGAGAGTACGAAGCCGTTGTCTCATTGATGATTCCATATTCTTTGCAGAATGATAAGAATTCATGAGACCGATACTCCATGCCTCGATCACTCCTTAACCTCTTGAGTTGTTGTCCAGTTTGCCGCTCAGCCTCGGCCCTGAACTCCTTGAACTTCTCGAATGCTTCGTCTTTAGACTTGAGCAAGTAGACGAAAGCATACTTTGAGAAGTCATCGATGAAAGTAATGAAATACTTCATCCCGACCTTTGTAGAGAATTGTTTGAAGTCACAGATATCTGAGTGAACCAACTCCAGAAGATCTGTGCTTCGATGGACCCTGTGAAAGGGTTTCCTAGTGATCTTCGTCTGAGCACATACTTCGTATTTCTCTACCTTACCCCCACACTTGGAGATAAGTCCTAGACTAGACATTCTGTTAATCCTTTTACAATGAACATGTCCTAGCCTATTATGCCACAACTCAAGAGAATAATCAGAAAAAGTGATTGCATTTATATTATCATGCTGGGTTACAACAAGCTGAATCTTGTACATTCCTTCATTTTGGAAAGCTTTCCCGAAGAATGTACCCTTCTTGGACATCACCAACTGGCCAGCATTGATGTCCATCCTCAAGCCTGCGTTGCAGAGCAGACTTCCAGAGATCAGGTTCTTAGCAATTACTGGAACATGCTTCACACCTTGAAGCGTCAGAGTGTTCCCTGATGTGAGTTTCAGCTCCACCGTCCCGATCCCCAGTACTTCAGCTTGTGCCTGGTTTGCCATTATGACCTTCTCTGAAGTTGGCTCATAAGAGACGAACCAGTCTTTGTCTGAACAGACATGGCAGGTCGCACTAGTGTCTATCCACCAGTCCAAGTCAGCCCCCACAGTTGCAACCTGTGCTATCATGGCAACTAGATTAGTAATCATAGAAACCTTACTAGGCTCACCTTGTTTTTTGGGCTTGGACTTGCATTCGGATTTGTAGTGGCCCTTCTTGCCACAATTGAAGTAAGTCACATGGGACTTGAACTTCTGCTGCTTGAAAGCAGGACCCTTCACTTTCAGATTCGTGAAGTCCTTCTTTTTGCGATGAGAAGCAGCTGCTTCCCCTGGTACTCTCTGGCTTGGACCATATTTGCCTCCGCCAGTTGTTTGGACAGAGTATCCATCTTCTGTTGAGAGCGCATCTCGTCCTCAACATGGATCTCTTGCAAGAAATCTTCCAAGCTAATTTTCATCTTCTTTCGATGCATCCTTGCATAGAAGTTGCTCCACTCTGTAGGAAGTTTCGCGACGATCCCTCCAACGACAAACTTGTCGACGAGGGGCATGTTC
Organism: Iris pallida; assembly: GCA_029216955.1. Taxonomy (NCBI): domain Eukaryota; kingdom Viridiplantae; phylum Streptophyta; class Magnoliopsida; order Asparagales; family Iridaceae; genus Iris; species Iris pallida. The sequence continues at coordinate 7,213,571 of JANAVB010034616.1, read as the reverse complement.
TCGTCTTCTAGTTTCTGACGCAACTTCAGAAACTCCTTCACTTGGGACAGCATCGCCTTCTCGTCTTCGAAGGTCCACTTGTGGTATTTTTCTACCATGAAGATCTTGGACCGGTTCTCGTCATCTTCATAGAGCTTTCCCAAGGAGTCCCATATCTCTTTGGCAGATGTCTTCTTGGAGTAGGATTCTGCCAGAGAGTCTTCCATGGAATTGAGTATCAGTAGTTTGCATATACTGTTTTCTCTCTTCCACTTCGCTTGCTTGGTCGTAGCAGCGGCCACAGCCGCAGCAAATCCAGTGGTTGGAACGATCGGTTGTTCTTCTGACAGCACGTGATCAACATTCACGAGTTGAAGATTTAAAGTGACCTTTCGTCTCCATATCTGGAAGTGTTCGCCATCGAATTTCTCCAACTTGTTAAAGCCGGTATCGATGAGCGAAGCACGAGAATTATCCATCTTCTCAATAAAGCTTTGAGATTGTTAGTACCGAGGCACAATTTTCGATAGAAAATTCTGAAACTGAAACAATTGTACACACAACGTTTCAAATGCAGCACCTTAAAGAAGATGTGCAACAGAGATCCTGGAGGATTCTGAATTACGAGGATCTAAAAAGATTCTACGTAATACACAAAAAATCTAAAGAGACTTTGTGCAAGCAACTATCGACAGTAGAGCTTCTAAAAAGAAGTTACTGTAAAAGGCAACAGCAGCGATGACAGGCGAGAAATGCTGGGGTGAATGAACCACCGTTGCTCAAAGCTTTATTCGCCCCACACGAGCACGAACAGCTTCCAGGAACCAGCAAGTTCACGAAGAACTTCTGGAACGCTCGTAAGTCAATATTTGAGACTTGAACGGACTTCCTGGACTTAACAGACTCCCTCAACTCTCTTCTTGGTGCCTCTTTCAAAGGAGGCCAAGGGCCTCTATTTATAGAGTGGAGTTGAGACTTCACCTCTTCTCCTATCCGATGTGGGACTAAAATACCAATACTCAAAAATAGAGTTTGATATTTTAGATCATCCCATAACCAGCATAGAAGTGTGTCAGTCCACGCCTACCCCCCGAACACTCCCGTGCATGCACGAGACATCCTGGAGTCCGAGTCCGAGTCCGCACAACAAAAATTAACTTGCATCCTTGTTGGATTTAATCATTTTTCCTCCTAGGAAAATACTTCCACATGGCACAAACTTGTGCCCCACTACACCTCATGTGCACACCTCAACACAAATAATGCATTATATTGAGATACTCACCATTTGGTGTAGCCGATGTGGGACTATCTTTTCTAGTCCAAAGGCAAAAACACCAACATATTGTTCTATATGTGCAATCCATCTAGTTTTGCATGACATATTACTATCTCAAGCCTTAAAAGACATCAGGACATAGTTACCGATCGATTATATCTTAACCTCCATTGAACTATCTACTGCTACAACCTTTCCAATTTGTGGTACATTAGTATCGATCCAGATTGTCATGGTGCTCAACTTGGATTGCTAAATCAGGCTATTCGAATCAAATGCAAAAAAAAAAAAAAAAAACGATTGTCAACTTGCTCTGCAAAATATTCTTTCAATGGTAGAGACTTGAGGAAAAGTTCAAAATTTCTTCTGAATTTAGGATTCCCTGGCTACACATTTCTTATAAGATTTGATTTTTAGTTTGTAGCACGTGTTTACTCTATATTCCGTGTTCATCATGCAAAAAAAGAGAAGGAGGTTCTATGTTTTATAATATTTTTGTTATTTGTGTGAATGTTCCAAGCATTATTCCAGATTTTATTATGTTTTGTTTTGCTTGTGGATTATTTACATGTTTTTGGGCTGGCACCGTTGTACCATTTTCTTGGAACGATTTTTTTTCTAATTGGTGATGTATGGCTATGACAAGCCAAACTTTTATATCTTGTTGAACGAAATGATGTAATTAATTTTGAATTTTATTATAATTTCTATAAGGCTTTTCTTTTATGATGACACAATTAGTTGAGTTGAAATTTGAACCAACCAATATTCACTCTAGTAGTAAATGAATTACTTTCACTTGAGAATCAGTTTACTTTTCCTTGAGAATCAGTTTCTTTTTCTAAACATTTTTTTTGACATTCAAACATAGGAAATGAATTACTTTCTCTTCCTAATGCCATGATTCTGTGAACCAAACATGACCTTATATTAGAAGTATCTTAAAGCGTAGTGTAATTTTACCATTCGACAATATCTACCTTTTCTTCATTTCCAATACGTACACATATGTCCATACATTGAAACCATATGAAGTCTTAAGCCATATGAAGTCTTATCATGAGCTGATCGTATCCATTGGACAAATATGGGTTTGTTTTTCCGGAGTACCAAAAGAGTTATGAACATAAAGGCCCAAGATATGGAATTAATCCCAGAAATAAGCTGGTCCAACTTAAATAATATATGACAGGTTCTTTAATTATGGTCTAACATTCATGTCAATAAACTGAATTTGCGAACCAACTTTGCATGCTCACATGTTCCAAAAATAAAGACATAACATATCCTAATAAAGGCATGCAACATATTCGCGCCGAATCAATTCCATGACCCAAGACGTACCGTCTTCCTTTTACCTTTGCATCAGGATGTTTTGGGTGGTTTCTCTGCCGATAGAAGGAATGGTATTCGAAATCTTTTGATGGCTTATTTTGAAAGGACTCGGCATCTACAGTTTGTAGAATGCCTTTGAAGGTTTGTAGTTGTTTCAACAATTATGCATTTGCAGTTCCAGTTCCTGGACGATATATGCTTTAGACCTTTTAGTACTCCAAATGAATCTTGATTTGCATATTTTTATTCTTATTATTTCCATGTCATTCTTGTCAGTAGTGGCTAGTAAAGCTATATCATGACAGTAAGAAGCTGGTTCGGAACATGGTACAGGAGAGTGTCAAAGAATATGGCACAAAAGCATTTTGTGAGCAGATGGGTATTAGTATGATTTGGTGAGTTGGAACGGCTTTTGGATGATTGACGTGTGGTTGCTCCCGTTTTCTCTGTCTGTGGAAACTCAAAGTTCAGTTTTTTGCTGCATGAATGTTGTGACATCTAGGGCCGGCCCGGGGGTTGAGTTGTCCTATCTGGAACTAATTTTGTTTGTCCCTTGATCCTTATTGTAGGCCAATCCTCGAGGGTCATCCGCGACTCCGATCTCTAATGTAATCATATTCATGCTAAGCCTGGGGGTTGCCCAAGATCGAAGTCTTGTCTGGGTTACCCCTGGACCTGCCCTGGACGTCCTGCTCGTAAGTGATTGTTAGGAGGACTGGCCATCTCCTGATCAGCACAACCATGCGTAAAATGACATCCTTTATAACATGCGTCTTCGTATAAGATTTGAAGAACGGCTATCAGTTTGTCACTTGGCTTTATACAGACTTTTTTTTTTTGGAAAACAAACATACTTTCATTAAGGATAAGAAGTGTTTGAACATCCCATCTCAAAATCAAGAAGGGTGGAGATACATTTTTGTGGAGAATCATATATGAATGTGGCGGGAATAGAATTTAAAATACTTTGGTTGGCCAATGGGTGAGCTAACCCATTGGCGCTCCTGGGAATGTATGCAAAGGATTATCCATTGCTGCAATCCAGTCTCTTACACACTCCTCGATGATGTGATGGGTTCTCCAAGCAGTGTTCGAGCCTCGAGAGTGGATGTCGTCGATTAGGATTTTGCAGTCACCTTCGATAATAAGGTTCTCCGTCCTCTTTCGTTTAATTAGGTCGATAGCTAACTTTAGTGCAAGACCTTCCGTCTCCAGTGGGCTTCCCCTTTTCTGGAATGAAGTGATAGCTCCTATGAAATGTCCGTCTGGCCGGTCCTATAATTTATGGGGCCTAGAACAAAACCTAGAATTTGGGTCCTTTCTATGACATATTTTTTTTAAAAAAAAAAAAAGAAGCATTTTTAAGCAAAATCATCAATTAAGCTATCAAAATCATCAATCAAGCTATCATATTTTTTTTCAGATTGGAGCCGACTTTTTTGTTGTTTTCAGATTGGGTCCTTATTTTTTTTTTAAAATAATATACCTATTATATTTTAAAGACATGGGGCCTTCCAAAATTTGGGGTCTAGGACAGTCCTCCGTCTTGCCCGTGCCCTGGGCCGGCCCTATGTAGGACGGCTGCTCCTCCCATCTTGTTATCTAAGAATCCGCCATCAAAGTTAAGCTTCATGAAGTTGATAGGCGGACGAAGTCCACTTAAATGCTAGTGTATTGGGAGGTATTGGATCCAAGTTATTGGCTTCATAATTAGCTCGGATGTTTGCGCTGCATACTGGAATTCCGTTAAATAATGCTCCATTCCTTGCCTTCCAGATGGACCAGAGAAAGTAAAAGCTTGATGAGATTGTGTCTAGATCAGTACTAGTGGTTAATAGGAGCTTGATTAGCTTCAGGATGGATGCTCCCTGATGGATGTGATTAAGAACTGGAGGTAATCCTCTCCATGATGAACCTGTAACTGGACAAGATAATAATAGATGATCTGATGTTTCGATTTGTATCCGACATGGTGAACATTGAAATTTGGAATTTGTTGGGACACAGTGAAAACAAATCCAAGAAATTCAGAGAATATTTACAACCACAAAGACAATGAGTGGTTCGGCCAAGATGCCTACTTCCATGCAAAAACGAGGGTGATTTAATTCCACTATGAAGAAGAAAAAGAATTACAATAGCTCTCAATACTTCTCTTCTTACACTCAAGAACTCGATCTCTGTCACAAAGGTAGAAAAAAAAAACTCTCAAATTTTTGTGTTGAACTTATTCAACAATTTTAGGTCTCTTGTGTTGAACTTATTCAACAACTGGAGCACAATGCGATGTCTTGTGTTGAACTTATTCAACAACTTACATTGAGTACTCTTGCAAGTGTCTATTATGGAGAACCTTTAGAACCCTTTATATATCATAGAAATCCCATCCTATGTAGGCTTAAAATCCAATCTTATGTAGGATTATATATTGGAAATCTAATCCTATGTAGACTTACATATATTAGAAATCCAATCCTTGTAGAATTACCATATATATGGTCAAATTCAATCTTATATAGGATTACCATATATATGGTCAAAAAAGGTCATGGGCCTATTTTTGGACACTTTCCTTTATATCTTCACCTCGGCAAGGTTTTACCACAAAATCGAGCTGACACACTTCTCCACCGCATAGCTTCACCAAATCAACCACTCGTTAATCCCGTCTCTAAAGGCTCTCAAACAAAACTTCTCCACCTGGCTCTGGAGAAGCTTCCTTCTTCTTGTACACTCTCTTGCATCCTATAACTCGCTTGCCTTTGGACAATGGAACCAAATCCCATGTACAGTTCTTATGGAGAGACTCAATCTCTTCCTACATAGCCATCATCCAGTTCTCGTTGCTAGTATCTTTGACAGCCTGTCTGAATGTGATAGACTCTTCATCCTTCAATGATAGTACATATGCCACCACATTTAACTGTCCATAGTGCTTTACCGGTTCCTCAAATTCATACATGTGTACCGGCTTGACCGATCTCCTTGGCCTAGGGGTGGTCAAGAAATCTTGCTGCTGGTGTTGCGCTTCTTCTAGTTGTTGCGCTTGTGGGGCTTGATGAACATCTTCAGAAATCTCTACCTCATCTGATGCATCCTCAGACAACTCAATCTCAACATTTTGAGATTTGCTAGATACACCCCCATCTTGATCGGACTCATTCTTCTTGCTTGAATTGAAGGTCACCCTGTGCTGCTTGCTATAAACGCAATGGTCACAGAAATTCATACTTGATTTCTTCAAATTTTTCAGTAACCCTTGCTTGCTCAGTAAGGACAGGTCTTTCTTGCTCATATGCTCAAGGCGCATATGGCAAAGACGCGTGCTATCAGACAAATCAGATGTACTGACTGCTAAAGTTCCAGTCACAGTGCTTCCTAATAAGATATAAAGGTATCCTGTCGGTGACATTTCATCACCACCAAAGAACCTTTTTGGACACTTTCCTTCAGAATTCTTCTGTTGATATTGGATCATTGGATCCAGTTGCAATTGAATTGTTGAGAATTCTCCATATGAACATGAGGACCCGCTCACGTAGCGTAATAGCATAACGGACTTATCTTCGTGCTTGGCAATGGCCAAATCGATCGGTGGAGACGATAACTGGACCACCATTGCTTGGTGAGAGCGAAGAAGTGCTGCAAAAATTCTGACAGATGACCTGGCGATGGGTCCGCACGAAGGTTGCTTGAAAACCTCAAGCAAGAGGATTCTGAATCCACGGAACAGTCGAGTCCACGTCCAAGCAAAAAAGAAAACGTATCTCAGAACTTAAAGAAGAATTTTATTGATTAAAAAATTGTTCCTCAATTGCATACAAAATATGTCTATTTACAGGACTTTTGTGATAACCTAATCCTATAAAACCTATCCTACTAATCGAGTCAAAATAAGAGTGCTAAAGGAAATATGATTCTTATCAACTCTATAAAAAAGGTAAAGTAAAAGAAAAGAAAAGAAAATCCTAAAAAGATTCGGTGTTGGAATCCACACTACATCACCCGCGGACAAATATGTTGCATTCTCTATAATTTTTTCCATTCCTTAAACTGATCTTGGTGGCTTTGAGAATCTGGCATGCTGTCATGAAGAACTCTGTATATGGATTTGGTGTTGAGATTGTCATGTTTAGTGTGGATCCATATGAGCCTATCTTCCCCAAGAGTGGACCGGAGAGGGATATGGGTGATAACAGATGCTTCATTAGGCAGGAACAGTGAGAGAATGAGATCTTCATTCCATGAAATAGTAGTCTGATCAATTATATCAGAGACTCGTTGCACAAGGGATTGTGCACCTGGGTTGTTATTGATAAAACCCAAGGATATCCTTCCATATGTTTATGCTAGCTCCGTTACCCACAATCCAATGTATGTTATTGATAAGAATAGCTCTACTCTTAAGAATACTTTTTCGGATGTTGGAAACAACATTGGAGATCCTTGTTGACCATAAGTCCGAATTGGAAAGTATTTGCTTCTAAGGAGTTTCACCCATTCCGCGTTTGGATTCAATTGGGATCTTCAATCCAATTTGGTGATCAGGACTTTGTTGATGATTTCTGGGTCTATAAAACCCAGCCCTCCCTGAAACTTAGGCCATCTCCAATGGGAATTTCTAAAATTGGGCTTCTCTTACTTGTCATTATAATTTATGGAAAATTCTATACTAGTCGGTAGAAATTGCATACAAAAAAATATATTCTCCAACGGTTCCATTTCTATCGTAGGTGTCACAAAATAAATCGTTCAATTTAATGATGTGGGACCCAATATTAATTGGTACGAGAGATGGAGAATTTTGATAATAGTTTCTAGATGTAGAAACACTCATAGAAACTCTTCATCCTACATCAATGCCATCTAGGATAGAAATTGACATAGAAACCACCATGTAGAATTTTGATAAGAGTTTCTATGTAGAAACCCTCATAGAAACTCTTCATCCTACGTCAATGCCACCTAGGATAGAAATTGGCATAGAAACCACCATTGGAAGAATTTTTTTTTTTTTTTTTTTTTTTGTCAAAACGAATTTCTACCATAGAAATAGGAGAGATAGAAGCCCCCATTGGAGGGTTCGTGAATGTCTTCCAACTGGTGAAGTTGTAGTTCACAATGGCTATCAGCACCTCCCCACCAAAATTGGTTCTGGATTTGGAAAAATCTACTAGTAATCTTCCTAAGAAGAAGATAGAAGATAGAAGATAGAACATAGGCATTGATGAAAGAGTAGTTTTGATACGGAGTGGTGCAACCCGCCTGAGATAAGCACTTGCTCTTCCAGCCTTTCAGTTTGGAGAGATTAGAATCAATCAGATTGGAGTATGTAGAGATTCTTAGATTTAGGTAAGAGGAGGTGGTGACCAACTTAGGTATCTATTCTTAGGGTCCATGATTTTCACTGTGTCTAAGGTAGATTTGTCTCATGTATATATATATATCGACGTTACGGTTGAAGTATATGGAAGATTTCTCAAAATTCACCTTTGCTCAAAATTCAATAGAATTTGTTTGATATGTAGTCCCAAAAAAGAGTAAGTCATCAGCAAATAGATAGAATGTACAGACTCTAAGATCAAGGTTTTTTTTTTTTCCACTTTAATGCTCTTCTTGTATCTTGTTTTGTTACACAATTAGCTGAAACTTTTTTTTTTTTTTTGGAAGTGTCCTTTTCTCCCGTTTGACAAATGCTAAGGGAAATTCGAACCTGCGTCTTCCGCGTCAGGACTTCCGTTGCTACCACTAGGCCACAACGTATTTTAGGCACCTGAATTATTTGAAAGCTCAGTTTCTTGTGCGCCACATTTGTGAATTTGTGGCAATGCTAAAGAAATACATGAGAACATTATGATAATGTTAAGATTGGTGGGTAGCATCATTTGTAGAGGATAATAAGTATAGTTTTGGGAAGGTGGTGGTCGCATTAAATCAAGATATTAGAAGAAGAAGAAAAATCTTCTTAGTTTGTTGGTCATGTGCAAACTTCTTTATTGTTATATTATGTTTAAATAATTTGGGAATTTTTTTAGAGTTGGATTTTCTATTCGAACATTTTTCTTACCCTACATCAGGTTAAGAATATCTCTGCACTATATGATGTACTAGTGGATAACCCGTGCCATAATGGCACGGACACGAACAACAGATCCGACGGCCGAAGATCGTTCTACCTGTGCTGCTTCTTCTTTCCGGAGACTGATCTGACTGGACCACCACCTGGAGAAGGGTCGAGTGACTTCTCTCCTGCCGAAGAATGCCTCCCGAAGATCCACCGTGGTAACCTCACTACCGCCGGCTGCTCCGGTTCGTGCTGCGGGTCGAAGCTCACGACGAAGCTGGAGTTTCGGTTCTCCGCGACGGAGGGGAGGCTCTGTTGCCGCCGCCGTTCGGAGGGACGTGAGGGAGAATTTGGGATGCTGGGATGAACGTGAGGGAGAAGTTGGGACAACTTGTCCAGGAGACGACGTCCCTGTGCGTCATTTTGTCGAACACCAGCAAGGCGTGGTCGGCGGAGCCGCGTCGGGAGTAGGCGGTGAGCAGGACGGTCTGCACGAAGGGGTCGGACCGGAATCCGAGGAGGAAGGCGTGTGCGTGGAGCGACCTGGTGGCGGCGGCGGTGGTGTTGAGCAAGGAAAAGAAGGTGTGGGAGTTGGGAGGGACGCGGCGGCGGAGCATTTGGGAGTAGATGGAGAGTGGGTCGGCGGAGATGGCGATGGCGATGTTGAAGGAGAAGGGGTTGGGGTTGGTCATGGCGGAGAAGAGGGAGGCGGCGAAGGAAGGGTCGGCGTTGGCGGCGCGGTGGAGGAGGCTGCTTGCGACGAAGGGGTTGAGGTTGGTCATGGCAGAGAAGAGGGAGGCGGCGAAGAAAGGGTCGGCGTCGGCGGCGCGGTGGAGGAGGCTGCTTGCGACGAAGGGGTTGGGGTTGGTCATGGCAGAGAAGAGGGAGGCGGCGAAGGAAGGGTCGGCGTCGGCGGCGCAGTGGAGGGGACTGCTTGCGACGAAGGGGTTGCGGAAGAGGTCGGCGACGACGGCGTGGGTGAGGATGGAGCGGAGGCGGCGGAGGGAGGGACGTTGCAAGAGGAGTTGGAGGCGGGGGTGCCGTTGGAACAACCGGTTGCTCTGCACCCAACATGGGACCTCCTTGTCACGGACTTAGTGTTTTTGCTAGCACTTCGTCCCGTGCGGCGCACTGTCTTTCTCCTCAAAGACTCGTGCAAGCCTTCCCGTCTCGACTTAGCTAGATCGCTAAGAAAAACTAGAATAGTGGAGCAAAGATGGGACTAGTAAGAATCTCTTTATTGACTTGGAGAATGCTTACAATTTTAGGTGGTGAGGAACAAATGAGAGCCTCCCCCTTTTATAAGTGCTCATAGAGCAATACAAGGAAAGTCCTGGAAGGAATATTCCAAGGATTATTACAATCTACCATAACTGGAATGGCATATTCCAGGTTTATTCCCTAGCAACATAAAAGGAAACTTCAAGGGCCTTCCAGAAGCTTCTTGGGCCTCCTAGAATGATCTTGGGCCTCCCGGAGAGATCCACAGTCTTCTAGAGCCTTCCGCCATCTTCTAGAATGTTCTGGAAGCTTCCCGCATAACCTTAGTCCGCGAAAAGGTTATGCAACAGGGCCTCGGGCGGGGTGCAACATTTGGGGCGTTACATTCTCCCCCACCTAAGGCGTTGACGCCCTCGTCAACCATGCTCGCTGAGAAACGCCTGGATCTCGGCTTCGAACTGATGCAGCGTATCAGCACGTTCCCAGCTAGACTCGCCGTAAGGCAAGCCCTTCCACCGGATGAGGTACTCCACATACGGGGACACGCCTCGTCGCCGAATGGTCCTCCTGTCCAGCACGGCTTCCACCTCCTTGTCGAAGGAAGTCGTCATGGTCGCCGTTGGTCGCTTCGAAACTCCGCGCTGGGGATCCTCCAAGTCTTCATGGTACGGCTTCAAGCAACTGGCATGGAAGACTGGATGAATCTTCAGCTTGGCAGGGAGTTCAAGCTTGTAGGCCACCTTGCCTACCTTCTTGAGCACGGTGAAGGGGCCTTCATACTTTCGGATCAGTCCTTTGTGCACCTTGCGGAACACCTTGAACTGTTGTGGTTGCAGCTTCACCAGCACCATGTCCCCCTCCTTGTACTCAACCGGCCTTCGCTTCGCGTCGGCCCACTTCTTCATCTTCCTCGCGGCCTTCTCCAGAAATGCCTTGGCAATGTCCGCCTTTGCCTTGAAATCTGAAGTAAACTGGTTGGCCGCGGGGCTTCTACTCGAGGGCCCCGCACTCAGCGTGTGCGGGGCAAGCGGTTGGCGACCCATCACCAACTCGAATGGACTACTGTGCGACGACTCGCTCCGTTGAAGATTGTAGCAGAACTGAGCGACGTCGAGGTGATGCACCCAATCCCTCTGGTTGGCACTCACAAAGTGCCGCAAGTACTCCTCGAGTAGTGAGTTGACCCGCTCGGTCTGCCCGTCCGTCTGCGGGTGGAAGCTGGTCGAGAAGTGTAAGTCCGTCCCGAGGATTTTGAACACTTCCGTCCAGAACTTCCCCGTGAAGCGGGGGTCTCGGTCGCTGACAATGTTGACCGGGATGCCCCAGAACTTCACCACATGGCTGATGAACAGTCGCGCGGCCTCCTCTGCTGTGCAGTCCGTCGAAGCAGCAATGAAGGTCGCGTACTTTGAGAACCGGTCCACCACCACGAGAATGGACCCAAGCGCCCCCACTTTCGGCAGGGCGGAGATGAAGTCCATCGAAATGCTCTCCCACGGCCGACTTGGCACGGGAAGAGGCTCCAGCAGGCCCCCGGGCTTCTGATGATCCACCTTGTCTTGTTGGCACACAAGACAAGTGCGAACATAATCCTCCACATCCTCACGCATGCGAGGCCAGTAGTATGCGGCCACCAGTAGCGCCAAGGTTCGCTTCTGCCCCGGGTGTCCAGCCCACTTTGTGTCATGACACTCCTTGAGCAGCTGTCTCCGTAAGCCACTCCACCTAGGCACGACCACCCTGTCGCCCTTGGTGTAGAGAAGTCCGTCTTTCAGCCAGAACCTTCTCGTCTTGCCCTCCTTGGCAAGCTTTACTAGGGCCAGTGTTAGTGGATCCTCCATGATTCCCACTCGAACACGGTCCAGAATGTCCCCCTTGAGCAAGCACACAGATGCGAGCTCGGCCTTCCTGCTAAGCGCATCGGCCACCTGATTTTCTTTGCCGGGTTTGTACTGCAACGCCATATCGAACTCGGCTAGAAAATCTTGCCATCTCGCCTGCTTCGGAGATAGCTTCTTTTGGGACTGGAAGTAGCTCGTGGCAACATTGTCCGTCATGACCACGAACTTAGTGCCGAGGAGGTAGTGCCGCCATGTCCTCAAGCTATGCACGACCGCGGTCATCTCCTTCTCCTGCACCGTGTAGCGCCGCTCAGTATCATTCAGCTTGCGGCTCTCGAACGCGATGGGGTGTCCTTCCTGCACCAACACCCCACCGATGGCGAAGTCGGACGCGTCCGTGTGCACTTCGAACGCCTTGGAGTAGTCCGGTAGAGACAAGACCGGCTCCTCCGTCACAGCCCGCTTCAGTGCCTCGAATGCCTCCTCGCATCGGGGCGTCCAGCTCCATGCCCGATCCTTCCGTAGCAGATCGGTCAGAGGCACTGCGATGGCGGAATATCCTCGGATGAACCGCCGGTAGTAGTTCGCCAAGCCAAGGAACGATCGCAGTTCCGTCGGCTTGGTGGGAGCCTCCCACTCCCGTATGGACTGGACCTTTGCGCCGTCCATCCATATCTTGCCACACCCGATCCAGTGCCCCAAGAACGACACCTCTTCTTGTGCGAATGAGCACTTCTCCCGCTTGACGAAGAGTTCGTTCTCCCTTAGCACCTGGAAGACAGTCTTCAAATGCTCGATGTGCTCCTCCATCGTGTTTGAGTACACGACGATATCGTCGAGGTAGACCACGACGAACCGATCCAAATAGGGATGAAAGAGCTTGTTCATCAAAGTACAAAAAGTCGCAGGAGCATTTGTTAGACCAAAAGGCATAACCATAAACTCATATGCGCCATACCTCGTCACGCATGCCGTCTTAGCCTCGTCACCCTCCGCAATCCGGACTTGATAATACCCCGAGCACAGATCAAGTTTGGAGAAGTATCTCGCGCCTCCCAATTGGTCGAACAAGTCCGCCACCAACGGGATGGGATATTTATTCTTGACGGTTACCTTGTTTAGTGCACGATAGTCGATGCACAAACGAAGGCTTCCATCCTTCTTCTTCTGAAACAGCACCGGTGCACCATACGGGGCCTTTGACGGTCTGATGAATCCCGCGTCCAGCAGCTCCTTGAGTTGCTTCTTCAACTCGTCCAGCTCGGGCGGGGCCATGCGATATGGAGCCATGGCGGGCGGCTTCGTGCCCGGCTCCAACTCGATGGCGTGGTCTACCTCCCTCCGTGGAGGTAGCCTCTTTGGCAACTCCTTCGGCATGACGTCCCCGAACTCCACAAGGACGTCATCGATCTCAGGCGGAAGATCCCTCTGCACGGGCGCCTCCTCCGACTTGAGCACAGCAAGATAAGTCATCTCTCCGTGTCGCATCCCCTTCTTGAGTTGTAGTGCGGAGAGAGCCTTCCCTTTCGCAAGCTCGCCTCGTGCAGTTGTCACCATGCACGGAGAGCTCTCCTCCATGATCCCGACGACTCCCAGATGTGGCATTGGGACTGCCTTTGCCGAAGTGAGGAAGTCCATCCCAAGGATCATGTCGAAGTCGTCCAGTGGTGCTGCCGTGAGACTGGTGACACCCGTCCAGTCTCCCACTTGGATCTTCACTCCTTTGGCCACCCCCTGCACAGGGCGCGCCTCAGAGTTGACTGCCTTTATCGTGCTTGAGTCTTTTTCCAGCGCCAAACCCAAGCGTCGGACCTCCGCGTCCGAGATAAAGTTATGGGTAGCCCCCGTGTCGACCATCGCCCTGGTGTTGTGGCCGTTGATCTTCACGTCCACGTACATCAGCTCTCGATTCGGGATCTTGGACACTACCGCCTTGCTCTTCAAAGCATTCAGCAGGCGCAGGGCACCCATGTGAGCCCCCTTCTTAGGCTCCATGTCCTCGGCCTCCACGCCTTGGACCGCGTTCACCCTCTTGCCCTTGTTCGGACAGTCTCGTGCGAGATGATTTCCACCGCACACATAGCACTCGATCTTCCGCTCCGTCGAAGGCTTTGCTTGCGGCTTGTCCTTCGGCGGCGGGCCTCCCTTTCCGTTGTTCTTCTTCGCTCCCCCACCATTGAACTTGGTGGTGGTCTTTTCCTTGGGCTTTGGGACATCGCTCCGTCGATACTCCATCAGCTTCTCGGCTGCCGCAACAGCCGTGTTCAGATCTGACACATCTTGCCTCTGCAATTCTTGTGCCGCCCATGGTTGTAGACCCTCTAGGAACGCGAACAGGCGACCTTCTTCGCCCATACTGGAAATGGTGAGCATCAGGCGAGTGAACTCCGCCACATACTCCTTGATCGACCCGGTGTGCTTGAGTTGACGCAAACTCCGTCTTGCGACATACTCCACGTTCTTCGGGTAGAACTGAGACTTGATCTCCTTCTTGAGATCTTCCCAAGTCTCGATCTTGCAGAGTCCCTTTTCTATATCAATGCACCTGCGTCGCCACCACAGCGTAGCATCATCAGAAAAATATAGGGACGCTGTGTTTACCTTGTCGGTCTCATCCTCGATGCGGACCGCCTTCAGGTAACGCTCGACGTTCCAGATGAAGTTGTCCACCTCCTTCGCGTCCCGTACGCCATTGAAGGATTTTGGTTCTGGATACTTCACCCTCTGCGTCGACTCCCTCCTCGGAGTCGGACCACCAGCAATGACCCTCTCGAGGACCTCCGCCTTGGTTTGTAGCTCTTTGCGTAGTCCAGCAATCTCCGCCTTCGTGGCCTTTCGTTCCTCCTCGAACTCAGCCTGCATCTCGCGGAGATGCTCTCGGAACTCCGACATAGCCGTGGCAACATCCGCCTCCAAACCTTGGACAAATTCCTCTTGAGCCGCTTGATTCTGCTCCACTTGATACTCGACGCCTGTCACGCCCTTCTCTAGCATCTCAACACGGTCCGCCAACTCGCCAAGAGCCCGTTCCAGCAACGGTTCCTTGCTCTTGCCCTTCTTCGAGGTCTTCGCCTTCTCCTTAGGCGATGAGGGTTGTGCGGGCTCGTCGTTGATGATGGCTTCGGTCGAAGACATGACGGCGATCGAACCTTTGCTCTGATACCACTTGTCACGGACTTAGTGTTTTTGCTAGCACTTCGTCCCGTGCGGCGCACTGTCTTTCTCCTCAAAGACTCGTGCAAGCCTTCCCGTCTCGACTTAGCTAGATCGCTAAGAAAAACTAGAATAGTGGAGCAAAGATGGGACTAGTAAGAATCTCTTTATTGACTTGGAGAATGCTTACAATTTTAGGTGGTGAGGAACAAATGAGAGCCTCCCCCTTTTATAAGTGCTCATAGAGCAATACAAGGAAAGTCCTGGAAGGAATATTCCAAGGATTATTACAATCTACCATAACTGGAATGACATATTCCAGGTTTATTCCCTAGCAACATAAAAGGAAACTTCAAGGGCCTTCCAGAAGCTTCTTGGGCCTCCTAGAATGATCTTGGGCCTCCCGGAGAGATCCACAGTCTTCTAGAGCCTTCCGCCATCTTCTAGAATGTTCTGGAAGCTTCCCGCATAACCTTAGTCCGCGAAAAGGTTATGCAACAGGGCCTCGGACGGGGTGCAACATTTGGGGCGTTACATCCTTCTCTCTTATAGAGAGGGACAATTTAGTCCTTTCATCATCGTTGAACCAAAGCATATGGGTCGGACCAAATACCCACTGTGCTTTATATTATAGATAGGAATTTACAATTATGGAAATAATTAGTTTGAAAAATAGCCACTTACATCAGCTCATGTAGGGGATTAGAGCATCTCTGTACTAAAGCACTTATTCTCTTGGCATTAAATGGGTTATTAAGTTTTCAAAAACATTTCCCAAAAAAAAAAATCTCACAAAAACCTTACGTTGAGATTAATTTGCAAAGAAATACTTTACTTTGAGAATGTTCTCCTTATAGGTTAGGTTGACAGTTTGGGCTCCACTCAGCCAACCCGTCTAACTGGTTTAGTAAATGGATCATTATTTGTTGGTGACTTGATTTGGATTTGTTTATTGAATGGGATGGATTCTATAGCCGTGAGCTCGTGCACAAATAATCATGATGACGAAAATAAAAATTAATCAAAAAATAGCAACGAATATATACACAAACACACAATATTAACATGAATCCGTTAAGTTCCATCTACTCCACGAGACAGAGAAAAAAAAAACAACTTTACTGAATGAATGAGAAAAAGAAAACTTGCCAAGATTACACAGAGAATATCTTAATGCAAAACCTTTCCCTACGCGATTTCCTCCTTCTCTCTAGATTTCCTCAAATGGTTTTCTTAGTAAACCCTAAGAAAAGTTCATTCATGCTGAAGAACTCTCAAGCAATTCTTTTGGCCTCCAAGCTCACAGATCTAGGGTTTGATGAGGCGTACATATCAAGGCTCTTGTAACTTATCCAATGTCAGAAACAATCAGGACAGTGGAGATAGAAAATTTAGATCTAAATAGTTCCTAGAATCCACTAGTCTCTAACACATCGGTATACTGCCGGTATGTCGGGGTGATACCGTCAGAAGATAGTGTGAGTGAGATTTTGGACGCCAAAATATGTTGGAACGAATTCTCCATTTATCGATATACTATTTATATACCGTAGGTGTGCTCCAGATACCAAACTAACTCTTCCGAGCCCCATATACGACAATCTTCATCTTTGGCTTGTCGTTCAACTAGCTACCTCACAATAATGTTGTCGATACTTTGTACTCTTTTTTTACTTTAGCTCCTCTTAGTTGTTTTTCCCAACAACATGGTACTTAGCCGGAACCTTGAAACTGATCACTGCTACAATCTTGGCTATAGATTAATACGACCACTAGCTATAGATTAATACGACCACTAACACGTTCTTTATCTTGAATCCTGAAACTGTTTCTGACACAATATTTGTCAAAAATCGTAAAACTTTCCATGACCCTCCTACAAAGGCAGATAACATTCCTCAAACTTGAGTACTTGAATAAAAGTCAAGATGGACTTGAACATCTCCATAGGGATCACATTCTTTAGCATGTCCACCTAGTTCACCTTAGTATCAATCGTTGAAAGATCAATCTTCTTATTGCGTCACTCCCATATCTTTTGATACCATACTTCAATGTGTTTCGTCTTACTATTGTATATCAAATTCTTTGCAAGATGAATCACATTTTGACTGTCACAAAACAAGGACACATGCACATTATCGAACCCATACTCGCCAACTAGACCTTTTAATCATAATGCCTCATTCGATGAGGACTACCACCATGTATTTTGACTACATAACAGAGCGTCACGATATCCTGAAGTATCAATTTGTGTAGCATCCGCTACCAGAAAAAATCTAATTATACACTAACAAAAATAAAATCGGAAAACATGTCCGGTGAACTACTACTTGATTAGGGATACCAGGATGACATCTCTATAAACCTGAAAGCTAATAACCGAACCAATTAGAGATCCTCCAATAAGACATTATAAGGCCTTAGAGCATCCACAGTGGATGCACTCCAAATATATACTTCAAATTATTAAAAATTGTATAAATTATTATTTTTGGAGTGTTTCCTTGATGGTGCACACAATGGTACACTTCAAACAAATACTTCATCTTTTTCTCTTTATTTTTATCCATGTTTGGTAAACTTTTTTCTCCCTCTTTTTTCTCTTTATTTTTCTTCTTTATTTAGTAAGAACAGCTAATTTAGCGGGACCATAAATTAATGTAGCAGAACTATGACATGTTTCAAATTTTGAGTGTCTTTTAGCTTTCTAGCAATTTTCAAGTATGGTGGAGTGCCACCTGCAGCCTTCAAGTGCTACAATATTTAACTAAACTCAAAATATAGCACTTGAAATCTCATCCACTGTGGATACTCTTAGAAGCCTAACAAACTAAAACTTCAACTATAGGTGTAGCCTATGTTAGTTTCTAGAATTTTTAGAAATTTTTCTTGATTATTTTGGTAATTTTCTAGGCCCTATTAGAGTTAAATAAATAGTTAAAAATAATTTTTCCGACCCTTGTGAATGAACCTAGCGTTTCGTGCGAGCAGGGCCGGCCCAGGGGTTTGGGTTGTCCTGTCTGAAGCTAATTTTGGTTGCCCCTTAACTTTTATTGTGGACTGATCCTGGTGGGTCACTCGCAATCTTGACCTCTTGTAGGGTCATACTGAGCATGTGGGTTGTCCTAAGCAGAAGGGGGTTGTCCAAGTTCGAAGTCTTGTCTGACTTATCCCTAGACCAGCCTTGCTTGCGAGCGCCGATACAAACTTGCAATAGGACACGTTAGTCAGTCCCTTCGTAATGGTTGACTTTGCAAGTAGCTTGCCATGTGCGATCAGACCATTGATTCCACGATCCTACTTCACTTTTGCGATCATAGAGTTGACCCTCCCCATTCATACGGCCACGGCCTTATTGGACACGTGAAAATAGATTGTAATAATAGGACAATGTCCAACCGCACCTTTGCCTTCCAAGAGCCATATATTTGCCATCCGAAGCTCTCGTAGACCTCAAGCAGACGATAAATTCTTCGTCCCTCTGTATAGACTAATATTCTAGACAGTCGGACAATAGGAATTTGTGTATGCACCGTGTCGGGGTGAGCATTTGGTTAATTCAGTAAAAATTGAGCGAATAATCGAAAATCAAATTGGACCGAAAATTAAATAAACAAAATCGATACCGAACCGAAATGATCAATAACAGAATCAAACCAAACCGAATTAAATCGGTTCGATTTTCGATTTATTCGATATATATATTTCTTATTCGGTTTTCGGTTTTTGACCGAAACCGAAACCGAAACTCGAAACCGAAACCGAATAAGAAATAAAATTTAGTATTATCAAAATCAAAACCGGATTTTTTTTTTTAAACTGAACCGAATCTTTTATTCGATTTGTTTCGATTCTAGATCCAAATTGAATAATGCTCACCCCTAGCACCGTGTGCGACTCCGACAATGCCTAATTTCAAATTTTGGTATTTTTAAGATTGCGAAAGATCTAACATTTTTAAAAAAATTAAAATAATGCCTATCCTAAGGGCGCCAGTTGTCCAATAAACGCCTGTCCTAGGCATTTTTTGTTAATAATTTTGTTTAGTTAATGTATAAACTTGTTCAATTTTGTTAATATTTCTTAATCTACTGTATTTGTTTAAAATAACGACGGTGCTACGTGGACCACGGTTTTGTTCCGCAGTTTTAGTCCGTGGTCTATATTACGCATTCCTATTGGCATGTCAACAGTGCGCGGACCCAAACAAATAGGAAAGATGGTGGCTCTTATGGGGGTTCAGACACGTGGCCCGCGGTCACGTCCCACGGACAGAGACCGCGGGCCAAATATTATTTCCATTAAAACAAAGGCCCATGGAAGTCTAGTTCCCTTTTTACAATTTCCTCAAATTATATGGTTTCACCCTAATTTCTCAATACTTTGATGCTATTAATTGCAGGGAAATTTCCGTACATATAAATACTTCCATTTTGAAACCGGAGAAGTTGATAATCTATGGGTACTTTGCATATGCATGTCTTCCTGACACGTTTGCGTTACTTTCCAGGAAGCTACGACAGCGTGCGTGTCAAGGACGCCCAAGGAAGCAAGTTCTTTGCCAAGAAAAGTAACGCTAATTCTTCCTTTTCGTTCACATTATGCTGTTCTTACTTTAATTGTCTAAAGAGCTTCTCAAATTCTCCTATCTTTGTGTTCGCTCCAATCGAATGGAACCTCGTCTTGATATTGATATCGCTTCATAATATTATTCCTCTACACGTTGTTTTTTTTTCTTTTTTTCCCTCTACACGTTGTTCAGGATGATAAAAAGGGACAATCAGGGTCGGCCATGACGGCCATGGCGACCGTCCAAGACCAAAAAAAATTTATAAGATCCTAAGAATTTAATTAAATTATTTATTAATAATTTTATATCTAAAATAGAATTAATACGTAACTTAATTTTTTTAATATAAAATAATTATGATGTAGTGGTTATTATGTTATTTTTGCATACTAAAGATCCTAAATTCATCTTGGCTGTAATATTTTATTTATAATATACTTATATACTAGAGGTCATAGTTTCATTAATTCTTGGCTGTAATATTTTTATTTTTTATTTTTTATTTTTAATTTTTTTAATATTATATATTGACTTTATTTTAAAAGTTTGTCTAGGATCTTCTTGAACTCACGACTGGCCGTGGGAACAATGCATGCGACTGATCGTTCTCTTATAGCCACTAAATGTCATAATCTTACTCTTCAACTTTTTGTCTATAAATAGAGCTCGCTTCAACTAACTCCGTAACTCGTCGCCCTCAATTGTGCTGTGCTGCTCGCTAGCTACTACTCCGTCCCTTCGGCATGGGCAACTGCGTGTCGTCGAGAGCCGTAGCGGTGGCAGCGGCAGTAGCAACGACCAAGGCGACGACGACGAAGGTTATACGTGCAGACGGAAGGATGGACGAGTACCGGGTGGTGGTGCTGGCCGGAGACGCGGCAGCGGGGAGCCCGGGGTGCTACGTCTGCAGCAGCGAGGAAATGTCAGTGGGGGCGGAGGCCCCCGAGGTGCCGGAGACCGAGGAGCTGCAGCCGGGGCAGCTCTACTTCCTCCTGCCCCTCTCGGAGCTGCGGTGCCCGCTCTCGCTCGGCGACATCTGCCGTCTCGCCGCCACCGCCAGCACTGCCCTCCGGTGATGGCCAGTGCCGACGGAATGAACATAAATAACAAAGGCAGCCAAAAAGATGTGAAATTTTTTTTTTTTTTTGAAAGAAGATAATTGTGGCAAACGCTCCCACCGGAAATCGATCTCCTGATCTCTCGGGCCGCATGCATTTCTCTTAACTACTTGGCTAGAGGTCATTTGCAGGCAGCCAAAAAAGATGCAAAGTTTTATTATGTGATCATGTATTACGTGATTAAGTACATAATATACGAAACCAAGAAAACTTTTATGTTAGCCAAAAGTGTTATTAGTCTTATTTAGGCGCCAAACAACCATTTGTTTGTTATTATTATTATTGTTTAATTAGTTTATATATTGATCCACCTAGAGGTGAGCATTATTCGATTTTAGACCGAAAATCGAATCGAACCGGACCGAATAAGAGATTCGGTTCGGTTATATATATATATATATATATATATATATATATATATACCTTAAAAAAAGGGAAAAAAATAAAAAATCGAATAAACCGAAAAACAAATCGATTTAGTTTGGTTCGATTTGATTCGGTTATGGACCAATTCGGCTCGATTTCGGTTTTGTTTATTCGATTTTCGGTTATTCGGTTTGATTTGAACTGAATTAACCGATTGCTCATCCCTAGATCCACCTCCTTTGGGGAAATCATTATTTTCTTTTGCATATATAAGAAAAATACAGTAAAATACATTGATAAGTGAAGAATATTAGAAATTATTGTTACATAAGAAGGAACAAACAATAACAACAATAGTAGTAGTGTCACTAATTCCTAACAAAGACCAATTTTAAGAACATCCTTAGTCAGGCTCATCCTCAGGTCTAATTTCTACATCAGAATTTTGAAACTTATTTTGTAGAATAGTAAGTCGCGTCCCTAGTCCCAATTTCTACAATTTCGGTTTCATTTCGCCCATAGGTGCTAAGGGTTGGACCTTCCAATTTCTAGATTCTAGATGGTAGTAACTCATTCTGTCGAATAGTAAGTCCAAATTTGGAACCAAACTTTCTAGATTCTAGATTTTGCTTCTTCTTTTTTCACATTAATTTTTGACCACACAATCTTTAGGACCGGAGTTCACTTTATCATTCCTATTATTCTCATACAAATTCAACCCATTCTACATTTGCCTTCTTTTTTTTTTAATTTTGGTTTGGTGTCACTATTAGTTTTGCAAAACAGAAACGAATATAAACTTTTTAAAACAATCTCCTTTTTGCTTTCAAAAGTAGCCCAAACAAACTCTAATGAACCCTCCATGCATGCCTTGTGTATTAAGCGAGCAGCTCGGTTGAAAACCCAAACAAGGCCTAATTGCCTCTCTATATACATACATCATTATGCATATCTAATCTTAGTTTTTGTTTTTGTACATCTCTTAAATGAAAGATACAGAAATGTTGCTTCGCAAATCCTGTTTCATTGTTGTTAACAACTTTTCTTAATTTCGACTGCTCTATCTTGCTCGATTTTGTTGCGTTGGGTTCCCTATATATGTGGAGAGCACTCCGCGTCATCCCTGTGTCGAAGAAGTTCAGAGAGTTGAAGACGATAAAGTAGGGCTCATAGCAGAGCCAAAAGATATTCTAATTTTAGGGAGTATCAGAGCAACCGGTACATAGCTCTATAGGCTGGTACATTTTTTATTTTTTGAAAAGAAATCAAATTTGGTGTGGTACTTGAACCGGTATACTACAGCATACCGTCGATATACAACATTTAGGTTGAAAAAAATTTGAATATAGGATCAGTGTTATGATTAGAATCTAATGGTCTAGATCGTCTTGGAATTGGGAAAAGGTATATACCATTCCATGACTTAGTTGAGAGAGAGAGAGAGAGAGAGAGAGAGATTTTACAAAAGGAGGCTTTGCAACTTGTGAGAAGAGAAAGAATGAATCGGGAGAGAGTTCGCAGATTTTTCCAGTAGCTCGAGTTGACCATACCGGTTCGTCTTCAAGTTCTCAGTTTCGATAATTTTGTTGTACTCTAAGTTGTATTAATTTCCATTTGGTATGAGGTTGGGGTGATCCGTGTTTGAATAAGTGGTAGAAGTCAACAGAAGTTGCTCATATTTTTTTTTTTCCAGTGGTGGAGGCTTTTTCGAATTTGACTCAGAAATCCAATAATTTTATTCGGTAGTAGATTTTCACGTAATAACCATTGTGTTGTAATTGTGGTATTGATCTACAGTAATGTGTATTTGCAAGTTTCTATGATTTAGTTCGGTCTACACATGGTTTCTTTCGTTCGGAACAATATTATTCTTCTAAATTTTAAGCTTCGTTCCCAATAGAGTTGTATTAAAGTGTCAGGCTAAGGCTGTCAAGTGTTTGAAATTTTGACCCGGAGAGATGGATGTCAAAGAAGTTCGTATGATTAAACCGGACCACCAAAATTATCATTACTCGCGGAGCAAGCTGAAGAATTTATTTTTTGTCGTGAAGTTACATTTGATTGTTGTTTGCTTCCGAGAAAGTGGGTGATAATTTTGTTGTACTCTTATTTGTATTTTAATTTCCATTTGGTCTGAGGTTGGGGTGGTTCGTGTTCGATTAAATGGTAGAAGTCTACAAAATTTTGTAATATTTTCTATTCCAAAAGTGCATGCTTATTCGGGTTTGACTCGGATTGTCCTGTAATTTTATTTTATATTAGATTTTTACGTAAAAATATTGTGTTGCGATTGTGGTATTGTTCTACAGTAATGTACATGGCATGTTTCTACGATTTAGTTCAGCCCGCACATGCCTTTTTCGTCCAGGAACAATATTATTCTGCTAAATTTCATGGTTTGGTTTCCAATAGTAGTATTAAAGCGTGAGGCTAAGGTTGTCAAGTGTTTGAAAAATTGATCAAGAGAGATGGATGCCAAACAACTTCGTATGGTTAACCCGAACAACAAAAATATCATTATTCGCGGAGCAAGATGAAGAATCTATTTTTCGTCACGAAGTTACATTGACCTGTGTTTGCTCTCGAGAAAGTCGGTGATAAATCTGAGGATTGGCCCTCCTTCGTAGATGAAAACATTTCACATCACAAATATTGATCACGCTAAGAAGTTAGGAAAAAATTGAAGTCCTTATACGCCTAGAAAATTGAAATTAATAAATTATTTCTGATCCAACATATGGTATGTTTGAGATACAAAGACAGTACGTCGATTACAGATCATGTGAATGGGTTCAAGGGTGTGATTGATCAGTTGCCTGCAATATGAATCAAATTCGGCGATGAGATTCATGAGCTTTAGTTGTCGGGTACTTTGTTTGACTCGTGGGGAATCGTACAAGTATTTATGGTCACTTCTGCTCCGAAGGTATCATGACCGGAGTTTCCAAAGAGTGGAATATTGAATGAAGATACGGAAAGGAAATCTTTAAACATGTCTTCTTCATCACTATTTGAGGGTCAGCGTCAAAGAGTCACGAGCGGAACAAAAGTAGGAATCCAGGCAAAAGGGACGACCAGAGAAAAAAAATCAAAGATGGGTGGGAAGACTATGAATGCTATCATATTGGAAAAAAGAATCAAATTAAAAGAAATTGTTTGGCATACAAGAGAGGAGGAGGACATCATTGAAAAGTAAAACGATAACAGTACTACAACAATAATTTCAGTGCATGAAAGTGATATTAGATAAGGTGATTATGAACCTTGACTGTAATGATTGTTGGCTGTAGATTTGGAATTCCATGCCCTTTGGAAACAAAGAGTAAAACTTTGATACAGCCGGCTGTATCAAAGTTTTGATACAGCCGATGTATGACAGGTGGGCCCCCCTATATATATTTAGTTACACGATTTACGAAGAAATAGGGGAGGCCCACCTGTCATACACCCGGCTGTATCAAAACTTAGATACAGCCGGCTGTATCTAAGTTTTCTCCGGAAACAAATATCACATATCCATCAAGAACAATATAACACATCATTGGACTGGGAGGGCGGAGCCAAAAGTGGACTCGGAAGCTTCATGCCCATCAAATGTTATTAATATTTAAATCTTGCGCAAATAAAATTAAAATTTTTTATGGTACTCTTCTGTACAATTTTTTTCTTAAAAGTCTTTGTGAGTCTAGCTCTTAGACCAAAATAGACTTCTGATCAGTGGTGCATTGGAATAATATAAATATTTACCAGATAATAACTTCATAGAAAAGGAAAGGGAACATGGAAACTAAGGCTTAGTTTGCGAAATCTTCGGATTGGAAAAGAAAAGTGATTACTTTTCCTATATTTGGATGTCCAAAGAATTGAGGAGGAAAGGAAAGTGATTCTCAATGGAAGAAAAATTAGGAGAGAAAGTGATTCCATCCATCCAAGCAAATAATTACTTTTTCACATTGAAATATTCACTTTCCTTTCTAAATTTTTTGGCATTGCCAAATATCGAAAAATAAAATCAATAGAAATTAAAAAAATTCAAAGAAAAAAAATGATAAGAAATTGATTTTCTTTCCTTTCACTTCCATTCCGCGAACCAAACGAGGCATAAGGAGAGAGAACATGGAACTATAGAATCCAGAAACCCATATCGTTGGGCTCATCTATTGAAAAGTTAATTTGAGTTCTAATGTTTTGTAAAAGTGACTGAAAGTGAGTAAATTATTTAATAATATTTTATGACTACAAAAGAAAATTTAGTGAATATATAATGTAACCGGGTCCAGTTGTAGAGTTTCATCCGAATCCCACCATTTTTTTATTTCATTTGTTGAGGTGTACAGGAGATAGAGAAAACAAAAAGATAAAGAAAAATTTTAAGTGGCACTCCATTTGATTGGCTATTTATGCGGTACACTCCACATTATTTGCTATATGTACAAGTAGTCCCACATCTGACAGAAAACGTCACTTTTGACGGTCAACAGGATTTGACCAATAATTTATGACGAAAATACCATCGTCTTCTCCCAAACCCAAACCCGTCCCGTCGCTGTCGCGCCCCTACCTCCGCCCCGCCGCTGTCGCGTTCACCACCACCACCACCACCACTACACCACCACTACCCCTGCGCCCCCGTCCCGTTCCGCCCCCCTCCGCCCCCTCCCCCGCTCCGCTCTGCCCCCCTCCGCCCCCCTCCCCCAGCAGTCAGTAGCAGCGGCAACCGGCAGCAGCGGCGGCGGCAGCGGCAGCCAGCAGCAGCGGAGGTGAGGAGCGGGGGTGCGCTCGCCAGAGGGGGTGGGGGCGCGCTCGTCGGAGAGGAGGGGGAGGGAAGAAATTGGGTTCGGAGAAGAAGACAAAGAGGAAGATGGACATTTTCGTCTTTTTTTAATGGTCAAACATCGTTGACCGTCAAAAGTGACGTTTTCCGTCAGATGTGGGACTACTTATACATATAGCAAACAATGTGGCGTGCACCGCATAAATAGACCATCCAAGTGGGATGCCACTCAAATTTTTTCAAACATAAATTTGGGCTGCGTCTGGTTTACATGACTGGATAATGTAATATAAGAACATTTTACTATAAAAAACTTAATTCGGATATTCAATTGGACAAAAAAATTACAGAAAATTGCATAATGTTGGATTTTTTAGCCTTTTGTTTTGGTTTTTAGTCCCACATCGGCTAGAAAGGAATGTGTATCTCCATATATACGAGTCTTTGCTCTTTATGGAGATGCACATGTAGTGCACATGGGTGTGTGCCATGTGGGATTAATTATTGATGGTATAAAGGCTTAATCAACAATTAATAAGCTGTAAGCTTTTTGCTCTTGGAAAATTTATTTTCATAGGAGCTAAGCCCCGTTGGGGCTTAGCGACTCGGACTCGGACTCGGACTCGGGCTCGGGCTCGGGCTCGGGCTCGGGCTCGGGCTCGGACTCGGACTCGGACTCGGGCTCAAGGGCTCATGTGGCGTTTTGTTGGCGCACTTTGCACTTAGCACGTCAGCATCGTCGCTAGGCGCATAGTGCGCTTAAGTTGCGCTCGTTGTGCGAGCCACTTGCGCGACCACGTTGCGCAGCCCGTTACGCGAGCCCAGTGCGCGCAGCGTACGCAGTGTGCGTAGAGTGCGTATGTGCGTATGGCTGGCTGCATATTAGAGCGGGAACGGTTGCAGCAGTTGCTGCATGTTCAGGAGTGGTTCTGCCACTACCCTGAAGTGCAGGCAACTGCTTGGCAACCGCCCCGTGGGCTATATATGCAGGTTATCTCCTCTCTCTCAGTTGATAGAAGTAATCAGAATTCCAGAGAGAAAACTCTAAGTGTTCTTTAACACAACAGAGTAGTGAGCGTGTTGTTTAACACAAACACTAGTACTTTTTAGTACGCGTGAGTTCTGTTACTTCAAACAGAGAGAGAAGAGTACCATTGCCAGAGGAGTTCGCCGTCTTCCGAGGAGTCAGAAGAGCAGGAGTGTTCCAAAGTTTTTCGTCAACCTTGCTGGTTCCTGGAAGCTGATCGCAGAGGGCGAATAAAGCTTTGAGCAACGGTGATAATTCACCCCAGCAATTCCATCTCTCGCCTGTTATCCTTCTGTTGCCTTTATCAGTTCTGTCAGTATCTTCTTTTTAGAAGGCACTACTGCCAGTTTGCTACGATCACGAAAATCTCTTTAGATTATTCGTGTATTTTTAGATTTCGTAATTTGCAGAATCCTTCTGGATCTCTGTTGCAAAACCTTCTTTAAGGAGTTGCATTTGAAACGTTGTCTTTACAACTGTTTCATTTTCTCAGTTTTCCATCAAAAATTGTGCCCCGGCGTTCCCGGCAATAACAATCTCAAAGCTTTATTGCTACGATGGAAAACATTAATGCTTCACTCCTCAACACTGACTTCTGTAAGTTAGAAAAGTTTGATGGAGAGCATTATCAAGTCTGAAAGAGGAAGGTTTATCTCACTCTTCAACTCAGAGACGTTGATCACGTGCTGCTTGAAGAGGAACCTACTGTTCCAGATACTGGGTCTGCTGCTGCAATATCTGCGGCTACTAAACTTCAGGCCAAGTGGAGAAGAGAAAATAGCATTTGCAGGCTCCTTATCCTGAATGCTATGGAGGATTCCCTTGCAGAATTCTATTCTAAAAAGAATATCGCTAGAGACATATGGGAGTCTCTAGAAAAACTCTACGAAGAAGACAAGAACCGCGGTAAAATATTTGTGGTTGAAAAATATCACAAGTGGTTCTTTGAGGACGAAAAGTCTATGCTGCCGCAGGTGAAGGAATTCCTGAAACTGCGACAGAAGTTGGAAGACGAGGCGATGCCCCTCCCTGACAAATTTGTTGTTGGAGGGATTGTCTCAAAGCTCCCCGCTGGGTGGAGCAAGTTCTATGCAAACATGCATAGGAAGAAGTTGGAGATCACCCTTGAAGATCTCCTACAGGAAATCTATGTTGAGGACCAGATGCGGGCTCAACTGAAGGTGGACACACTGTCCAAGCAATTGGCTAACGCCAATCTGGTTCAGACCAAGGGACCAAAGGGAAAGCAGGCGGCTTTCTACAGCAAAAAGAAGAACCCTGACAATCTAAAAGTCAAGGGAACTTCTATCAAGAAAAAGAAGCCAAAATCAGAAATGCCTTGCTTCAAGTGTGACAAGAAGGGCCACTTTAAGAATGAGTGTAAAGAAAAGACCAAGCAATCAGAGCAAGGAGAGCCTAGTAAGGTATCTATGATCACTGACGTAGTTGCTATGATTGCACAGGTTGATGCAGTAAGGACTGACTCTGACTGGTGGGTAGACACTGGAGCCTCCTGCCATGTATGCTCCAGTAAGGAATGGTTCACCACCTATACACCTACTTCTGAAGTGGTTATGATGGCGAACCAGGCACAAGCTGAAGTGCTCGGGATCGGGACGGTGGTGTTGAAGCTGACTTCGGGCAAGTCTCTGACGCTTCAAGGCGTGAAGCACGTTCCTGCTATCGCCAAGAACCTGATCTCGGGAGGCCTACTCTGCAATGCAGGCCTCAGGATGGACATCAATGCTGGCCAGATGGTGATGTCTATCAAGGGAACATATTTCGGAAAAGCTTTTTATACCGAAGGAATGTTCAAGATTCAGCTTGTAAATCAGTCCAATGTAATTAATGAAGTCACTCATTCTGCTTATACTCTTGAGTTGTGGCATAATAGGCTAGGACATGTTCATTGTAAACGAATAAACAGAATGTCTAGTCTAGGACTTATCTCCAAATGTGGGGGTAAGGTAGAGAAATGTGAAGTTTGTGCTCAAACGAAGATCACAAGGAAACCCTTTCCTTGGGTTAATCGAAGTACAGATCTTCTGGAGTTGGTTCACTCCGATATCTGTGACTTCAAACAGTTCTCTACAAAGGTCGGGATGAAGTATTTCATAACCTTCATCGATGACTTCTCAAAGTATGCGTTCGTCTACTTGCTGAAGGCTAAAGACGAAGCATTCGAGAAGTTCAAGGAGTTCAGAGCTGAAGCTGAGCGACAGACTGGACAACAACTCAAAAGGATAAGAAGTGATCGAGGTGGGGAGTACAGGTCTCATGAATTCACATTATTCTGTAAGGAACATGGAATTGTCAATGAGATTACGGCTCCGTACTCTCCTCAATCAAACGGAGTATTCAATGTTGTTGACTGCTGGCCTTCCTAAGTGCTACTGGGGAGAAGCTGTATTGACGGCCACTTTTATTCTAAATAGAGTGCCTCATGCAACTTCTGATATTACTCCTCATGAACTCTGGTTCAAAGTCAGACCTAACTTGAATGTTATTCGAGTGTGGGGGTGTCTGGCATATGTCAAGCTTCCAGATCTGAAGATTCAGAAGCTTGGGACAAGGACTACAAAGACGATCTTCTTGGGGTATGCCGAGAAGAGTGATGCTCGGAGATTTCTTGATATTGAGTCAAATCATATCATTGAATCTCGCGATGCAGAATATTTTGAAGACAAGTTTGCAAGGCACAAGAATATTGTTCTTCCGGATGTTCCGGAGAATAATGAGGGTGCACAAGAGACTGAAGTCTTCAATGAAGATGTGGTCCAAGAAGATGTTGTTGTTGAAACAACGGTTGAACCAGAACAAGCTGAACCGTCAGCTAAGCGTGTGAGGAGGCCGAAGGACTTCGGAAGTGACTTTGTCACCTATCATGTGGAAGCAGATCCACTTACCTATGATGAGGCGATGAAGACCAGAGACGCGGTTTTCTGGAAGGAGGCGATTGACAATGAGATTGATTCCATCACCTCAAATAACACTTGGGTGTTGGTTGATCTTCCTGAAGGAGCGAAACCCATCGGATGCAAATGGATCTTCAAGAAGAAGATGAAAGCAGACGGAACTATTGACAAGTTCAAGGCTAGGTTGGTAGCCAAGGGGTTTTCTCAGAAGCAGGGGATTGACTACTTTGATACATATGCTCCAGTAGCCCGGATGACCACCATCAGAATGTTGATTGCTCTCGCAGCAATAAATAAGATGGTGATACATCAGATGGATGTGAATACGGCTTTCCTAAATGGCGAGCTGACCGAAGAGATTTACCTGCAACAGCCAGAGGGATTTGTCATCAGAGGTCTTGAAGACAAAGTCTGCAAGTTGGTGAAATCCTTGTACGGTCTTAAACAGGCTCCCAAGATGTGGCATGAGAAATTTGACAAAGTTATAAGGTCAAATGGCTACATGGTCAGCGATACGGACAAGTGTGTTTACACGAAGTTCGCTGATAGAAGAGGTGTGATCGTTTGTCTGTACGTGGACGACATGCTTATCCTAGGTACGGATATTAGATGTGTCACGGAGACAAAGAAATTCATCTCAAGCAAGTTCAGTATGAAGGACTTGGGGAAAGCTGATGTGATCTTAGGGATCAAGATCATCCGGACAGACACTGGACTAGCGCTGTCACAGTCTCATTATATTGAGAAAATGATCACTCATTATGGATATCGGGATCTTCCAGGGATCGATACGCCGTACAGGTGTGATCTGAAGCTGAAGCCTAATTCAAGGGAAAGCATCAGGCAGCTGGAGTATGCAAGCGTAATCGGGAGTTTGATGTATGCTACTACTGCCACAAGGCCTGACATAGCTTTCGCCGTGGGAATGCTGAGTCGTTTTACGAGCAATCCAGGTGTTGAACACTGGAAAGCTGTGGAACGGGTTATGAGATATCTCAAGAAGACTCAGACATATGCACTGTACTACAGCGGAGATCCGCAGGTAGTGGAAGGCTTCAGTGATGCCAGTTGGTGCTCAGAGGTGGAGAGCGAGAGGTCCACAGGTGGATACATTTTCACAATGGGTGGAGCTGCTATATCGTGGAAGTCGAAGAAGCAGACTATGCTCTCGCGGTCATCCATGGAATCTGAGTTCTTTGCACTTGATACCGCAGCCGAGGAAGCAGAATGGCTTCGGGAGCTCATGTATGATCTTCCAGTGGTTGGGGCGCAAGTACCGGCGATACCGATATACTGCGACAACCAGGCGACTGCGGCGGTGGCATCAAATGATCTCTTCAACGGGAAGAAGAGGACTGTGCGGTTGAAGCACAGGGCAGTACATGATCTTATCAAGGAAGGTGTTATTGCAGTGATTGATGTTCGGAGTCAGAAGAACCTGGCGGATCCGTTCACCAAGGACCTCAAGCGCCAGCTGGTCGATGACACAGCTTGTAAAATGGGCTTGAAGGCATTCTGATATTGTATTATTGTATTCCTACCATAAAGTTTTATGCTATTAGTTCAAAGATTTATCTACTAGGCATCTAGCTTTTGGTTCAAGGGAGGACCACTAATCGGAAGAATATCAGGAACGGTGGGTACATGTTCTATTGGGTATGGAGAGGTTACGGACCTATAACCACTGTTGTCTACTGTTGTTTTCTGCGAAAAACAGGTCCTGTGGGAGGTTGGCTTAAATACCTTAATGAGTTCTCAGGCATTTGGAATGTCTGGTATGCTTTACAGGAAGCATGGTAGCACAGCACTACAAGGAGTGTGACTCCATGCTATGTGTGGCGGTGACTCCACCATGAGGTTCTCGAAGGAGGTAAAGCCTCGGCTATGTTAGCCAACTCACAGCGGCGTAGCACCGCAAATAGGCAGTTGGCCTAATGCTGTATATTGAATTAAAGAGGGATGTAGTCAGCACTACAAAGAGGAGGTGTTCCTCATGTTACGGGTGGCACGACACCACAATGAGGTAAACCCGGCTAGGGATAAAGCCTCGGCCTTGTAAGCCATGTCGTAGCGGCGTAACACCGCACAAAAGCGTAAGGCTTCATGCTGGGTAGTTTGGCACTACAAAGGGGCTAGACCTCATGCTACGGGTAGTATGACACTACGATGAGGTTCCCGATGATTCGGAGTAAGGTCCTCGTCTTAAGGCCATGTCATAGCGGCGTAGCACCGCAAAGGAAGCGTTGGACGCTTCATGCCATGTCTCTTTAATAAAGAACTCACCTATAGTGTATGGACAAAGAGATATCAGGCCGTCTCTTGAGGGTAAACTTGTAGACGCCCAATATTATACACTGAAACCAGGCTGGCACACGGCCTTAAATGTGCAGCCAGAGGCACATGTAACTACATTATGTGAGTGGAAAGAATTTCAGCTATGATGCAGAATTCAAGGCTTAGTCCATTCTTGTATTATAGTTTGACTTTTGACTCACGTGGGAAGATTCAAGTCAAGTGGCATCTATCCTAAAAGCATAATGGACAGTTACTGTGGGGAACACTCGTACTCATATATATAAAGATATGTGGGGGATTGTTGGATTTTTTAGCCTTTTGTTTTGGTTTTTAGTCCCACATCGGCTAGAAAGGAATGTGTATCTCCATATATATATGAGTCTTTGCTCTTTATGGAGATGCACATGTAGTGCACATGGGTGTGTGCCATGTGGGATTAATTATTGATGGTATAAAGGCTTAATCAACAATTAATAAGCTGTAAGCTTTTTGGTCTTGGGAAATTTATTTCCATAGGAGCTAAGCCCCGTTGGGGCTTAGCGACTCGGACTCGGACTCAGACTCGGACTCGGACTTGGGCTCGGGCTCGAGCTCGGACTCGGGCTCAAGGGCTCATGAGGCGTAATGTGGCGTTTTGTTGGCGCACTTTGCACTTAGCACGTCAGCATCGTCGCTAGGCGCATAGTGCGCTTAAGTTGCGCTCGTTGCGCGAGCCACTTGCGCGACCACGTTGCGCGGCCCGTTACGCGAGCCCAGTTACGCAGCCCAGTACGCAGCCCAGTGCGCGCAGTGTGCGCAGCGTACGCAGCGTACGTAGAGTGCGCAGTGTGCGCAGTGTACGCAGCGTACGCAGTGTGCGTAGAGTGCGTATGTGCGTATGGCTGGCTGCATATTAGAGCGGAAACGGTTGCAGCAGTTGCTGCATGTTCAGGAGTGGTTCTGCCACTACCCTGAAGTGCAGGCAACTGCTTGGCAACCGCCCCGTGGGCTATATATGCAGGTTCTCTCCTCTCTCTCAGTTGGTAGAAGTAATCAGAATTCCAGAGAGAAAACTCTAAGTGTTATTTAACACAACAGAGTAGTGAGCGTGTTGTTTAACACAAACACTAGTACTTTTTAGTACGCGTGAGTTCTGTTACTTCAAACAGAGAGAGAAGAGTACCATTGCCAGAGGAGTTCGCCGTCTTCCGAGGAGTCAGAAGAGCAGGAGTGTTCCAAGGTTTTCCGTCAACCTTGCTGGTTCCTGGAAGCTGTTCGCAGAGGGCGAATAAAGCTTTGAGCAACGGTGATAATTCACCCCAGCAATTCCATCTCTCGCCTGTCATCCTTCTGTTGCCTTTATCAGTTCTGTCAGTATCTTCTTTTTAGAAGGCACTACTGCCAGTTTGCTACGATCACGAAAATCTCTTTAGATTATTCGTGTATTTTTAGATTTCGTAATTTGTAGAATCCTTCTGGATCTCTGTTGCAAAACCTTCTTTAAGGAGTTGCATTTGAAACGTTGTCTTTACAACTGTTTCATTTTCTCAAATTTCTATCAAAAATTGTGCCCCGGCATTTCCGGCAATAACACATAAAAAGTACTACAATTTGCTACAATGCTAAGGAGAGCATTAGATTTTGTTTAATTGCAAAATAAGCACTGGACCGGACTTTTGAAGTCCGGACTTTGCTAATCCCGTAATTAGGAGGAGTCGGACTTAAAAAGTCCGGACTTTGCTAATCTCCATTAAATTTGGGTTGTTGGGTATTAATGTTTGCTGTGGGTGTATATATGAATGTGTTGAGGAGTAAAAAATATACCACGGTGAAAAAAATCTGAAGGACGAGAGAGGAGGAGGAATAATTTGTACAAATATTTGTAGAAATAATTTAGAAGTTAATTTGTACAAATATTGTAGACAATATTAATGTAGACAATATTTGTAGAATTTTGTATGGATAATTTCTGCTATTTTGTATGAATAATTTCTAGAAATGTTTTTAGAAGATAATATGTAGAAATAAACCTAAATTTGTACACCGTTGGAAAATACATTGCAGAAATAGCCGTTGAAAAAAAATTAAATTTAGGAACCGGACTTTTGAAGTCCGGCTGATGACGTAAGCAAAAGTCTGAATCCTTTAATTTTTGGGTTGTTTTCCTAATTGTGGAGCTCTAATCCGCGTTAATCTACATGACATCAGCAACCGGACTTTTAAAGTCCGGTTGGGTGCTGCATATGCAATTTTGGGAAACCTAATGCTTTTTTTTGGAATACCTTTAAACTTTGATGCCTTGTATGAAATTTTCTGAAAAAATTAAGGACATTTGGTATACGGAATACTATACAGCCATAAATTCTATATTCCTGGAAATCAAATTCTAAGTAATTAAATTTTCTGAAAAATTACATTCCTATGTTTGGTGACTATATAAATATTTTCGAGAAAAAACTAAAAAAATGAAAAAATGAAAAATTGTCCAAAAGCAGAAAAAAAAAAGATCAAAAACGGAAAAAAAAGACAAAATGACAAAAAAAAGAAGACAAAAATTACAAAAGCGAAAAATAATCAAAAACGAAAAAAAAAAAACAAAAATCAAATAAAGGAAAAAAAAAGAAAGAAAAACGACAAAAAACGAAAAAAAAAAACAAAAATGACAAAAAACGAAAAAAAACGATAAATATAAAAAAATACAAAAAGGCCAGAAAATGTAAAAAAAAATGAAAAAAAGACCAAAAAAGAACTAAAAGCCGCCAAAAAGCAACAAAAATGACAAAAGCGGTAAAAATGATAAGAAGGAAAAAAATAACAAAAAAATATAAAAGACCAAAAACGACAAAATACGACAAAAAAAGATAATAAATAAGACAAAAAGGGACAAAGACGAAAAAGACAAAAACGACAAAAAAACACTACAAGAAGACAAAAAACTACTAAAAACGACAGAAAAGTGACAAAAACGACAAAAAAGATAACAACAAAAAACCCCAAAAAATGACCAAGATGCGACAAAATACAATAAAAAATAAAAATAACTATTAAAAAAAATGAAAATAACATTCAAAAATGATCAAAAGGAAAGAAAAAATTCAAACAATTTTTTTTATCCGGACAAAAAAATATACCCACCTATTCTTAAAGAATAGAATTCTCATGTTTTATGAATAAACTATTTATCCGGATTTTTTTTTTAATTTCTGAGAATAAATTTTTTATAGTCCAAACAAAATGGTTATAGATTCACACCGTAGATTTTTTCAGGAATAAAAAAAAATTACCGCGTACCAAAAGTCTCAATGTAATATAGTGGTCATTATAAACTTGATTATATTAGATCACTCTTTTTTTTAAAAATCAATTACGCCATAACATTCATATAATAACAATTATATCATAACTTAAAACTTGCTAATTTAATTTATTTTTATTTTTATCGGCGGGAGTAACACAGGATAACCACAAGCGGTCAAATCAAAACTTAGCTCAACAAATTATATCCATGAACTTTTGAGATACCTCATCTTCATTGTCGAGAGAAATTGCAACCTTAAATAACATATAGGGACGGAATATATTAAAATAGTGACGAAAAATTCTGTCGCTATATATTTTGTAATATTTTGTAATGGATATATAACCAGTGAAATAAAATTAACAACAGTAAATCAGAAGACCAGAAGCTGAAGTCGTAACAAATAACTCAGTCGATGTTAATCGACTCAGTGTGACACCATAGAATCAAGATCATAGCAGACACGCT
The DNA here is from genome assembly GCA_029216955.1 of Iris pallida. Lineage (NCBI taxonomy): Eukaryota > Viridiplantae > Streptophyta > Magnoliopsida > Asparagales > Iridaceae > Iris > Iris pallida. Next base: position 7,177,883 of record JANAVB010034616.1, on the reverse strand, counting down.
ATCAACATCTTCGGAAAATACGTTCCTTGAACCTGTCACTGTTATATAGAGTGACATAACAGAACTCGGCTCACATTTATTTTCCAATGAGAAACAGAGATCAGTCTGCTAAAAGACTATTGTGAACACCAGTAAGAATTATACACGTCTTCAGTTTCCATACTGCTCATGCTGTTTTTTTTTTCTACAAGAAATATTGAGACTACAACTAAGCTGACATAAGACTCAATAAAACAAACAATGACATCGGCTGTAAAAAAAGAGAGTCAAGAAATGTAAAAATAAGACTTAAATTACTTTAATGGTACCCGAACTATAGCGCTCGATCCGACGTTTTTGTTATCTTAACTTTTCATTGTTCGACTTTGGCATCCCAACTTCATAAATTGCTCATCTGAAACATTTTTTGCCAATTCTGAAACATATTGGGACAACTTCAAAAGAATATATGATAGTACAAATATTCAAATTGTGTTTTTGTACTACAAGACATAATTTTGGAGTGGTCTCGATGTACTTCAAAATTGACGAACGGTGTTTCAAAAGAACAATTTATGAAGTTGGATTACGAAAATTGAGCACTGAAAAGTTAAGATGCGAAAAATATCCGAACAATATAGTTAGGAGCAATTTATGAAGTTGGGTACCAAAATCGAGCAGTAAATTATGCAAACACTATAGTTGAGTTACCAAAAGAGAGAATAGTCTGTGCATATGGTAGACTTTCATCTCATCCCGCAACCTATAATCCAATGTCAAGAAATTTCTAGCAAAACCCTCCAGGTAGCTTTCCCATCTGTGTATGAAAGCTAATTCAGATTCAGATTGTATTTACAGGATTGGAACATGATCTAACTGACATTGTTATCCAGACCTCATATATTTGTATCAAGCTGAATATGTATCAGTTCAGCCGATGTCTTGAACCTTGACTAGAACAGTAGAACATGCTTGAAAACAATTGAAACATGTTATATATAATAATAGTACACAACAGTTTCTAAAGGACTTGGTTCAATAGTTAACAATGAACCCCTAGTCCATTCACATGTATTATCATTAAAAGAAATTACTAACTATGGTTGTCAGGATTCTACCGCTAGGACTGTCAGAATTTCGACAGTCCTGACGACAGTTAGGATGGTCAAAATTCTAACAGTTTTTCGTCGTCTACAATCCGACTGTTACGATTTTTAAAGTCTACATTAGTTTTCACCGCGATCGTGTTGGGCATATCGATATGCCATACAAAGAGCAGCACCCCTAGGTGATATTAGCCTTTGTCTTCCACAAAGCTTTCCAGTTGATATTTGGCAATCCATTTGTAAGAGGAAGAAGCTTTGTTACCTGCAATAGCTTTATGTGCTGATTTGGATAAAAAGTTTGTTGGAAAAGTGAATTGTGACATTGAACCAATTTCAAGCCTCGATCTCGATCAGATTATTTATTTACGTTTTATTCTCAGTTTCTAAAATACAAAGTTGTCATTGACTTAAAATTAGAAATTTTATTCCAGAAAAGGTTCTCCTGAGATAATTTGCTTCGCGGAGACGCACCTAGGGAGCATCTGGGTTTGTCAAGAACCTCCAACATAATTTGCAAACTTGAGCTTGGTTGCTAATCTCTGGGATTCGAAAACCCAGACCCCCATCCTCCTTAGATCTAGTTACCCCAATAATGATGTTAGAAAGAGGAAAAGGTTCCTAAGGAAGAAGAAGTTATGGGAGAGGATGAAGAAAAGTGAATAGAACTGTTATGGTCTCTAACTTCTTTTTTTCTTCTGAAGGATAATTTAGGTATCAAAAAATGATCATATTTTTAAAAACAAAATGTGATGGCATCTATGATTTTGTGTGGTGCCATAGTAATTTCCTATGTCAAGTATAGTTATATATGACTATCTCATCCTAATGGTACCCGAGCCAAACGTTATAAATTGCACTTTTGGAGCATCTTTCGTCTATCTTGGAGTGTACGTGTCTGCTATGTATGTATCTATATCCATACATATATTAATTTGTGCAACATATACAAGAATACATATTATATATCTATTAGAAAATGTTTGCATTTTGTGTCTGTATCGTGTCTTCAACCCTGTCCATATCAGTGATCATATTTGTGCATGATAGGTTATTTGTATATTTACTCCATTCGTAGTTTGTAGTTATATATCTATGAATAAGTAATTGTTTGTAAATAATTGTGATCAACAAAAATTGGATATATGTATACATATATATATAGAGAGAGAACTATATATACTCCAAAAACCAAATACACAATGATTAACTGTACTCTAACCATGTATATCCTGGTATCCAAGGAGTCCCTCTCTATTTCTCTTGCATATCCTTCTCTTGCCGTTACCTTTACTGTAATAGGTTTGATGAAGTATTTGTAGAATGGTAATGATATTTCTAATATTTATAGAATGCTAATTAAAGAGACTCTGTTTGCCATTATTTTTAAGCTGCAATGTACGTGAAGCTCATGATTTACTAGAAGATGACGACCCTTATTAGCAACACATAACAACCACGATTCCTAATATGACTTGTCAGGCACGACAAATGATCCCCAACTAATACAACATACCTGGTTTAATTCAATGATACAAGGAACAATTAGGTCTAAGAAATATTCTCTGTCTTAATACTTTACTGGTGCATATATTTCCATATCTTTCAGCCTCAATTCTTGTTACCTGTGCCCTTATGTTGCGTGAATACCGACACAAATATGAATTAAGACCATGACAGAAACACCCACGATGCCCTTATGTTGCGCGAATACCGACACAAATATGAATTAAGACCATGACAGAAACACCCACGATTCCTAAAATGACTTACCATGCACAACAAATGATCCCCAACTTTAATGCAACATAACTGATTTTATTATTTTTATTTTTTTAATGACAGGTGTTACACATGGAACTTTTGTGTACACTGTATTGAATGTCTTTTGGATCCACTATTCCAACTTCCACCATTTTTATAAATATAAGGAATATTACGCTCAAGTGGCTCAATCTACTGATCTTCTGCCATTTTTATAAATATAAGGAATATTACGCTCAAGTGGCTCAATCTACTGATCTTCTGCCACCCAGCCAGAATCTTATGCTTCTCCACTCGGTTTAATTCAATGATACATGGAACAGTTAGGTCTAAGAACATTATCGTCTGCTTTACTCGTGCATATCTTTCCATCTCCTTTGTGTCTCAATTCATGTTACCTGCGTCCTTATGTTGCATGGATACCAACACAAATATGGATAAGGGTGCGATATAAACACAAGAATACAGGTACAAATATTTTCAACCAAGTAAAATAGTACACCTATGTTGTAGTATGTATATATATATAGAAAGAAATAATTGATGATTTATTAATTATTCAGGAGGGAGTACATATATATAGGAGTGCCTCCTCCATATTTTCTATTCGATGTGGGACTAAATAAGTCCTTATAACTCAACATATAGTCATGATACAGAAAAGGACATACAGACCGACACAGATATGGATAAAGATGCGGATATAAATGTGCATGAATACGATGCTGATACTGATCCGAATACCATTTTTTTATGTTCACGCAGCATAGCCTTCATCCTATTTTTTCTCCAAAAGAGTAACACAAGCAAGTAGGTATAACCTTATGCACAACAGAAATGTAGCAGATGTCACAGACTTAGTATTTTTACTACACTTTGTCGCGTGTGGAGGTATAAGCTTCCTACTCGATAGCCCGTGCAAGCTTTCACGAACGATCCTAGCTAGAATGCTAAGGAATATTGAGAGAATAGTGGAGCAATAATGGGCCTTGTAACAATTACTTTATTAACTTGGAGAATGCTTACAAGTTTTGATGGTGAGAAACAAATGAGCCTCCGACCTATTTATAATGTCTCATAGGGCTTACAAAAAGTTATAGAATCGACATATTCCAGGAATTGTTTTAGAAAATTCTAGAGCCAAGATATTTACAAGAAAGTTTCTAGTCTATTAGAAAGATCGTGTAGAAAGATCTTGAGTCTTCAAAAGGATTCCACCATATTCTAGAAAATTTTGAAAGCTTTCAACATAACATTTTCCTGTGAAATGTTATACAAATCTGTCTCGAAGGGACACAATGTGTGTAACACAAATGATCCAATGAAATTATCTTATAGCAACAAGGCCTTTGTTCCGAAAGAAAATCCTAAGAGATTTCATATGTGATTAAGAAATATAATTACAACAAAACTCAAATAATTAATTTTTATCCATCCATATCTTTGCTCTATGCCAAGAAAATGTCGACGGAGTCGTGGCAAAGGATTACCCTCTTTGTTATTGCAGCATGATTTATTTACATACTAATCCAGCTCCTTAAAATTATGGAAATCATCATTTGTTACATATGACAAAAGTACATCTTAGGTGAAAATAATAAAATATCCAACTCCTAATAATGTTGGGGAAAACATCATTTTGTAACATGAGAAAAGTACATGATAAGTGAAAGTAATCAAAAGAGCATAGTCCACTAATGGCACCATCACATCATTTTTAATATTAATTAAGGGCATGGGTTTTCATCTCCTGTTGGATAAATGCAGCCAGCTGATTGAAAGATTCAAAGTATTTTATTATTTTGAGCCTCCCATTGCTTACAAAAGCAATCCATATATGGCTTAGTTGTCTCTCTATACATGCCTACATTAAGATGCTTATATGTTGTTGATACTCGTACGTTTCTGTGCACAATCCTCTATCCCTCTGTGATGAACTTTTCCTTTTTGTGATGATTATTTCTGGACAGTTCTTGCTTGATCCCAAGATCTCATTCATGGCGATTGAAAATTTGTTATTAGAATTGTATAAATATTCATGGCTGATACCGATATTATGGGGCCGATAACAATACGGTTTGGTATGTTTCAATTTTATACCGACTGATATCGAAACTGACGGATACCAACATTGGGAGTCTCTTTATCTGTCAATTCGGCAAAAAAATGTAAAAGCATTGTAAGATAATAAAAGCATATAAAAGAAGAAAATTTATCTCTCGCAGATAAACCAATCGGCAAGGATAATGTATTTCTTTCAATTTTAAAATTACTAAGAAACAACATGAAATACTTAAAATTATACCTAAATTTATAAAATATTTTTTCTAACATTTTAATAATTGTCGATACCAAAAAATTCGATACTCCAATCTAAAACCACTAATAGTGTCGATACCATTGATTCTAATACTCATATGAAGGATTTGATACCGATTCTGATATCAATACTACGAACAATGGTAAATGTTCAAATCATTATGATACATTTTTAAGCAGGTTCTACAAAAAAAATATATAATTGTCGATACCAAAAAAATCGATACTCCAATTTGAAACCACTCATAGTTTCGATACCATTGATTCTGATACTCATATGAAGGATTCGATACCGATTCTGATATCGATACTACGAACATTGGTAAATGTTCAAATCATTCTGACACGTTTTTAAGCAAGTTCTACAATATATATATATATATATATCCATCATTTGTTTGAGTTTTAACTCTCAGCCAGGGCAGTGTCAAGCCATTTGGAGGTCCTAGGCAAAAGTCCAAAAAAAGAACCTTTTAAAAAAATGATTAAAATATATAATTTTATTATATTAATTTATATGTAAACCCTCATCCTTGATCCGGGCTTGGGACCGAGAATGTCATAGGGTAGCAGCAAAAAAGAAAAATGTAACGATTCAAACACATACAAAATTATTAAATTAGTACTCGTAACTCATTTGTACTCATCAAAAATGAAAATTGCTACTATGACAAATGTGAAGATTTTTTGTGTGGCTTCTTGTATCATACATGACAAATTTATAATAAAATTTTTAAGATCGTAGGTTAATGAAATCATTGAAATGAATCAAATGATAAAAAAAAATGCATGATAAATTTTTGTCATACCTGAATCTTGATACTTATAGTCACAGATTCATAGAAGAAGAAAAAAATCCAAATCTTTTGCCCTTGTACATGCAAGTGATAGTAGGTGTAAGATGTTGAACGGAGAGAGAGAGAGGGATTATGATAGTTTATATATATATATATATATATATATATATATATATATATATATATATATATATATATATATATATATATATATATAAACTATCATAATCCCTCTCTCTCTCTCTCTATATATATATATATATATATATATATATATATATATATATATATATATATATATATAGAGAGAGAGAGAGAGAGAGAGAGGGATTATGATAGTTTATATATATATATATATAATAAGACTCCATCTTAGCTTACTCTTCCTTCCTGCTTCATGCTGACCTTGAAGACATACAGCTGTTGCAACTGCTAAACCAGCCAGCCCCAGCCAACCTGGACCTGCAACTGAGGAAGTATGAGTCAGCAATCAGTTAGAAGAAAAGCTGACTCGGCATACTGAGTCAGCAACATTGTAACTGTTCCTAACTACCTATAAATACTATTAAGGAATGTAAGAGCTAGAGAAGTGTATGCTACTTTCCTGCAAACTTTCCTTTGAATAAAATAGTTACAGTTTCTTCTTCTTCTTCTTCGTTTTCTTGATTCTTCACTGAGGGTTTCTCGAGGAAGCCATGGCTTCCCAAGCACCAACTCCTTCCAATTCAAGTGTGAATGGAAGAGGAGTTAACAATTTGGTATCAGAGCGCGTTCACGAATCCAGTGGCGAGAACGAGGGGATCAATCCAGTCGTCGTCCCAAGTTCGAGAGGAAACCCTCCTCCACAGGAAGGAGAAAGAAGGTTCCAAGCCATTGAAGGTACAATCCACACTTTAAATTCCAAGTTTGATCGATTAATGGAGGAATTAGCAAGATCAAGAAGAGGGTTTGATTTTTCCCAAATGTCCCCAAATTTGATGGAAACTTCCTTTCTCCCTCATCCCACATTGGGAGCACCACCCCTAATGAGCACACCTCATGCTCAACAGAGTGTCTCCCAAGTTCATGGAGGAATGTCATCTGGAAATTCTCTTAGCAACAACATTGCCAGTGTCCCAATAGCCATGACCATGCCATTTTTTTAAACACCTATAGCTCCATTAACCCATGTGCCTGGGTTTATGTCGACTGCTATATATGGGGGGACAAGTCCCTACCCAAGGTTTCATGCCACCTGCAATGGGAGAACAATTTCCTGTACCAGGATTCATGCAAACTGCCATGGGGGAACACATAGTGGTGGCAATCCACATACACATAGGAAAATTCCTGTGAGTCTTCAGCATAACACTGCACATGAACAGCATAACACTGCACATGAACAGACAGGAAACAAGCCCACTCTGAGGCTTAAATTCCCAGAATTTGATGGTACAGGAGATGTGGAGGACTGGCTCATGAGAGCAAATCATTATTTTGTATACTATGGAGTAGTTCATGATGGAGACAGGTTGAAGGCCTGTTCAGTACAGCTTCAAGGGACAGCATCCTACTGGTATGATTGGGTGATGCAAGTCAAGGGGGGCTTCATGACCTGGGCAAGTTTCTGTAAAGCCATCAAGTCACAATTTGGTCCTTCCAAATTTACTGATTACATGATAGACTTAAGACTCCTCAAACAGGAGACAACTGTGCAAGATTATGATTTGAAGTATCAAAGGGTTTCTCAAAGAATTCAAGGAATGTCTGAAAAATGTTTGGTTAGTCATTACATAGGTTGACTAAAAGAAGACATTAGATATGAAGTTCAGCTTTCAAATCCTGAAGATTTACCTGCTGCCATGGAAATGGCCAGACTCCATGAGGCAAAGATGAATGCCCTGAAGAAGACATACAGAAGCTCATTCCATAGGAACAGACCAGGATATAGCCAAGGGTCTGGAGACCTCATAAATACTCCTGAAACTGGCAGGAAGAATCCTTCACAAACTGTCACAGGAGGAAATTCCATTCCTGCAGGAAAACCAACATCTACCATATCCCTAAGTGAGCTTTTAAGAAGGAAGAATCTGGGTCTCTGCTTTTTATGTGATGAGAAGTGGATGAGGGGGCACCAATCCAAAGACAAAACGTTGTGTATGCTAATTGCAGATGATGAACTTACAGAACAGGAAGAGACAGAGCAGGAGGGACAAATCCAGGACCAAGAAGAGAGTGCCTTTTCTATCTCTCTCCAAGCTCTGTCAGGAGCATTAAATCACTCCACTATGAGACTCAGAGGTACTATTCAAAATAAACCAGTAATCATACTAGTAGATTCTGGGTCAACACATAGTTTCATTGACACCAAGTTCAGTGAGAGGTTAAATCTGTCTATACATGATAATAAGCCCTTTGAGGTGTTAGTAGCTAATGGGGAAAAGGTGACAAGCCAAGGTATGTACAAAGGAGTGTTGATAGAGTGCCAGGGTAAGAAGATCTCAGTAAATTTGTTGCAGCTTCCAATAAGTGGCTGCCAAGTTGTGTTGGGAGCCAATTGGCTGAGCACCTTAGGAGATATAGTATGGAACTTCCAAGACTTATCTATGAAGTTCAATGTTCAAGGTGAAATGCAGCAGTTCAAAGGAATTAAAACAGAAGGCCAGCAGTGGACAGAACCTGTTAACAAGGATTTCAGACAGAGGGGTCAAGTCTTTGTGATTCAATTATGCTCACAAGATGTCCTTCCTGACAATCAGACAAAACTTAGTGAGGAACATAGTGCAACAAAATTAGACAAGATTCTACAGGAATATGGGGAGATTCTTGAAGAACCAAAAGGCTTACCTCCAAAAAGAAGCTATGATCACCAAGTACCTCTAGTTCCTGGAGCCCCACCTGTATGTAACAGACCTTACAGATATCCATATACTCACAAGAATGAGATTGAAAAGCAGGTGAGGGAAATGTTACAGTCTGGCATTATTAGACCAAGTAACAACTGTTACTCATCACCAGTGATCTTGGTAAATAAAGGAGATGGTAGCTGGAGAATGTGCATTGATTACAGATCCTTAAATCAATATACCATCAAAGATAAGTTTTCTATTCCTTTCATTGATGAACTGTTTGATGAATTGCATGGGGCTATAGTTTTCACTAAACTGGATTTAAGATCTGGATATCACCAGGTCAGGATGAAGGAGGAGGATGTACACAAAACTGCTTTTAGAACACATGAAGGGCATTATGAATTTTTAGTGATGCCTTTTGGGCTCACAAATGCCCCCTCAACTTTCCAAGCCATGATGAATGATGTGTTCAGGCTTTTTCTGAGGAAGTTTGTCCTAGTTTTCTTTGATGATATACTCATTTACAGTAAATCCAAAGAGGAACACTATGAACATCTGAAGTCAGTTTGCCAGAAATTAGTAGACAACCAGCTCAAGGTCAAGAAAAGCAAGTGCTCTTTTGTTCAGGATCAAGTGAAGTATCTGGGACATGTCATATCTGCAAGGGGGTAGAGGTAGACAATGACAAGATTAAAGCAGCAGAACAGTGGCCTACTCCTCAAACAATTAAAGAATTGAGAGATTTTTTAGGGTTAACTGGGTACTACAGAAGATTTATAAAAGGATATGGACTCATAGCTACACCTTTGACAAATTTACTGAAGAAAGGTGCTTTCTAGTGGAGTGATCAAGCTCAAGAATCATTCATCCAACTGAAGACAGCTCTAACCCAACCACCAGTGCTCAGGATGCCAGATTTTCAGATAGAATTTGTCCTAGAATGTGATGCTTCTGGGGAAGGAGTGGGGGCAGTCTTAATACAAGAAGGAAGGCCTATAGCCTTCTTAAGTCAGAGCTTAAAAGGCAGAGCAAAAGTGTTATCCACATATGAGAAGGAAATGTTAGCTATACTTTTGGCAGTCAAAAAGTGGAACCAATACCTATAGGGAAGAGTGTTTGTAATTAGGACAGATCATAAATCCTTAAAACACATGCTTGAACAGAAAATTCACACAGAGGCTCAATCCAAATGGGTCATGAAGCTACATGATTTTCATTTCAGAGTGGAATACAAGAAAGGGAAAGACAACACAGCAGCAGACAGTCTTTCTAGAAGAGGAGGGATACAAGCAGCAGCAATTACCATGATAACTGCAGGTTGGATTGATCAACTTAAAGCAGAAATGACACATTCCACCTATTATCAAGACCTACTTAAGCAATGGGAGGATGGTCACTTAGATACTACCAAGTATACTTGGAGTAATGGACTCTTATATTACAAAGGCAGGGTAGTGTTAGATCCCAAGTCTGATTTTGTTCTTACAATGATGAAAGAACATCATGACATGCTAACTGGGGGGCATTCTGGTGTATTGAAGACTCTACACAGGTTGAAAAGAGGGTGTTATTGGAAAGGAATGAAAAATGATGTTAAGAGGTATGTGCAATCTTGTGAAATCTGCCAAAGAAATAAACATGAAAATCTATCTCCTGCAGGATTATTAAACCCTCTGCCAATTCCTGAGAGAGTATGGGAAGATATCTCTATGGATTTTATAGAAGGGCTACCAAAAAGCCATCACAAAACCACTATATTTGTAGTAGTGGACAGGCTATCAAAATACATATACTTGTTTGCTCTGAAACACCCTTTTACTGCTGCTATAGTGGCTCAGACCTTTGTGGATGGAGTTTTTAAGTTCCATATGGCATGCCTAAATCTGTGGTGAGTGATAGGGACCCTCTTTTTACAAGTCAGTTTTGGAAGGAGTTTTTTAAACTACAGGGAGCTCAGTTGAACTACTCAACTGCTTACCATCCTCAGTCTGATGGTCAGACAGAAGTGACAAATAGGTGTGTTGAGGCCTACTTAAGGTGCTTTTGTAATCACAAACCAAAGGAATGGAGCCAATTGATACCTTGGGCAGAATATTGGTTTAACACAAATTGGCACACATCCACTAAAACTACTCCTTTTGAAGTTTTATATGGCAGGCCTCCCCCCAACATTCTGACTTATGTTCCTGATATGGCACGAGACAGAGAAGTGGCCCAAGCTTTAGCAAACAGGGATCATGCTTTACATATACTGAAGGATAACCTGATTCTTGCCCAAGATAGAATGAAGAAGTTTGCAGATTTACACAGAACTGACAAAAGCTTTGAAGTGGGAGATAGGGTGTACTTAAAGCTACAACCCTATAGGCAAATTTTTGTGGGACAGAGAAGGCCTCAGAAGCTCTCCTAAATATTATGGACCTTATCAAGTTTTGGAGAAGATTGGGCATGTGGCTTATAAACTCGATCTTCCACCTGAAGCATTGATTCACCCAATGTTTCATGTGTCACAGTTAAAGAAGCACATTAGTCAGAGGCTGGAGATTCAGACAGGGGTGCCAAGTTCTTCTGAAGAGACCATCTTTTAGCCAGAATGGATAGTAGACAGGAGATTGGTGAAGAAGAAGAACAGAGCTGCAGTGGACCTACTAGTCCAATGGAAGAACATGGGAAATCAAAACTGGGTCCCCTATGAGGAATTCACCAGAACTTATCCTCACTTTGACCTTGAGGCAAGGTCAAAATAAGGGGGAGGTATTGATAAGACTCCATCTTAGCTTACTCTTCCTTCCTGCTTCCTGCTGACCTTGAAGACATACAGCTGTTGCAACTGCTAAACCAGCCAACCGGGACCTGGAACTGAGGAAGTATGAGTCAGCAATCAGTTAGAAGAAAAGCTGACTCAGCATACTGAGTCAGCAACATTGTAATTGTTCCTAACTACCTATAAATACTACTAAGGAATGTAAGAGCTAGAGAAGTGTATGCTACTTTCCTGCAAACTTTCCTTTGAATAAAATAGTTACAGTTTTTCTTCTTCTTCTTCGTTTTCTTGATTCTTCACTGAGGGTTTCTCGAGGAAGCCATGGCTTCCCAAGCACAAACTCCTTCCAATTCAAGTGTGAATGGAAGAGGAGTTAATAATATATATATATATATATATATATATATATATATATATATATATATATATATATATATATATATATATATATATATATATATATATATAAACTCGGGTGGCTGGGAACGCACAGTTTCAACTAGTCCAATGTCTTAAAGAAATTAAGAAGAGCCTTAAATTGTGGAACAAGATGCGGCCTACTACTAATACTAGTATGGTGGAGGAAGAATTGTGTGCAATACAACAGCAAACCCAAGCCAACCCTATGAACGCCGGGCTTGCCGCGAAGAAAATTGAGCTTCAAGAAGTGGTACGACACTGCCGGTTCAAGGAAGAAGTCCAATTGCAACAACGCACCAAATGCGAGTGGCTCAGAGATGGAGATCGATGCACAAAATTTTTTCATGCTACAATCAAAATGCGTCAACATAGGATTGCTATAGGTCCACTTATCGACAGCAATGGCGTAGCTTTGCATGAAGACAAGGAGATGGTTACAGAAGCAATTAACTACTATCAAGCTTTGTATAATCAATCCGATTATACAGAGGTGTTCCTAAATATCATCTGTAAAAGAGTTGTCTCAGAAGCAGGGAATGAGATGCTTAAACGAGAAATTGCTATGGATGAAATAGAGGCTATAGTGAAGAACGTCGATCCGAACAAGTCCCCAGGACCTGACGGATTCAATGCAGCATTTTATAAAAAGTATTGGGATCAACTGAAAGACCAAGTCCTTCAAGTGGTACAAGACTTCTTCAAAACCGGCCTACTACTGAAAGAGATGAACCACACCTTCCTGACATTAATCCCGAAGAAGGAGGACGCTACGGCATTGGGTGACTTCCGACCGATAGCATGTTGCAATTATTTATATAAAATTATCACTCACCTAATGTGTTGCAGAATGCAGGCTATTATGAGTGAACCAATCTTGCCTAATCATTCTGCATTTATCAAAGGAAGATCGATTGCAAAAAATTGCTTGTTAGCACATGAGCTAGTTCGGGAGTTTAATAAAGTAGGAGGCCGAAAGAGATGCATAAAGTTAGATATCAGGAAAGCCTATGATATGGTTAACATGAGCTTTGTGACTGAAATCTTGTGTCATAAGGGATTCGAAGACTGGTGGGTGGACAGGATTAGAGAATGCATCAGCACGCCAACATTCTCGATTCTCATCAAAGGCCAACCGTATGGCTACTTTGGAAGTAATCGGGGACTGCGACAGGGGGATCCATTGTCCCCATATTTGTTTACTACAATAATGGAGTATTTCACTTGTATGATGGACTTGGCAGTCCATCAAAGACAAATCACTCCGCTATATCGACAGGTCAGGCCTATTGTCTCCCATCTTATTTATGCTGACAATCTGTTGACATTCATAGAGCCATCAGAGAAATGCATCTTCGCCTTGAATCAATTGTTGGAGGACTTCGGGAAGATATCTGGGTTGCGACTGAACAGGGAAAAAATCAATGTTTATTACAACAAAGATTGTCCGCAAAAGGAAGTCTAGTCGAATTTACTTCGGATCGAAACGGGCCAACTTCCAGTTAGATATCTTGGGCTACCTCTCTCAATTACGTATACGAGAGACGTTGATTGTCATGGTTTAGTCCAGTATATCCAGTCCAGACTAGAGGGATGGCAATCACAATTACTATCATTCGGTGGGAAATTGGAGCTTATCCGATCGGTCATCCAGGCCATTGCGGGATATTGGTTACAAGCTATCCATATCCCTGACAAAATGATAGAAAAAATCGAGAAGCTGTGTGCCAACTTTGTTTGGCGAGGTGGTCTCCATTCTATATCATAGGGGAATTATGCTGAGATAAGAAGGAGGGTGGAGTTGGTATACAATCGCTGAGGGTACTACGGACTGTTGCATTGCACAAAATGGCGTGGAAATTTCTGGAAGGAAATTCCCTGTGGGCTCGGTGGACGCGTAGCAGGTACTTGCGTAACTCTAATTTCTGGACTCTGGAGATGAATAATAATTTCTCCGTTACTTTCAAAAATATTTTGCGCATAAGATCTCAGCTGAAAGGGAAAATTCGAAGAGTGATACACAATGGGAGAGACACGAGTCTATGGTTGGACCCATGGTTAAACCACCAAAGCTTAGTCGACAAGTTGGGGTGGCCATCATTCGAGTTGATCGGTAGCATGGAACCACTGAGTGTGTTAATTCAAGACGGAGCTTGGAACGTGCATATGCGCCAGGTGGGGCGTTGGTTCAAAGATGATATTAAGGCAATCCAGATCAAATAGCTCGTAGGCGGCTGATAGGTGGGAGTGGGAAGAATCACCTTACTTCTGGTAAGTTCGTTAGCAAATTGGTATACGAACAAGTCCGTCCTCGATATCAACAAGTTAACTGGGTTGAAATAGTATGGGTCAAAGAGGTGGCGACCAAAATGAAGCTTTGCGCGTTTAAAGCCATACGAGGCCGGCTACTAACTAGAGATCGGTTGGCAAGACTGGGAGTGCAAGTACCTAATAATGAATGTGCTCTGTGTGGGGCAATGCCAGAAACACGGGATCATTTATTTTTTCAATGTGTTGTATCTGGACATATTTGGCAACGGTGGCGACCAACTTGGCATAAACAATGTTGGGAGAACTGGGCTACAAGAAGTCTTTGAAGAGGTTGCTGCTTGCAAAGGTCGGGGACAGGAGATATACCATACAATAAGAATCTGACTTCTATCGGCTGTTTGGCATGTTTGGCGAAAAAGAAATAGGCGAATCTTTGAGGGCACAGGAATATCGATGGCGGCAATGATCAACAACATTGAGAGAGACATTGAGTGTATGGGGGTAAATAGATAAGTCAGTTGGTCCATACGTATGAAGGTTACAATTTTTAATATATAAAATTACTCTTTCTTCATATATATATATATATACATATATATATATATATATATATATACATATATATAGGGTCCTTCTAAAATACATGGGATGTATCAATACATCCCAAACAATTGCATTGAAAATTGTGAAAGGTGTTTACTTGGACTTTGACTGTACCTGTTACTTTGACTTCGATCTGAACCATTGGATCAACATCCAATGATTCAGATTTGGGATGTTTCGATACAAATTTGTATATGGGATGTATTGAAGAATTTTTCATATATATATATATATATATATATATATATATATATATATATATATATATTATATTATAAATATATATATATATATATATATATATATATATATATATATATATATATATATTGAAGCAATGGCCGGTGTTCGAGCCATAGTGGAGGCGGCTTCGCCACAATTACCCATTGCTTCAATATATATATATATATATATATATATATATAGAGAGAGAGAGAGAGAGAGAGAGAGAGAGAAAGTCATAGAGAAGCTCAAGAGAGAAAATCTCTATCGAACGGATGGAGACGAAGAGGTGTTGAAAACAATTATTAATTTTTTTCTCCAAATTTTGATAGAATTAATTACATTTAAAAAATTTTAAAAATTGACAAGGGCTGTTTCCTTTTTCAACCAAATACTTAATACATATGTATCTATAATAATATCTGATGGAAGCGGATCAAAAGCCCCCCTTAGAAACCCCCCTATAAAACCCCTCACTCTCAGCCGTCCTTTTAATGTTAATATTAATGTTAATATTAACATTAAATACTAAAATTAACATTAAACTTAACATTAAAATTAATATTAACATTAACATTAATATTAATATTAACATTAATATAAAAATAAATATTAATATTAATATTAACATTAACATTAATATTAACATTAATATTAACATTAAATGGACAGCTGAGAGTGAGGGGGTTTTTTTGGGAATTTTCTAAGGGGGGCTTTTGATCCGCTCCCATATCTGATATTTATGGGGCCTAAAAAAAAATAGCCCATAGGCAACCGCTTCTTTTGCTTAAGGCTTGTTTGGTAACCGGATTTCACTATTTGGATTTGGATTTGAAAATCCTCCAAATCCAAATCATGGATTTCAAGATTCAAATCCAACTCCAACCAAACATAGGATTTGGATTTATGATTAATAATTAAATTATAGTCATGATCAATAATTAAGCTATTAATTAATTATGATTAATTATAGTTATATTATTTATAAAATTTATAATTAACGATTAGTAATTAACGATTAGTAATTAATAATTGACGATTAGTTATTATTAATTATAAAATTAATAATTAATGATTAGTTAATTTTTAAATAAATAACGATTAATAATTAAAGATTAATAATTAATAATTAATGATTAATAATTAATAACTATAAATTATAATTAACGATTAATAATTAATAATTAACAATTGATAATTTTTTATTAACGACTAATAATTATAAATTATAATTATTGATTAATAATTAATAACTAACGATTAATTAACTATTAAATTAAATATTTTAAAAATAGTAATAATAATTTAATATTATCATGATTAGTATATTATTAATTAAATTATTATAAAACATGATTCTAATTGTGATTAAAATATTATTAATTAAGATTATAATAAAATAGTTATTAAAAAATTATTAATTAATATTATAATAGTACTAATAAATTATTAATATTATTATAACAAAATTAACTAATTATCTAATTTTTAAATTAATAATACTAAACATAGGTTATGATTATTAATTAATATTATAATAATACTAATAAATTATTAATTAATATTATAATAATAATATAATAATACTAGTAAATTATGATTATTAACTAATTAACAAATTATTAATTAATATTATAATAATACTAATAAATTATTAATTATGATTATAACGACATTAACTAATTAACTAATTTTTTAAATTAAAAATACTATTTTTTATTAATTAATAATACTAATAAAATAGTTATTTTTTTATTAATTAACTAATTTTTAACAAAATTATTAAAGAAGAAATATTTTTAACGAAATTATTAAGAGAAATTTTGAGTCGCACCGTACTTAATTTACCAAAATTTAAGGTGCACCCCACTGCTTTGCCATAATGCAAGGCACCCTCCACTTTTGACGGCATAATGCAAGGCACCCCCCACTTTTGACGATTTCTGTCAACGGTCAAAGGATTTGACTATTTTTTTGGACCAAAATACCCCCGTCTTCCCAAGCTCTCCCCCTTCCCAAGCTGATCCCCCACCCTCCGCCACCACCGGCCCCTCCCCGACCGCCGCCCCCCTCCCCCGACCTCCGTCGCCCCCTCCCCCGATCGCCGCAACCCCCTCTCCGCTCCCCCTCCTCTTCCCTCCCCACCACCACCACCACCATCACCCAATACCACCACCAATTATTTTACCTGCGATAGATAAGTTTTCTTCTTTTACATGCTTATGTACTTGTTGGAGTGGGTGGGATTCCCAACCTATGTGGAGAAGATCCCGGAGTGCGACGAGCACCGTTCGATGTCGAAGAAGCTCGGGAAGTAGGCAACGAGGAGTTGTTGCTGCTGCTGCTAACAAGAGGGGGTTCTGGACCGGAGCCACCGAGTTCGGGCCGAACTCGGTCCCAGGCCGAGTTCTGGCCGAACTCGGTCTGGCTGTTCCAGAATGTTGTCGGTTTGTTCTGGTTGCCCGACACAGAGTTCTGGCCGAACTCTGTGTCGTCGGGGCTGAGCGGAAATCTGGGGTAAATTTTCACCATTGGATCTAATCAAACGATCCAGGTTTGTTGCGGAATTATGGAGTTATGTTGGGATTTCCAAACCCTAATCATTGTAACACAATTAGAGACAACACAAAAAATAGAGAGGAAGGAGGCAAGAGTGTCATTACAACTTTGGGAGAGAAGACGGAGGATCGAAGGTATTTTTCGAAGGAGAATCGGATTCGGGTAATCTCTACTCGTCGTTCTTATTCTTCGTAGCCTTATAATCATTGCTCTTTGTCACGCCCCAGAACCAGAATACTGGTGAGCGGGGGCGGACATAGCCAGCTACGTATATTGAAATAGAATACATCTCAACTATACGGTCACGGCTGTCTAGATATGAGGGTTTACTACAAGCCAGCAGTCTCTTAAGCGACTAGGGACGTGGAACCATTCCGGGAGCCAGGTTACAATCCTTAAACCAAACAAGGACTGAGATTGTACCCCTTCGTCTGAATAGCTCACTGTCTCTACCCATTTATCGTAGAGATAAGTAAAACAATCATGATCAAGAGTTCCAGGTACAGGGACTAGACAAGACTTAGACAGGGCTAGACACCATTCATTCACAATCGGCCAAGCAAGTACTACGGCTTACTACTTTAACTAACTAGGGTTATCACAAGCCTAATTACTAACAAGATGCAAGTGAGAAACTCCCAGTCCCAAGCCCTGCAGACTATCCAGTTATCCTTTCGTGGGTTGAGAGTTATAGGTGGGTACATTGCCCGGAAGACAAATGTACCCTTAGGTGACTTAGAGGGTACAACACATGACAGTGTGCTGGAAATGTGCTCTACTCGTCGGCAAGCTACAAGTCCATTAAAGCACCCAGATAACGAGATTGCCTGTGACTAGGAATTCTCCATGTTCTAGTTTGATCTAATCATTACCCTAATCCAATTTAGCGCGAGTCCCTGGCCGTGGTACCCAGGAAGTCACGTCCTAGACATGATGCAAGACAAGACAAGTGGATTGTACAAGCAAGCAAGCAGGAACACCCACGGTGTCAAGTTGATTATACGAGTCAAGTTACAAGTTACAAGTCAAGTCAAGTCAGGAGTGCGCCGCCACGGGCCACTATCAAGTTATCAAGATAAATCATGTCAGGGTACTGTCAGGAGTGCGCCACGACGGGCTACTATCATGTCAGGTTGGTCATGTCAGGAGTGCACCACTACGGGTCACTGTCGTGTTATGCTAGTTCCTTGTCATACCATGCCATGTACAATAGTCATTCCAAACATATTAAGTAAATCAAGTTCATGACAAAAGGCGTAAGGATATAAAATGGGCGTAAAATATCCAATAAAATACCAATATACAGGGCTATAGAAGAGCCAAGATTAAGAAAAAATAAACCAAATCTCCATGATTGGACAGATTGCGCAAGGGTCCCTGGGGTCGGGTTGCGCAGGAGTCAAGTGCGCCAGGGGCCAACTGCGCAGGAGTAAGCTGCGCAGGAGTCGGCTTGCGCTGAACTGGTTGGCGCAGGGGGTCAGATTGCGCATGAGTGGATGGCGCAGGGTCAGATTGCGCATGAGTGGAGTGCGCAGGGATAGATGGCGCATGGGCAGACTGCACATGAGCGGACTGCGCATGAGCAGACTGGGCATGAATCCATGCGCACTCGGGTTGAGCGCAGTTCGCCAAGGGGCAAGCTGCGCGGTCGGCGCTGCGCTAAGGAGCGCTGGCCGAGAGGGAATACGCAATCCATCCCTGCGCTAAAGAGCGCAGGCTGCAGTCTTCTTCTCCAGGCCGAGAAGAAGACTCCAAGAACTCTAAGGTTCAAAACTTCATATCTTGGTAAAATCAAAACCAAATCTAGATTTTCAAAGGTCTAACTTGAGTAAAATTGAATTCTCTTCCACATGGAAGCATCAAAACCCACAAAAATCCAACCAAAATAGATCAAAACCATGTAAATCCGAAAATAGTCAAAACCTAGATCTAGAACAATGGAGACTCCGATTCACAAAATGTCAAGTTCTAATATTGATCACCATGGCCTAATCTAGCTAATGAACAAATAAAAAGTGGTGCTTATTTGATGGCAAGGTGCAATTGTCTATGAATTGGGGAGTTGTGTGGAAGAAGGAAGAAGAAGAAGTTGTAAGAAATTAATGGAGTTATGGAGGAGAGAGAAAAGGTTGGTAGGTTTTAATGAGGGTGGTTGTGATGGAATAGAGGTGGAGAATAGGCTAAGGTGTTCCACTCATGATGAACCAAACCAAACCAAACCAACTCCACAAAATAAAACCAAGCCATGGTCCAAACCTATTTACGAGAAACCAAAATTCGCAAGTCGAGAAAATAAAATACTTGCCAAAAATCAAATTACGAGTACAAATACGAAATACAGGAAATGGGGGTGACAACTCTACCCACCTTCAAAGAATTCCGTCCTCAAAATTTAATCAAGGAGCTAGAGATTGCCACGACAAGCTATACTAAGCACAGACAAGTTACACTAAGCAGTTCAATCATACAATCATACAATACAAGCAAGGAAGGGAAAGCGTAAGGCACAAGGAAGACATTATACCTTACGAGTCAAACAGGTAGGGGTATCGCGATCGGATGTCGTCCTCACGCTCCCATGTTGACTCACCTAGAGAGTGATGACCCCAAGCAACACGGACTAAGTTAATAGTCTTGTTCTTGAGCATCTTTTCCCTCCGGTCCAAAATAGACACGGGCCTCTCCTCATACGAAAGGTTGGTACCAACAACCAATTCCGAATGATCTAGGATATGGCTCGGGTCCGGGATGTACCGTCGTAATTGGGATACATGGAATACATCATGTACCTCACTTAGCGACGGCGGAAGAGCGAGACGATAGGACACATCGCCTACTTGCTCCAAAATATCGAACGGCCCTATATACCTAGGACTAAGCTTTTCTCGCACGCCAAAACGAATGACGCCGCGGGTAGGCGAGATCCTAAGGAATACATGGTCACCGACGACAAATTCTAAGGGACGCCGATGAGCATCGGCCCAATGGCGCTGGCGATCCTGAGCAACTCGGAGGTGATCTCTGACTTTCCTGACCACTTCAACCGTCTGAGAAATCAGTTCTGGACCGAGCATCTGCCTCTCTCCGACATCGTCCCATGCTAACGGGGATATGCACTTCCTGCCATACAGAGCCTCGAAGGGTGCCATCTGGATACTGGCCTGGAAACTATTGTTGTACGAGAATTCCACCAGGTGCAGGTGATCCTCCTACGAACCACCGAAGTCAAGGGTACATGACCGCAACATATCTTCGAGAGTTTGTATAGTACGCTCTGACTGCCCATCTGTCTGCGGATGATACGCTGAGCTGAACTTGAGACGAGTCCCCAAGCTTTGATGAAGACTGCGCCAGAAGTGCGAGGTGAATCTCGTATCCCTGTCTGATACTATGCTGACTGGCACTCCGTGAAGTCTGACGATCAGCCTGAGATACATCTCTGCTAGCTGTGCCGTCGACTGTCCAACTCTAAATGGAAGAAAGTGTGCCACCTTGGTAAGCCTGTCCACAATGACCCAAATAGCATCTCTGCCTGCCGAAGATCTGGGTAACCCAGTCACGAAATCCATAGTAACGTGCCAAAAATCAAATTACGAGTACAAATACGAAATACAGGAAATGGGGGTGACACTCTTGCTTCCAAGTATTGTGGGGATCCGATTTGGATCGGAAGAAGTTTGTAGAGGGTGTAATTCTTCTATTTCATTAGTGAAGGCTTCTCAGGGTTGGACTCCGATCGTCCTGTGGTTTTTCCTGCAAGGGTTTTCCACGTCAAAAATTCTCTGTGTCTGCGTGGTTGTTTTGGTGTTTTGGTTTGTGCGTTGTTTGCTCGGTTCTTTCGCAGGTACTCTCTAGTTTGGGGAAAAGTTTTCCGCATTTCTTTCCCAACAAAGTGGTATCAGAGTCAGGTTCTGGAATTCAGAAGGGTGTCAGGAGTTGACAGAAACTAGAGAGGAGAGATGGACGCGAAGCCGGTATGCATGGTAAATCTGAACGGCACCAACTATCACTATTGGCGGAGCAAGATGAAAGATTTGCTGTTCGTCAAGAAGTTGTATTTGCCCGAATTTGCATCCGAGAAGCCCAGTGATAAATCCGAGGAGGACTGGAAATTCGAGCATATACAGGTGTGCGGATACATCAGGCAGTTCGTTGACGAGAATGTGTACAACCACATTGCCAATATTGAGCACGCGAAGACGTTATGGCATAAGCTGGAGTCTTTGTACGCGAAGAAGACCGGGGTAAACAAGTTGTTCCTGATCCGGACGATGATGGGTCTGCGGTACAAAGATGGGGCGTCTATTACGGATCACTTGAGTGATTTCCAGGGCTTGGTCGACCAGCTGTCTTCAATGGGAGTCAAGTTTGACGACGAAGTTCAGGGACTATGGCTCCTGTGTACATTGCCAGACTCGTGGGAGACCGTACGAGTATCTATGCTCGCTTCTGCTCCAGAGGGCGTGGTCAGTCTGGAGTTTGCCAAAAGCGGGGTGCTGAATAAAGAGATGCAGAGACGTTCTCAGGGCACTTCATCCATATCCTACTACTCAGAGGCATTGGTTTCAAAGAGCCGCAGAAGGGGCAAAAGCAGGGGTCCAGGTGGTGGCAGAGACAAGAGCAGGGGAAAGTCCAAAGGTCGGTACGAGGACTCAGAGTGTTACCACTGTGGCAAGAAGGGCCACATCAAGCAAAATTGTTTCGCTTGGAAGAGAGAGAAAAAGGGCGACAAGGGGAAGCAAGAAGAGAACACTACAGCGACGGCCTCGATACATGGAGGCGATGTGATCGTCGTAGGTGATGAGATTATCATAAACCTCGCCTGCGATGACAATTCTTGGCTGGTGGACTCAGGGGCTTCAGCGTATGTATCTCACAACATGGCACTATTTGTCACTTACACAACATGCGACTGTGGAGTGTTGAAGATGGGCAATGGAGATGTGTCGAAGGCGGTTGCCGTTGGAGATGTACATTTAAGAACGAAAACGGGTGCGGTTCTTGTTCTCAAAGATGTTCGTCATGTCCCTGATATCTGTTTTAACCTGGTGTCTGTTGGAAGGTTGGATGACGAGGGATTCTTCGGTCTCTTCGGAAATAGTCAATAGAAGCTTTCCAGGGGTTCGATGGTGATTGCCAGAGGAAGCAAGAAGTCCGGTCTCTACTATATGGAGGGGAGCGCACAGGGGGCACAGGAGGTGAACGCAGTTAGTGATGCGTCTACCGAGTTGTGGCACAGACGGCTCGGCTATATCAACGAGAAGGGGATAAGCTACTTGGTGAACAGAAAGGTGATTCCAGGGCTCAAGTCTACAAAGTTGGAGAAGTGCACGCACGGCTTAGCTGGGAAGCAAAATAGGGTGTCTTTCCAAAGTCACCCAAGTTCAAGGAAGCCGGCGTTGCTCGAGTTGATTCACTCGGATGTCTGCGGTCCTATGAAGGTAAAATCTATTGGTGGTGCTTCTTACTTTGTAACTTTTATTGATGACTGTTCCAGGAAGGTTTGGGTCTATGCCTTAAAGACCAAGGATCAAGTGCTTCCTACTTTCAAAGAGTTTCAGGCCTCTGTTGAAAGAAAGACGGGTAAGAAGTTATTGTGTGTTCGGTCCGACAATGGCGGCGAATACATCGGTCCCTTTGATGCTTATTGCAGAGAGCAGGGGATACGACACCAGAAGACTCCGCCAAAGACACCTCAGCTTAATGGTGTAGCGGAGCGCATGAACAGGACACTGATGGAGAGGGTACGGTGTTTGTTGTCAGAAGCAAACTTGTCGGGCAGTTATTGGGGAGAGGCTCTTCTCACAGCTGCTTATGTTATTAATTTGTCTCCTAGTGCTCCTTTGCAGGATGATGTGCCTGACAAAGTATGGTACGGCAAAGAGCCGTCATACAATCACCTGCAAGTGTTTGGCTGTAAGGCCTTCATGCATGTACCGAAGGACGAGAGGACCAAACTTGAGCCGAAGACGAGGCGATGCGTCTTTGTCGGCTACGGTCGGGATGAGTTTGGCTATAGACTCTACGACCCGGTGGGAAGAAAGCTCTACAGAAGTAGAGACGTGGTGTTCGTCGAGGATCAGACCATGACCAACACTCAGGATTCCGAGACGCCTTCTGAGGCTGAGGAATTGCCTGAGTTAGAGTCATTTCGCTTCGAGCAGTTTCCAGAGGACATCGTAGAGGATCCAGTTATGGGGGAGCCAGTACATGGAGTAGCTTCCAACCTTGATCATCAGCCTGCTGATGGTGGTCAGGGTGTCCCGCAGGAGGATGAGCATGCCAGAGAGGCAGTTCCTGAAGGGGAGGAGGCTGTTGGTATACAGCCAGCACCAGTGGCTCCATGGAGAAGGAGCGACAGAGAGCGTCGACCATCTACGAGATACTCACCGGGTGAGTATGTGCTATTGACTGACGGGGGAGAGCCCAAAGTTTTACAGAGGCTATGGAAGACGAACACAGGCAGAAGTGGATGGAGGCTATGCAGGAGGAGATGAGTTCCTTACACGCCAATTCCATTTATGAGCTGGTGCGGTTGCCAAAGGGCAAGAAGGCTTTGAAGAATCGATGGGTGTTTAGAGTGAAGCAGACGGATGATGCTACTCGCCCTCGATACAAAGCGAGGCTGGTAGTTAAAGGCTACGGTCAGCGGAAAGGTGTGGATTATGATGAGATCTTTTCGTCTGTCGTCAAGCATTCGTCTATTCGGGTGGTGCTAGCATTAGCAGCCAGTCTCGACTTGGAGGTCGAGCAGATGGATGTGAAGATGGCATTCTTCTACGGTAATCTTGAGGAGGAGTTGTACATGGAGCAGCCGGAGGGATTCTGTGAGAAGGGCAAGTCACATTTGGTCTGCCGATTGAGGAAGAGCTTGTATGGTCTGAAGCAGGCTCCGAGACAGTGGTACAAGAAGTTTGAGTCGTTTATGGGGGAGCATGGTTATGCATGGACGACGTCGGACCATTGTGCATTTGTGAGATATTTTGCCGAGGATGATTTCATTATTTTATTGCTCTATGTTGATGATATGCTATTAGTGGGTCGGAATGCCACTAGAATAGCGGAGCTGAAGCGCCAACTAGGCGCGGCCTTCTCCATGAAGGATTTGGGCGCAGCGAAGACTATTCTTGGGATGAAGATCAGCCGAGAGAGAGAGTCCAAGTTGCTACATTTTTTCCAAAAGAAGTACATTCACCGGGTACTTCAGCGTTTCGGGATGGACGGGTCGAAGAAAGTGAGTTGTCCTCTTGTGGCTCACTTTAAGCTCACTGAGGAGCAGTGTCCATCTACCGAGGATGAAAATGAAGATATGGAGCGGGTTCTATATGCCTCAGCTGTGGGAAGTCTTATGTATGCCATGGTGTGTATGAGGCCAGATATTGCTAATACAGTTGGTACGGCTAGTAGGTATCTTTCAAATCCTGGAAGGGTACATTGGAGTGCGGTCAAGTGGATTCTACGATATCTTCAGGGTACTGCTGGTTGGAGACTTTCCTTTGGTGGTGACGAGCCGAAGCTGGTTGGGTATACCGACGCTGATATGGATGGAGATGTAGACACGAGGCGATCGACTTCGGGCTACGTGATGATGTTTGCGGGAGGAGCGGTGTCGTGGCAGTCGCGGTTGCAAAAGTGTGTTGCCTTGTCGACGACAGAGGCAGAGTACATTGCGGCGACGGAGGCTTGCAAGGAGTTGCTGTGGATGAAGAAGCTGCTGCAGGAAATGGGACTGAAGCAAGAGCAGTATACTTTGCTTTACGATAGTCAGAGTGCTATTCACCTTATGAAGAATCAGACATTTCATAGCCGGTCCAAACACATCGAGACTCGGTATCATTGGATACGGGATGTGGTTGAGAAGAAGGACGCGAAGCTTGAGAAGGTTCATACAGATGACAACGGAGCTGATATGTTCACGAAGATTCTACCAAGGGAAAAGTTTGAGTACTGCAGGCAGATCGTCGGAATGATGATATCCTCCCCATAGTTGTGAAGGGGGAGATTTGTTGGAGTGGGTGGGGTTCCCAACCTATGTGGAGAAGATCCGGGAATGCGACGAGTGCCGTTCGATGTCGAAGAAGCTCGGGAAGTAGGCAACGAGGAGTTGTTGCTGCTGCTGCTAACAATAGGGGGTTCTGGACTGGAGCTACCGAGTTCGTGCCGAACTCGGTCCCAGGCCGAGTTCTGGCCGAACTCGGTCTGGCTATTCCAGAATGTTGTCGGTTTGTTCTGGTTGCTCGACACAGAGTTCTGGCCGAACTCTGTGTCATCGGGGCTGAGCGGAAATCTGGGGTGAATTTTCACCATTGGATCTAATCAAACGGTCCAGATTTGTTGCGGGATTAGGGAGTTAAGTTGGGATTTCCAAACCCTAATCATTGTAACACAATTGGAGACAACACAAGAAAATAGAGAGGAAGGAGGCAAGAGTGCCATTACAACTTTGGGAGAGAAGACGGAGGATCGAAGGTATTTTTCGAAGGAGAATCAGATTTGGATAATCTCTACTCGTCGTTCTTGTTCTTCGTAGCCTTGTAATAATTGCTCTTGCTTCCAAGTGTTGTGGAAATCCGATTTGGATTAGGAGAAGTTTGTAGAGGGTGTAATTCTTCTATTTCATTAGTGGAGGCTTCTCAGGGTTGGACTCCGATAGTCCCGTGGTTTTTCCCGCAAGGATTTTCCACGTCAAAAATTCTCTGTGTCTGCGTGGTTGTTTTGGTGTTTTGGATTGTGCGTTGTTTGCTCGGTTCTCTTGCAGGTACTCTCTAGTTTGGGGAAAGGTTTTCCGCGTTTCTTTTCCAACAGTACTCTTACCGATTGTTTTTTTCATTCAATTTTCTTTGTCGAATTGACAATAAAAGAATTCCCAGATGTCAATATAGAATAGTATCGGATCGGGACATGTCAAATTGTATCAGTATCAGCTGTATCGATCGATACTGCAAACTATAGAATTTATGGCATCATCTACATCCATCAGTTTCTCATTATATACTTGATTGATTTGTGCCCAAATAGCTTCACTTTCCTTTGAAAAACATAGGTGAATACATTTGTGCCTAATTAGGTTTCTATCTTGTCCTTATTTCTATTCATGTATTATTTGTGCAACACAGATTATGTACATTTTTGTATGTATCTAGTTATCTATATGAAAGTATTTGTTTGAAAATAATTGTTCCATCCAAATTGTCTTTGTCAGTATTGCATTATGTTCGTAGAAGAAGAAAAATTGAAGTATATGTATGCATATAGAGAATTATACTCTAGAAAGGGATGCATATTGATATACTACTACAACAAGATCCATATAGATAACTATACTCTTTAACGTGATATTTCATAGTATACACCATAGAGAAGATCAACATGGCATAGCCTTGAGCTTTGAGTTGTTCTCAATCAGAAAATTCGCTAACTCAGTTGACGAATTTCAAAACTCAGTTGAAGAATGTTATATTTAATAAAATAAGCTAAAATATATTAATAAGTTGAGTTAGTTTAAGGTGCCAAATTAAAATTTTGGTACAAAAGGGGCATGGATTCCAATCCTACTACCAACTTTTTTTTTTATTTTTCTACCAAATCAAGATCAGGAATATATGCTATCCGCGACTTGGTGCTTTGGTTGTATTTTTTATCTACTCTCTAAAATGTGGTCATATTTTGGTGTCCCTCTAACATTGTCCTAGTTAGTTTGGCTATAACAAATATTGGTGAAATTATGATAATCATTATAATTTTGTTGCATAACTAACACCATTCAAAATAAATACTAAAATTGTTTTTAAAAAAATGCTATAACAAAAACTACAAAAGTTGTATTCATAGTCAACCAAACACTTATGTAGTGTATTTCGATATTATGCTTGTTTGATGCAAGTTAGAATTTGTTACAATTTATTTAGGATGCTACTGTCTCATTTTTAAAATTAAAAAAATATGATGGTTTGTTTTCAAAATATTTTGAAAAACTAGTTCGTTCCTTCATTTATTTTATTTATTTATTTGATAACTTTTGGAAGAAATATGATGGTTTGTTTTTTAAAGTTGTTTTTATGTTTGCTTTTGAAAGACAATAAATCAAAGTAATTTCAATTATTTATAAGAAGAAAAAAAGCGAACTAGTCTGTTGGTAAAATGACCAAACACTAGTTGCAGTAGTTACAAGTAATCCGAATGCATATTTTTCGTCTAAAAAATAAAAATAGAAAATAGTTAATAAACCAGAGCATCAACTCAGCATCTTAACTTATTTATACTTTTTGTTTATTTTTAATATAAAATTTGCTAACTGAGTTCTCGAATTTCAAAAAACTTGAAATTCATCAACTCGGTGAATTTTTAAAAAATGAAAATTTTGTCAACTGAGTTGACGATTTTTTTTTTGTTGGAAATTGCCAACTGAGTCCAAAGATTTTTGAAATTCACAAACTTAGTTGGCAAATTGTCTCCTCTCAATTATCCCAAACTTCTCTCTCCCTTCCCAATTATTTCAAGCTTTGTCTCTAAATTTTTTTTATTAAAATTTTGAGTTACACACCACATTATTTAACCATATTCAAGGTACACCCCGCAGTTTTATCATAATGTATAATACCTCCAACTTCCGTAAAAAACTGACGGTCAACTTCGTTGACCGTTAAATTTTGACCGAAATACCCCTTCCCTTTTTCCAAGCTGACGAGGGGGAACTAGTACTAATGGTAATTTGTTAGGGATATTTCGATCAAAAATTAACAGTCAACGGAGTTGACCGTTACTTTTTGACGAAAGTGAGGGGTATTATATATGGTAAAGCAGTGGGGTACACCTTGAATATGGTTAAATAATGTGGGGTGCAACTCAAATTTTTTCCTTTTTTTTATAAGTTACTATAGGAAACCAACAATCATACTTTGTAACGAAGATACCAAAAAGATTCTCAAACAGCCAAGACATTATTTCTGTATTTGCAGCGACCACCTTGGTGAAGGTAATTGAAGTATTGACCTTACATCCGTACGCAGTACATTGTTGTCCGGCCATTGCCAGAACAGTCTAACATTGCAGCCCTCCGACAGAGAAACCACATTCAAACTCCAGACTCCCAAAGAGTAATAACAAATATATTGTCAAAAATTGATATTAATGTTGGATAAATGTATGCCCTGTCTAACTTAAACAGATAAATTGATTCATCTGATCGAATCATGTAGATATGGATCGACTTGGCAATACCTCAAATATGTATTGCTCGCAAAAGAGGTGGACATCTTACAAACTTTACTTTACAGAGATCCAATTGATCATTATCAGCCAACTATCTAGCCAGCAAATAATAAGTAGGGCATGTGTGTGTGTGTATGTGTGTTTTGGTGATCCTAAAATTCTCACCTACTTGACCTTACAAGTGGTTTCACCTTGCGCTTGTGGCCCATACTGTTTACTAGATCCTTACGAGTACACACGGGAAACATGTTGACTTGTGACATGTTCAACCTTCTGAGAACGTAGGGAAAGCTGAGCTGATCTCGTGACGTGAACCGAACCACTTCATTAAACCACACACACATGAAGAGGTCTGTCAGTGGATTGTGCTCCCTCACAATGATAGATGCTTCGGCAAGAGCTGCAGAGGAAAGACATAGGTTGATGCATCAGTTCTGCTTCCTAGGATTATCGATATTAAAATGTTGATTGAATTGTTGACGGAATGGTATTTGTTACTCCTTCAGAAGGTGTTCTATATATACTACTATCAGGTCAACTTGGAAGCAGACCTCAATATCCTACAGGTATACAGGTTGGTCTAAAAAATGTCCTAAAAGGTCAATTGGCCGGGACACTTCTACAAGGATCCAGAACATGCCTCCATTATAGGATCGGCATAAGATCCACTCGGCCACATTTTAACCTCCCACCAAAATGCAGATATAAAGTATTTTACATGAATTGTTGAAGTGCAATGCCTAAAGCATAATAGCATAGACAGCCAAAACTAATAAAGCAAGGTATATCAAATAACTTGAACATATAATATGCAGGTAGTATTCATACAGAAACTATAATAAGTGCAAAGTGGTGGTGACAGCATGATTATGCGTCTTTGACTTCGAGGCACCTCATTGCTAGCAATTGAGGCCAGAGAGTGAATGTTGATAACAATCGGATGATAGTAGATTCAAACATGAGTGAAGTGGGGATTGGTACAAGTCTTATAGTCCAAATGGAACCTACACATGAAAGATGGGATGAGGTAGAGAAGAAAGATGAGGGAAACTGGCCACTTTTTAAAAATGGGATTGTTGGGTTCTTGAGAAAGTTGGCTTTTTCGTTACTTGGGTATGACATGGTCTTTGTTAACTCACTAGGGCATTGAACCACGTTGATGGATTGCTACATGTGTAGACTAAAGCTCACTCCAGGCATGAAATCAGCTGACAGATTGGCTGTGCCAGGATCAACTTCATGATTGACGCAATCGGTCCCAACCAACTAGGAAACAAGGTTACATATGGATTTAATCGAGTAAATTTCAATCCGCCTAGTTTAACCCAGTAAATAAGTGCTAGAAAGTGGGCCAATGGACCAAAGATTTGACACAAATTGGATTGATTGTAACTTCAAGTGAGAAAGAGTGCCCTGCAAAATAATGATGGACAGAGGTAGATAAGGGAATTCAGGATACCTTTCTAGTGAAGAAAAGATAAAATAGAGGCTGGAGATGCATCACCTTCCCACTAACCCTACAGATCATCTAAACCTTAAGGTAAACCTAAAATAAAAGGTGCAACAAGCATATTTTCTTGATAATCGATAGATGATATATCAAAAAATGTACTACTGTAAAAGGCTTGACATGAATTCACACCATTAATGGCTCAGGAATGTAAGCTGCATATGTCAGTTGCATACCTTTCTTTCCTTTAAACCTTTTATCATCAGGAATACCATCCCGGCGATACTGGTTCAACTGAACCTCGACTTCCTCAGGAGTTGCTTTGTTCTTGTGAACTATAGCCTTCGCCTCGTCATACAAACTGCTACGAGCTCCGTGTTCAGAAATAGCAAGGGTGGAGTTTGTACGCCATAGAAGGGCTTCTAGCACCCCTAGTGGATCTCTTCGAAATTGAGACTTTGAGTCCACCCATATTGAATACCTTGCTTGAGGAAAAAGCCGATGGCTCAACATCTGAAATAAATTTTAGTAATCATGTAAATTGTCAAACCAGAAACTAGAAAGAGACCATTCTATTTGTAAAGCACAATGCACAAAGGGCTCAAACATGCCAATTACGAAACTATATATATATATATATATATATATATATATATATATATATATATAGGCTTATTTTCAACTAAATATCCTCAACTATTTAAGTTTTTCAACTTGATAGCCTATAATATTATACAACTAAATACCCTCAACTATTGAAGAGTTTTTAAGTCGATACCCTCCGTTATTTAGCCGTTTACTTATCCGTCAAACAAACAAACAAACATTGTTTTGGGGGGACCAAACTACCTCTGATACTATTCTTATAATTTTATTATTATTATTACAAATTCCCTCTACACTCCACAACCCTCTCCCAAACCAAACAGCTCCATGCTCTCCTCCTCATGTGTACTTGTATGACGACCCATTTTGAAATAGTATAAAATATTTTGAAGTAAAAATTTATTTTTGTGTTGGTGAACATTTATTGTAGTTGGAAGTGCGTGATTACTAGTGGTTAGTAATTATGTTAGTGGGGTGGGTGTAATTTACATGTTTTATCCCTAGTCAATTTAAGCATATCTTGATATATATATATAAGGTTAGAGAATGGCACTTTTAGAACATGAAAGTTCCATGGTGAAGCCTAGAACCTAACATATATATAAACATTCTATCTTTGCTTGTTGCCCTCTGCTTCTTGTTGATGCTCCTGCCACTCACCAGTCATTGCTGTTGCCTTGGTGAGAAGGGCTTGAAAAAGAGAAAGTGAAGGGAGCAAAACGGATGGAAATTAAAACTGTAGCCTGACCCAAGTCTATTTAACCAAGAGAATGGATCCGTCATGTTAGGGTTTCAAATTCCTACCCTAACTTCCTCTTTCTCACTTTTGTATTGCGACCCCTTCTACCAACACAAGGTAGTGGCAAGTGCTGAGAGTAGCAGGAGGAGCACCATGAGGTGGCGAATGAGGGCAAGTTTGAGCAGCGGCAAGTCGTGAAAAGGCAATGGTTGTCGGTAAAAGAAGTCAAATTTTCTTTGACAGTTGACTAATTGGTGACCAGATCCAACTAAATTTAATTCCATTTGTGTCCTGACTCCTGAACAGGTTTGGCATCCTTTTGGCATGTCCGTGCAACCAATTTTGCAGAGGATAAAATAAGCCAATCTTATAAAATATTGTTGTTCATGTTTTAGTTAAATCATCATCATTATCATTCAAGCCTTTTACAATTTGAATGGGATCAGATATGGAGCATAAGAAAGCTCCATAAAAGCATCGTTAAAGATGATAACAATTTCTAGATCAATGAGAAGAAGAGCCACTACAAAATCACTAAAAGTTGCCCAGATACGAGCATGACAGGACATGATAAGGACACAACAACATTAGCAAGGAATTTTTGGCATGTCTGGATGTTTTTGGACTGCCCATGGCATTTCCAACACATCTGATAAAGTCACGACAGTGAAACAGAAGCGAATATTGGATTAATAAGCCATGAATAAAACTGTTAAACAACTCACTTCTACTTTAGGGGGAAAAACTTAAAAAGACCTTTTCTTTTCTTTTCCTTTTATGTATTAACTATCAAAGTCAGTGTTGACACTTGAAACACGATGCTCATAATTATATTGAGCTTGTAATAACAAACATCTACAAGAGCTCAGACAACTTTTCATTACCTTTGGGATTTTGCCATTCAATCGTTGATCTGAGAAAGGAAGATCCTTGACAACTACAATCCGCCATTTACCAATCATGTGATCGTGATTAATCTTTATACCCTCTGCTTCCTGAGAAGATTGAGTTATCTCATCCCAAAATGCCACATAACAAACCTACAGTACAATAAATCGTTTACATACATATATAAAGCAAAGTAAACAAATCCATCAAGTAATGGTAAAAGACAAAAAGAGTAACCTTTGCCAGTGATGCTTCGGTCATCCCAATCGGCTGGTAGAGATCATCCCCACCACCAAATGCACATGTAGATACAACAGCAGTGCAAGTATGCATGTAACTTTTGTCCTCATCAGAAATTCTAAAACCTCCATGTTCACTGTAGAATCCACAATGCACCACAACAGTTTCATTTGCCTGGAAATAATAATGTATGCTAGGTGATGTAAAAGAATAATCAGCCAAGCTTAATCATAAGGCGATCTTAGCTACAAGTGTAAACTTCTATGAACTAGAAAGTAGCATTGCGTTAAATGCCAAAACAATGTCCCTTCAAAAATGTTAAAGAGTCCATTTAGTTTCAGTTAGGAAAAGGATTGCAGCAGGGTTTTCATGATCACAACAAACCTGTACAAAATATTGGTGTATTTTCTAGCCAAACCTCCAGAAAACAGAAGAACGAAGGGGACAAACATGTCTTTTTTCAGTATGTGTGATAATATCTCACATTTGTCTCCAATAAGACTAAGAAAAATAAAAAAAACAATGTGTTCTCTTCTTTCTTATCGAATACTTCAAGTCCCGAGAAAAGAAAAGGAAATGAAAATTTTAACTATCCTTTTGTTGGGATAGCTTAAATTTCCGTTTTCCTTCTCCACCCTTTTACTTGCAAGCAAACGAACTCTATGTAATGTAATGCCAAGAAGTTAATAGTTAGATGCAGGTAATAACCTTGAAACTATCTTCTCTTTCTTGAAGAGTTTGATTCCCGGTGAATAAATTAAATCTTGAATCTTCTGTATGCTGGGACATCACTGTGGCATTGCCTCCTAAATGATAATTACCGGAATCTGATTTATACACCACTCTCCTGATAGGAAAATTAGTATCTGCTCTCTCTGGAATTTCCAGGTTCTGTATTTCCTCAGGGAGAAGTGTCTTGAAGCAAGCTGGCCAATTACACAAAGTTAAATGAGAGGTATGATTGATTTAATGGAACACTAAAAGTATAGTAAAGAGAACCACAAGAAATCTGAGGTATTTATCATGCCACAGTACACAAAGGTGCCTAAAAGAGTGAACATAATTACCAAAGCTATTTTATGCACGTTATTAGAAGTCGAAGCTTAACTACAAAATGTGGATACTAGATAACGTGTGTCGATCTTGCTTGGTTTGATGGCCAACAAACTCTTTACATTTGATGTGTAATTTGGAGCATGTGCAGGTGAGCATCAAGGAAGAAAGAGAGGAGCTGCAGCGACCACAAAAATTGGTTTGCAAAAAACTCATTTGAAGAAACCAAAAATATTTTTTAAAACTACTTTACAAAGTTGTCAATATGTTTTTCGAAAGGGCTTAAATTCACCTTACCAAATATGAACTGAATCAGAAACCTTAGTTGAGTGGATAGGTGTCTTACTCAAATATGTTCTTTTATATATGCAACAGTTGAAATCTAATAACTAACTTTTGTTGCTCACGCATGGATGTGTGAAAGAAGATTTGTTTACTTCAGTTTAACATATGGAAATATCATCATGTTTTATAATTATATACTGTTCTATCCACTATGATTCTTATTATTATATATGGGTAAGTATTAGTTGTGAGAGGAAAGAAATCTTGCTTGCCAACAGAAGTTGGTTTGAAGCTATGTTGCACGAATATGGATAGGGATAAGGACACAATACGGATACGGGATATAGACATTTCCAGATTGCTACAATATAATCATCTATGTTACAGGGGTACGGGCACAATCAAGGTTCACAGTATCGGTATCGGAATCGGTATCGGACTATTCCTACGAGTATTGGTATCGGCGATATCGGTAGTATCGGCGGTTTCGGATCGGAGTATCGGATTTTTTGGTATCGGAAAAAAAATTTATTAATAAATTATTTACATTTAAAAACATATATTTTATACATTTAGGCATAATTGAAGTATTTTCAGTGTTATTTCGTAGTACTTTTGAAATTAAATAACATTGTAATCACCCTTAGCGATTGGTTTACATATAATAGATTGATTTTTTTCTTTTACATGTTTTTACAATCTTATTATGCTTTAAATCCTTGATGATTTATCTTTTTCGTTTAATTTTCTTTGCCGAATTGACCGAAAAAGAGACCCTCAATGTTGGTATCTGTAAGTATCGGGTATCGGTCAGTATCGGATCGGGACATGCCAAACCGTATCGGTATCGGCCGTATCGGATCGGTATCGGCCGATACTTTAAACCATGGCACAAATATGGATACGGACACGATATGGATATGGAGACCATTTTCTCGTGTAGGTGGAACAAAGGTTTGAAGTATACCTTTATCATATAAACAAGGATATGTCGCTGTCAATAGGTGAAGTTTTTTTTTTCCTCTTTATATAAAGATTGGTATACCAGCAGTTTCAAAGATATCTGGTGAGTGAATGATTTTTTTTGTATCATTTGAACAAGGATACAATTTTTTTGTTCACGTGTTCATCAAGTTTCAAGTGTCCAACAGAGAAAAATCCAGACTCTGCATATCTCTCTTTTGTACAACCCTATTGCTGCAGTGTTGTCGAAGACCGTCTCAAGAAGTTCATCTCAAGCACAAGCGTGAGCATCTCCATTGTTGCAGACCTGACCAAGTGCTTCGTAGCAATACTCTTAAGATCTTCATCACAACGATCCTCGTCAAAGCACAGAGATTGAAGAGCCCGAAGCATCACAAGGATCCTCGTCGTGTCTTCCAGAGTTCTCACTTAAGTAGTTAGAGGAATGAGCCAAAGGGCTGAAAAAACTAATGCTTATTTTCATTTCCTTTTGTATTTCATTGTAAAGGCCACTCTTGTAACGGTAGTAACCCAAGGGATTTGTAGAACTTGCTCTAGGGTTCAAATCAAAGCGGACTAGATTTACTTTATTAGATCTAGGTGCTAAGATAAGTTTGGTATTGGACTTGGAGGCCAATAATAAGGGGTTTGTATATGGGTCCGAATTATCCTAGTGGATTTAAAACTCATGCAAAAGGGGATATGGGCTCTAGGCCGAACCAACTGGAAAGAGTTGTGTATTGCATGTTGTCTTGATCTTTACTTTATGCACTTATTTTTAACTGTTTTAATTATACTGCATCACAAGAAAAGTAAAACTTAACAAGCCCTATTCACCCTGTACCTCTAGGATTGATCACACGATCCAACACCCTCCACCTCTAGGGTTGGTCACACGATCCAACAGAGAAATCATGCAAGCAAGTGTATGTTCGTTGTTCAACAATGCTATGGAACTAAAACCTTCCTTTTGAATGGCAAGTTGTCAACTGGCCAAGTAATCCCTCAAAATACCTAGCAAGCATATAATCACTAGCTTATAATGACATGAGTAGTGTCTAATTCCTGAGAGCATCAAGTCTATAGTGCAAATGGAATATCAGAATGGTGCCACGCAGATACTATTATATTAATGCCAGGCATTTTTTTTTTACCAGAATGTCAGAAGTAAAAAAATTAAGGCCAAAGTAAAATGTCATGCGCATGTAGGGCTAGCACCATATGTATTTATTTATACCTTGCCATAAGTTTCCTCTGGTGAATGGAATATGCGCCAGGGGTGCTTTTTGATGTATATTCTTTAACAAGGACAATGTTCACGTAACATGGTTTATAAGGTTAATTCCAACTTTACGGAGATGGTATAGAACAAAACTTGGTTGCAAAAACTTGTTCATTAGTAGTCCATCACAAGGAACCATGGATCTTGTTAAAGTCTCTACCACTACACCAATACTCTAGTGTTCTGGTGAAGGTTGAAGTTTATACATTTATATTTATTCCATTACACCACGGAAGATCAAATCATCACATTTTATGGGGGTAGGAGCTGGATATGCGAAGTAGTAGAATTTTTTCCATAAAATCCGCTTAAAATGTGCGCGAGATGAGATCCAAAACTAGGTTGCTCTAGTACCATGCTAATAGGGCTACAATGAATAGTTCACTCGCGAGCTCAAACTCCACTCGGCTCAACTTGAGCCTGAACATGGAAATGAGCACGACTTTCTTAACGAGCTGAGCTGGAACATAGCAAGCTAGGGTCGAGTTCTTGCAAACAAGATTGTCTAGCGAGCGAGACTACTAGTTAACTCAACTCGACTCAAGTTATATATATATATATATATATATATTGAAAATGTTATTGCTATTTTATACAAAACAAGCCCAATCTGCAGCTTCTCCATGAAATATCAACTATCAACACTATTAGCTAGAGACTGCAATAAATGCCTAGGATACTGAAAACTCACGAAAGAACTCGGGTCACTATTCTAGATAAATGCCTCACCATGAAATATCAACTATCAACACTATCAGCTATACAGTCTCTATCTGCAAATTATCACTTCCAACTCTCACATAAAAAGTAACATATGATTTTCACGGTTCGCAGTATGGGTATCGGAATCGGACCCTTCATATGAGTATCAGGATCGTTGGTTTTGGATCAGAGTATTAGAAGAAGAAAAAATTAGAAAAAAAAAATTATATACATTTAGGAGTTTTTCCGTTGTTGCTTAGTAGATTTGAAATTGAGTGAAATACTAGTCATACTAGATGATTGGTTTACCCGTAATAAATAAATTTTCTTCATTTACATGTTTTTACAACCTTATTATGTTTTTAGTGTTTTACACCTTGCTGATTGGTCATTTTCGTTCAATTTTCTCTGCCGAACTGACTGATAAAGAGACCCCCAACGTTGGTATCGGTCAGTATCAGTAATGGTCAGAGTCGGATCCGGTCATATCAAACTGTATCGGTAGTATCGGATCAGTATCCACCGAAATGCAAACTATTGATTTATACTAGAATTAGCAGCTAGGAAGCAATGACACTCCAAAAATCAGTGTTGCGTCCATGTTGCATCGTGTAAGACACACATCAGACGTGTCAACATCCACATTGTCCTGTGTCGTACTCGTGTCCGTGAAACAAAGATTGGCAGGGACTACAATGTACTTATGTACACCTTACCACACGACACTACACAACATCAATATATTGATAAAAATTACGAGTTTACAATAAAAACCAAAATTTCCGAAAGAAATTGCACAAAATCAACCAAATGATCCGAAGTAGTGATCCGAAGAGAGGATCTTACGCTGCCTGACGCCGCCGATGACCCTGGTGACCGGATCCAGGCGGTTCAGATTCGCCGGCGGGGAATTCCTGGCGGGTTCCGGATCCGAAATCCCAACCCTCTTTGTCCCCGCCTCGGCCTTTCGATCCGTCGCGAGCTTCGATGCCTCGAAGAGGAGCAGGCCGATCGCAGGGAGGAAGATGATGACCGGCCACCACCTCCTCAGGAGGCGGAGGGACCGACGGAGGACCTCGCCCCTGATGCTCCCCCGGTGCCAGTGCTTCTTCCGCTTCCGGCGAACGCGGGACCTCTTCCTCCCGGAGTGATCGTCGGAGTCGTCATCGGAGATGGAGATCGAGACGCTGTTGATCATTTCGATGGGGGGAAGGGATGGAGATTGGGGTTAGGGTTAGGGATCTCTCGCTCCTTGAGCTAGAAGTAACAGCGGAAGGAAGCTGACGAGAAGGATCTGCGGTTCTGCTTTAGCGTACATGATTCAATGGTGAGAATGGACCAATTATAACCCGACCCGAACCCAACCTGGTTACTGAAATGCTTATTTCTTGAGCTTTGCTAAGCCAGCCACGTGTCGGGCTTCCATTAGAGGAGGGGAGTAAGTGGTGGGATCGGGTGGAATAGGATCGGGTGGAACCCATGTAGCAGGGGATGTGAGGGGTGGTGGGACCCGGTGGAGTGTAAGGGATGGGTGAGTAAGATTGTAAGAATTTGATAGTAAACTTAGCATTTTGCTTATTTCTTATGTGGATTTTATGGCAAACTTTGGTATACGTTCCTAGACAATTTTGCAAATGTAGAGATTCTATGACTTTTACACTGAACTCATTTGCTTCGCGGCGGAAAGGAAAAGAAATGAAAGGAAATCAATTCCTCTTCTTTCCCTTTCTTGGAAAACTCTTATTTTCCTTCACTCCCTATGTGAATCATTTTCATTTCATACTTTCCTTTGACATCCAAACATAAAAAAGAAATAATTTTCATTTTCCAACCATTCCGCCAACCAAACGAGCCTTGTGTTCTACTTCATTTGAGTTCACGAATTTTACAATTTCACTCAATGGTTGACATGTGTTAACATAAAATTAGTTTTAATTTAATTTTTCTCACTTCATAATAATAATGATAAATAGTTTTTTGTTGACATGTGGCAACCATTGAATGGTAAACATCACCAAAATTTTGGTAGGTGAACAAAATGGACTCAAGTATGATGTGAATGGAGATGTAAGGCCATCTGCAATGGTGATTTCCAAAATTGAGTTTCTATCCTACTTGTCATTGTACTTTAAGAAAATTTCTATCATACATGGAAGAGTTTCTACATAGTAATTGTAGATACAAAAAAATATTCTCCAATGATTCTCCATTTCTATTCTAAGTGTCACAAAATAAAAGGACCAATTTAATTGTGTATGACCCAATAATAATTGTCATGAGATAGAGAGTTTCTATGAGAGTTTTAGGGTCTGCTTGGATTGAGGGGGAAAAAATAAGTAGAGTTAGGTGGGGTTAAATAAGGGGGAGTTAAGTAAGGGAAAGTAGAGTCAATACATAGAACCTTGTTTGGATTGGAGGGAGAGTTAAGTGAGGGGTATTTAATAACTCTTGCTTGGATTAGAGGTTTTGAGTGAGAAGAAAATTAATAAAAGTATGATAGTTACCAAAATAACCTTATTATATATGTCATAAAATTAAATTTGATTGAAATTTTAATTATAACTTGTCAAAATATCTTCACAAATTAGGAAGGTACGGAGCAACATGTTGAAAACAAAAAAAGGGAGAAAAATCATGATATTTTATAGAACAAATGAGGGATATTTATGACTTTTTAAACAAAATCCCTCAATCACCCTCCTTAACCCTCCGATTTGGGGAGTTAAAAAATGGACAAAAGAGGGTGAAATAAACTCTTACTTAACCCTCTATAACTCTCCCTCCTAAACCCCCACCCTCAAACCAAGCATGATTTTAGTTTTCCCTCAACTTCCCCTCACTTAACTCTCTTAACTCTCAATCCAAGCGGAGCCTTAGGGTCTGTTTGGTATGGTGGGAGTAGGTTGTATTTATGGCCAAAAACCAGAATTGTTCCAAAACCACTCAAGCCCACCGTTTGGTTAAGATGGGATTGGCTTGGGAAAGCAACGGTTGGGTTTTCTATTCTGATAGAAATAAATTCATGTCTCCTCCATATTACTCATTTCCACATCATCTTTCTTCATTCGAAAGTGGAAAAAATTTGGAGAAAGGGCTCTAATTTTTTTCCCTTCGATTCCCTTGGGGTTTTTGGAGGAATTTTGTTTCAGTTGAGCAGTTGTGGTCACCTCAACCGCTCCAGGTGTTCCCGCGGTTCCCCAATGTAAGGAAGATTTTTTATCAATTTTCTGTAATTTTTTGTTTATATATGGATTCCCCCTCCACCCCACCCCCCACCCCTTCTCCTCCCCCCGTAAATCTTAGATCCAATCTAGATCTACCATGTCTCTCCATGGATCTATTATTTTTTTTGTTTAATTTTCTTTCTTTTCAAATGTTATGGAAGCTGGCCTTGGATTTTCGTAAAAATCTTTGGGAAATATTTGCTTAAATCCCTCGTACATGAATTTCGAAGATTTAGGAAGATTCTTCCTCCATTTTCTGTAATTATTTGTTTATATATGGATTTTTTCCCCCTCAAATTTTAGATATACTCTAGATCTACCATTTCTCTCCATGGATCTACTATATTTGATATAAATCTGGCATACCATGGATTTTGAAGATTTTCTTGCCATGGATCTACTTGTTTCCTCAACAAAACTGGGGGAGAAATGTGGATCCATATTTGGATTGATATTCCTATATTCAAAGTGAAGGTTCTAATTCCGACAAAGGGTACAATGAACATGTACGTTGCCACTTCCCCCGCCAAGAACAGTTCAAAGAAGGGAAAAGGAACCGCAACTAACAAGCGTTGGCAGACATATTGACTTGCTTCTAAATGTCCTTTTTGACGAGGCCCAAAATTGTGGTACCAGACAAAATTTCAAGAGATCCTCCATGCTTAAAGCGGCCGGTGCCGTGAATGATAGGTTAGGTGAGAACTACACATGGGAGAACGTTCATAATCGCCTTACAGTGGAAAAAAAAAACTAAATGGTTAGACATGTTGAAGGCAAAAGACCTATCCGGGGCTGGTTGGGACGACGAGACCAAAACTATTATTTTGAATGATGCTACGTACAATGACCTTGAAAAGGTAAGAATGTAGCCTCTATAGCTTACCTTATTTTCTTGAAGAAGTATTATTTACATATAGAGTACTAACAAGAATCTATTCTTTCTTTATAGGCTAAATCCAAGTTGTGTCAATATATCAACAAACCAATTAGGAACTATGATTTGTTGATGGTTGTGTGTGGGAAGACCATGTTACTGGTAGTCAAGCAAGAACAAGCTATGAAAATTATGGGAGGACTGAGCAGGAGTATGTTGATTTGGAGGCCTTGAATAAGGAACCTCTAGGGAATGATAGGCAAACTTCTAAATCTTCTGGCCATGTCCCTACTAGGACAACAAAAAGCTCCCAATCTTCAGGTGGCAAACGTCGAAGGGATGCAATTGACGATTACATGTCCAATTTGGTATCCTCCTTGCATGTAATTGGAGATGCACTAGACATTGGTTTCATGGGGGCACATGTAGAGAAGTTACGGGTGTCAAAGTATGGGATGTGGTTGACGACATAGAGGATGTTGTTTAGACTGAGGCATATGATTATCTCATTGGTAATCATCGCGATGGGAAGAGGTTTGTGGGCTTGCCATTAGCCCAACGCTTGAAATGGTTGGAGGAATTCATGTGCAAGAGGATTCCTCTACCAGATGCAGAATAGTATTTATCTTGCTTGTTAAGCCATGCTTCAAGTTTGGCCAAGCAGGAGGGAAGTATTTTGGTAGCTTAATATGGTTGAAGACTATTTTGCTCGTCTCTATTTGACGAAAAAATGTTGTAAATATTCAGGGATCAAGACATTAAGACATTTATGGTTCCTGCTATCTCTAGCAGTAAGGCCATGTATTTTGCTACTCTACATGACCCAAACTAAAATCATCTTGTAATATTTTGGTATGGTATGGTATGGTAAATTGTGTGTTTCCCTGAATGGTATGGTAATGGTATGCTTTGCTGCACATACTTGAATGTTATGGTACACTATTTGCTTTCATGCCTGTAGACAAGCATCTTCACTATTTTGCAACTATGCTTTGCTGCTATATGCTTTGTTGTTGGATTTTTCACACTGTTATTCCATATTTTTATCTGCTATTTTTGCCCTATTTTTATGGATTGCTATAATATTTGCATATTATATATGATATTTTCTTTACAGCCTTCAACCTAGAGCATGTCTTACTACGTTGTTCTGAGGGAAAGAATGCCTGGTGTTTATACAAATTTGCCTGAATGCTACAATCAAGTCCATGGTTTTAAGGGTGCTTGCTACTTCAAGTGTCAAGACCGGTCGGAGGCTTTTGGATACTTCCAAAAGCCAGAACCCTTGCATAGAACAGCAAAACCATCATATGTCCATAATGTCCAGGTCTTCAATATGCTTCATGTTTGCACTCTTTTCTTTGTTATTTTTCTAATTTTTGTGTTTTATATGTTTGTCTTCTAGAATCTTAACTATGGCACTCTCAGGAGGGTGAAATTATTGTATGTACCATATATTTTCCTTTGTCTTTCTTGTCTATTCAGTTTATGTATTATATTCGTAGGCTGTGATGTGGGGGAAAATATGATGGTTTTGGTATTTTACCAAGTTTTTGTTAGGCATGGTAGCATTCCTCGTCATGTGTGATGGGTTGAAGAGGTATCTCCTTAATATGATGCATGGGTCAGTGCGATACTAAGGCTTGATGCATTCCTCATCATGCTTCCATGGGTGGAAGAGTTGACCATTCTTGGTAAATTACGTATGAAAAGAAACTCGAATCTCTGAGCCATTATTATTATTTGCTCTCTTTTCTTTGTTATCTTGCTAATTTTTGTATTGTATATGTTTTCCTTTGTTTTTCTTTTATGCTATCCTTTGTCTGTCTTTTATATTCAATTATTTTTCTAGGCTGTTATGAGGGGGAAAATATGATATTTTTGGTATTTTACCAAATTTTTAATGGGCATGGTAGCATTCCTCGTGTGTGATGGGTTGAAGAGGTATCTCCTTAGTATGATGCATGGTCAGTGCGATACTAAGGCATCATGCATCCCTCATCATGCTTCGATGGGTTGAAGAGGTAACCATTCTTGCTAAATTATGCATGAAAAGAATCTCAAATCTCTGAGGCTTTATTTTTATTTTCATTTAATTTTTACCTTCTAATTTAAAAATATGGTCAAATGGGCTTCTGGTTTTGTTGCAATTTCGATTTTATGTTGGTAATACAAATAAGTATGTTGGGGGCACTGAGAAGGAGTATGTGCTTCTTTGGATGTACAAATAAGTATTCTGTATGTGCTTCTTTGGATGTAAAAATAAGTATTCTATATGTGCTTCTTTGGATGTACAAGTAAGTATTGTGTACTCAGAT
This sequence comes from Iris pallida, assembly GCA_029216955.1. Lineage (NCBI taxonomy): Eukaryota > Viridiplantae > Streptophyta > Magnoliopsida > Asparagales > Iridaceae > Iris > Iris pallida. The sequence goes on along the minus strand of JANAVB010034616.1, from coordinate 7,134,419 downwards.
TGATTATATGGGGGCACTGAGAAGGAGTGTGTTGATTTTGGGTGTACAGATAAGTATTTTGTATAGATAAATATTGCACTTATGCCCCAGTTTATATTTTCAGCTTAATTGTGGACATTTTGTTCAGTGAGCCGATGTATGTTACCATTTTGTTTCAGAGCCAATGCATGTTTTTGAGCAGATGTATGTTTTCAGTGGAATTTTTAGGTTTGCCAAAAAAATTTGGGATTCTGCAGCTTGCACTGCCTCCAAATTTTAGTAATATATTCATACTTCTTTATTTTGGCTATGATGAGATAAATAAATCACAAGTCGGATGATTCAATATATGTTGCCAGTGAGAAATTAGAGCATGTTTTGGCAACTTTGAAGCTTATTATTACGTAAAGCTTCTTGCTGGTTATATTTTTGGTATGAAAATGAATGAGATTTTTTTTGGCAAACTTGACAGTTTTTGCTGGAATCGTGCTATAGAGTTCATGTCAAATTTTGGTTTAGCAGTTTTATTAAATTGGCACCGCTGATAGGCAAGTAAGATCGCCATATTCATATGGTGGTGATGCTATCAACTTCCATGTTGATTAGCCAAACAATGAAATTGGGATGATTTCACTTTCTAATGCCAAATACAAGTGTGTTATCAAACAATAGAAGTGGAAGAACTACACTTTCTAAAGCAACTTCATGGCTCAACCAAACAAATTTTTGGGATTTCCAAATTCAAGAACTCAACTCACTTCTCCAGACCAGTATATTACTTTCCACTCTCAATCCCACTTCCTGTATACCAAACAGCCCCTAATAGAAATTCTCCATCTTACATCAATGCCACCTAGGATGAAAATGGAGATAAAAACCACCATTGGAAGAATTTTTTTCTAAAATAGGTTTCTAGCATAGAAATAGGGGAGATAGAAACCCCCATTGGAGATGGCCTAAGAATAAATAAAGCCAGAACAAGTTGTAAGCTCCATCAATATGGGTAACATTTGAGTTGCCTAAGAAAAAACAGCAGGAATTGAGCTACACGTCAACATTCTAAATCTGCAAACAGTTATGAGAGAGGAAAAACAAAAAAAGAACATTTGATGATATCTTCATCCAGAAATTGAATGAACACAGGAATTTACAAGAATAACTTGTAATATAGAAGTCCGAATGGCTTGAGAATAAGCATGATGCCAATACACATACATGGAAAGATGATTTGATTCAGAAGAAAAAGCCTCAACCTTGCAGTGGAAAACCAAAGCATACATCCGTTACGCAAATACACTAGTCCAGACTCTCCAAAAACTATGAATAGTGAACAATGGTGACTGATAGTTTTTGTTCTGCATCAACGTTTAGAAAATTGGGGTGCTTTCCGAGCCTTCTTGAGACCAACCTTCTTCCTTTCTACAACTCGAGCATCTCTGGTTAGTAGGCCTTCCTTCCTCAAGGGTGCCCTGTGGTTCTCACTAATCTTGAGCAAAGCTCGTGCAATACCGAGAGAAATAGCTTGAGCCTGCCCTGAGAGCCCACCCCCATGAACTTTCACGAATACATCGTAGTTGCTCTCATACCCTAAGGTCAACAAGGGGGTCTTCACATATTGCAACCATAGGGGATTTCCTTGAAGATATTCCTGTAAAATGCATGAAACACAATCATGATAGATCGTGTGACTGTACAAGTTACAGCAAAATAAAAGAAAAAATACATATAATATGCAACCCTACAATTTATAGTGGTCATCACACTGCAAACAAATTTAATCTCATAATGATCTATGCTACAATTCAATCTTGCAAGGATTTAGCCTCTACATTCCACTTTCCGTTAAGATACGAAAGACGTACTACATCTATAAAAACAGTTTCAATCCTACACTGATAACCAAAAAAAAAAACTAAAGCAAATTTCCCTTTTTCTAATTCGAATAGAGGTCGGATCGAGAGATGAGTTTTGGGATTACTTACACTTTGCATGCATAAACAGAAAGTAAATCATCTACACAATTCGGCTTGCATTACTGAAAATTAATCTGAGCTGGGTGTTTCATGAACTTGGGAGAGGAATTTAGTTCGACTCCTGGAAAGTATGTCGGTGACAACATTAGTGCCTTTTCTATGCCAAATTACAGGACACAAATTAAATATGGACACATCAAATACATATATTTTGCTAAAGTGTGGGAATTGTACAATCACTAAATATTTCAAAAAGTTTGAAATTATAGTATAACTAGTGAATTTCTCAAAAGTTGGCCTTCCCAAGGACACACTTTAGGACCATCCTTGTATGGACACAACAGAACGTATCCGGCATGCAAATATTGGTGTTGCATACCACATTGTGCCTGTAGTGTTGCACACATCCATGTACATGTCCTTGCAACATAGATCAGTTTCCAAGCTACGAAGCTTTGGTTTAATGCATCATATTAGCAATGCTAGTCATTTTGTCATCCAGCTCCCTACTTTTGACAAAAATCTTGCAGAAAAATGATGCCCAACCTAGGAAGCACGGACGCCTAAAATATGTATGTACCGCATCATGTCAAACATTTATTGGACATGATCAGACACTCCAAAATATACTAGGACACCAAATTATGTGTCGTGTTCTTATCACAAGGTCTCTACTCTCTATTATGTTGTATCCATGTATGTGCTAACACAAAAGAATGAAAAAGGATACAAATAGCCGACCCCAAGAACTTGTTAGAAGCTTTGTTGTTGTTTTTGTAGTTTCAATGCACTTGGTACCCGAGGACATGACTCATACATTCCAAAATACACTAGGTCACGACTCATACGTTCCAAAAAAACACTAGGACACATCAAATATGTGTCATTGCATTGTGCAATGTCATATTTGAATTTGTGTGACAAAACCACGACAAGAACTTAGTTTGGGGCTTTGTTCTTGTAGTTTTTGTAGTTTCAGTGCACATTTAGATGATCAAACGCAAACTCGGTTGCACCCATACGAGGGCATTGCTATATAGGAGGATTAGTTCTTAACTAGGAATCACACACTCCAAAAAAATAGATGTCACGTCCGAATCATGTTAGGTGCATATCAGACACGAGACATACACTCCAAATACATTGGGTCACGCCACAATAAATGATGTATCCATCTCTTCGTGTTCGTGTCCATGCAACATAGGTTATTCACTACATCAGCAAGAAGCAATTTTGAACCGAGTTGGGCTCACAATTAACTTCAAATTTCACAAATAGACCCTAATTTCCACAACAAACCCTCTAAAATTATTCCCCCTCCCCGACCAAATACCAATCCCAATATAGTAAACCCTAACAAGAGATAGATGGAGAAAAGATCACATTTCCAAACCTTCGCGTACCAATATTTGGTGACGACATTCTCAAACATAACTAACACTAATTTCCACCATAGAGCTTCTTCTAAAAAATGTATAATTTTCCTCCACCAGTACCAATATAGCAAAAGCCAAAAGTAAAGACTGAAACTTTTCCACACCTTCGCGTCGCGATAGTTGATGATGACATTCCCGGTCCCTTCCTGGAGCACGACGCGGGCAATGGCGCACTTCCTCCGCCCGGTGCCGAAGATCGTCTGGGCCGCGAAGCCGCCGGGGAGCCTCGCCTTCACGTACTTCTCCAAGCTAATTCCATCCACCTCCAGCTCCGGCACGGCGGAGATGGCGGCGACGGAGGCGGAGATGGAGACGGAGATGGATTTAGGGTTCCTTCTGGAGGAAATTGGCGGGAAGGAGAGGCTAGGGAGAGAGAGCTTGAAGCCTTTGGAGGGAGAGATTTGTGAGGAGAATGAGAGGGAGGAGAAGGAGGGGGAGGGGGAGAGGGAGAGCGCCATTGGAGTGGAGGAAAGAGCACTCTTTGCTCTCGTTCTTTCTTTGAGTTGGTTTGTTTGGGGATAGGATCAGGATGACCAGGTGTGGTTTTGGGGTTATGGGGTTCTTCTTGGGTTGGATTACATTACACTTGCACACCTTAAAACTAAGAGCATCTCCAACCCTATTGTGACTTTGAAAAAAAAGTTGTTACCACATAGGAATGACAAAATTTTATTCAAAAATTCTTCTCCAATGCAATTGTCAAGTCAATTGTGAAGCTTATATGGCAAAAATTAAAGAAGACATTGTGAAGTTGATTGTCTTATTCTAGACAATGCACTTGACATTGTCTTCTCTTCCATGTCATCAATTATGAATAAAAAATATTAGAAAAAAGAAAGAAGGTGAGTAGTTGTCTTAAAAGTTATCTTGGAAGTTGGAAAAAATAATTTTTATTGTCTCCTCAATACTTTTGCATTGGAGAGAGTTTTTTTATCTCATTGTCTTTTGAGATATAATTTTGCCACATAAACAAGACATTGTCTTGTGGCTCATGCCACATAGGAGCCACCTAAGACTCACAACACTTAACAAGACAATAGGGTTGGAGATGCTCTAAGCAAAGTAAGATTAGCTCTATACAAATGCAAATATGAAGGCAGAAATTACCATAAGACAACATATTTTTGACAGTTTTATACTAATTATGGGTAAAGTGTATATAAACCCTTCTTAGATTTGCCTCGTTAGCAAAATAAGACCTCTTAGAAAACTTAAGCAGCTAATACCTCCCGCAAAACCTGACTTGCTTATAAAGACCCTTCATGTCAAGGAGACGTTAGAAGTAGTCATTACATGCATTTCATTTTGAAATTCAGGATATGGACTAGCCAAAATACCCTCTAACTTGGTAACGTTAGCCAAGTGACTGCTCCCTTTCATTCTCTATATATAGACAATGATTTTCAAAGCCAACATACAAGCTTCCTTTTATAAATTTTGGACAGGTTTGTTGAAAAAATTCCTAATTTTAACATGATATTTTTTTATCTTCTTTTTCTTTACTTATTTGAACTCAATTAATGTATTTAACCTTTTTTTAAACTCATATCCAACTGCAAATTATGGCCAATAGCTCGCAATCTTCGTTCTCAAGACGTCCAAATAGAAATTGTACAAGAACAATTTATTGTCATTGTGGATTAATTAGTCCATTGAAGACTTCATGGACACCAACAAATCCTGGAAGAAGATTCTACGGATGTGCAAATTTTTTAACAAATTCTTGTGGTTTTCTATTATGAGAGGATGAGAAACTTTCATAACACTATCAAACCGTAAATGTGGAATTTAATGAAAGAATTAAAGGAGCATCGAGGCCAAGGTTTACAATCTCTTCCCAGAGAATCGACAGTGGCGGTGGCAGCAACTGAACCAAGACCATGCTTCAACATACATGTTTTGCAATTTATTTTTGGATTTTTAACATGTTTAGTAATGTTTAAGTTATTTGTATAAGGAATACACGTGATGGAAAAAAATGTACCAAGGTTTACAATTCCAGTTTCAATATGAATCCTCAAATATGAAATAAAATTTGCATCCTCAAATCTGTATCCTCAGTATAAACATACATTGCAACAGATTGCAATGTATGTTCAACAACAAGCTAGGAACATACAAAATATGAAGACAATTATTAGAGTTCACCAACAATAATCTGGCATCCTCAAATTTGCATCAAAATTGTTCACCAATATTTTCACCAAAGACATCCAAATACATTACAAAATATGAAGACATTATTGGAGTTCACCAAAGAACAAGCAACATACATTGCAATTGTTCAACAACAAGCTTCACGTCGAAAGTATAAGCAACACTAACAAAATATGAACACATTAGAGTTCACCATCCTAACTGCAACAGTTCAACAACAAGCTTCATGTCCATTTGTTCAACAACAACCTATCATCCAACTACACATCCATAAAATTTACAAAATGTCCCAAAAGCCAAAATAATAAACCCACATGCCAGCAACAACCTATCATCCACAATTTGCAGGAACCTGTCATCCAAAAAATAGAAACACAAGTAAGAATTGATGAAATGAAGAAGTAAGAATTAAAGATGGTAAAATAGAAATACAAGTAGGAACCTAGCATCAGAAGGAACATAAGTTTAGTCCAACAAACTGACATACATAAATTGCTTAGGGACAGTGGCTCAGAAGAGTTAGTGAGTAAAGGATTTAGGTAGCATCACAAAATACATCAGTTGCTCTCCACAAATAGAGCACCCCACAACATTATAGCAACATGTAGCATCACCAATACATTAGTTGCTCAGAAGAGTTCATCAGTTGCTCCCCACAAACAGAGCATCCCACAGCAATATAGCAATATGTACCATCAGTTGCTCCCCAAATTCTTTATTCTCCACAGTTCTTTCATTCTCCAGATGGCCATCATTCTCCACATGTTCCTGTTTCTCCACATGTCCTTCATTCTCCACATGTCCTTGATCTTCTACATGTTGAGGAGGCCCAGATCCTAACTCCACATCTTCATCATGTTGAGCAGGCCCACTCAAGTCAATATTGGCAAAAAAATCATCACACAACTGCACATCAATCTCTTCAGGAGGACCACAAAGCATCTTGATTGTTGTAGACTCAGTAATGTTAATATATTCACTATAGTCAACGAGTGACTCAATATATCATTGTCATCCAATTTCTGAGTCTTACTTCCATCTATAGGGTCATAATAGTAAATTTCACGTGGAGCATGTACCCGAGCAGCTGCAGATACCCATCAAGGTCAAACCAGTACATCATATCTCTGTCCACACATCCTTTAAGTTCTAATACAATACCCCCAACATATTTTTCATTATCATGAAAATTATCTCCAACAAACATACATACTTTGTATCCATCAGAATAATCCCTCTGCACATACACACACAAACAATAATATATATAAAACAAACAAATTTAATTCCCCATGTACAAGCATATCACAACCCCTATGTATAGGCATATACAAACAGACAATTCCCTATGTACAAACAACAAATTCAATATATAAAAAAACATTTAATTCCTATGTAGAGGCAATATCAAACAACAATATAATAGACTGTAAACAATAATATAATAGACTGTAAACAACAATATATGCCCCTATAATAGACTACAAACAATAATACAAATTTTTTTAATAGACTACAAACAACCCAACAACAATATCATAGACTGTAAACAACAATATATGTCCCTAGAATAGACTACAAACAACAATATATACAATTTTTAACATACTACAAACAACAATATAAAAAATAAACTAGAATTTTGGGACCACTCTTACAGACAATTCCCTATAATAGTGTCACTCCCCGTTCTCGAAATACGTAAAAAATTTGCTTTTCCTGTATATGATATATGGCACCTGTATCTTGATTGCATGTATCATGTATTTGTAACTGGCCATGGCATGGAACAGTATCTCGTCACAGATTAATGTGTCATCCCTTGTCCTTATCTGGTTGTAGGCGTGGCTCGCTGCTTCGATGATAAGATTTCTGGACCGTATTATGGTTAGAATTTTATTTAATTAATTTAATTAGTTATATCATGCACCATTTAACATGTCATTAGTCACATGGTTAGGTCATGTTAGGGTTAGGGTTTAGTTGAACCAACCCATCCCACTATATATATTCTCTTTCTCTCTCTCCCTCTCTCTCCTCATTCATCCTCATTTTTATTTCTTTCCACCAACCCACCTAGGCAAGTACATCTTGCACAAATGAGAGACCACTTGAATTTTTATTTCTTTTTTTATACTATTAGTCTAGATTCTTCATCTCTTCATTCTCTACAAGTTTAGTTCTTGGAGTTTTTGATTTTAATGGCTAGTTTTGTGTAGATCTAAGTTTCTAAAACCATGATTTTCTAGATTTTGTGGTTTGATCTATCAAACTTGGTTGTTTTCGAAAACTAGTTATTCCATGTTGTAGAGAATTTGATTTCATTCAATTTTGGCATTTGAACCGCTTAATTTTGACTTATTTTGAGGAAGTTATGGCATTCCTTGAGTTTATAGATTTCCTATGCACTTCGGTGCTGATTTGGAAAAGATGAACAACCTGCACCTGAGCACTTGCACGCAGCCTGCATACCTTCCTGCGTAGCCTGTACTGCACAGCCTGCACACCTTCCAGCCTGCACACCTTCTAGTGCCCAGCCTGCGTAGCATGCACCGTACAGTCTGTGCTTTTTCCGTACAGCCTATGCTTTCCTACACAGCCTGCGCTTTCCTGCACAGACTGCTTTCCTACACAGCCTATGCTTTCCTGCACAACATGCACAGCCTGCATACTTTTTTGTGCGCAGCCTGCGCCATTTCTTGCTTTGTGCGTGCTACTGTCCCAAGTGCATTGTGCCTTCTAGTACTCTTCCATCTTGTGACTTGACCTTTATTCCCGACCTGACTACCTATATGTGTGCTGGTTAATCCTATGTGTTTACTGAGGTACAATCTACATGAGCACCGAAGTGCTGTCTTATGTGCTAAGTGTTTCTACGCGATATATATCAGTACGTCCTAAGTCTCCAGCACATACATATTAAATGGTCGGTAGCAATGACGTGGTATGTGTTGTGTGTAGCATTACAATAAGGAAGGATCCTTACGATTGACTCCATGAGCCAGTACAAATCCTTACTTGGGGTACTCGTACTATGTATGACATCTAGAAGGATAAGCATGTGACCACGACATGTGGATTTCGAGATCTGCATAGGGTTAATCTAAACAATTTAAATTGGTAGAAGCATTGGGAGGAAAAAGAATCTCGAGATCGTACATTACCAGCCACCCCAGGTCCTGTCCTGACGTGTCAGGTTGGCCGCCATGGATACGGTTTCATCCGCCTATAGTGGATGACTATATCGACTCCTACGTATTATGTGTTATATGTTTTAGCATGGTAGCCATACAGGGGACCGGTGCATAATCAACATGCTACGTGTGTGTGTGTGTGTGTGTGTGTGTGTGTGTGTGTGTGTGTGTGTGTGTGTGTGTGTCTATATATATATATAATGGATTGGCTAGCCCTGCTTAGATACGATACGATCTAAGGATTCTTATATATTTGCATTACTGGGATAACCCAGACAAATCATAGAAAGTCATAGGATTGATTGGCCGCTTGTAAACTGACTTGCTTGTGATATATTTCTTCTGTTAGTAACTGAGGAACATGGACTATCATGGTGCGTGATCCAACCCATGTCCTTGTTTGGTTGTTGGGTTGGGCTATTGTGCTGCGATAGGCTATGGACTGAGGTTACGTCCAGAAGCCCATAACTTGACCATGGTTATAGGAGGTATCTTATCACGTTACGATATTGGCACAATTTGTCCTTATTTGGTTGTAAGGGTATCGTATGGTCGCGATGATAAGTTATAATCCTATAACTCATGAGCCATGTCTTATCTATTATGCTTGGGTTTTATCTCATTTTTTGTGCTCCCTTGTGGTACTTGCTATTCGGGGCCTGATCCTGCTGATTTTGTTTGGCCAGATATCGTAGCAGTGCCAGAGGATCCAGCCTTCTACCTGAACAATGGTGCACACCAGGAGTATGGATGCCAGGGACCATGAGTGGGTTTCTTCCTCACCGCTCTGATATCTTTTATTTTGTACTTGGCATTTAGCCACCGGTACATGTTTAGCCGGTTATTCTGGATATTAGTTTCCTTTTACATAATTGTAATTAAATCAGACTGCAGCTGACTACGGTTATGTTATATTGACTCTCGGCACTAGCTCAATATTTTGTGTAGCTAGACTCATGAATCATTTTGATTAAGCGTCGGGGATGTAACCTCCGTTTTCGGGTTTTCAATTTTTTATAATTGTTTTTTAAAAAAATTAGAGAATAATTTTTTATGGAATTTCTACGAAGGAAAATTCTAATATTTTTGAATGACAAAATTGTTTGCAGATTATACTTTTTGATTATGAAAATATTTTGATGACTAAATAATACTTTGAGGTAAATATTAGAATTATATTTGATGACTGTCTTCCCTAATAAAATCTATTGACATATAATTTTGTATTTATAAAAACGTAAATTTCAAATTATTTGATAGTATTAAATATTAAATAATTTTTTTATTGTGATCCATTTATGGATTTAGATTTTCAATCTAGTATTAAATAGATATTTAATTTAAATTATGTAAAATGATTTGATCAATTTAAATATATGGAAAGGTTCAATCCATAGGATTCCTAATCATTTCCTTGTTAGGAACCTCTACCCCATATATAAAGGGAGGCTTCCTTTTGTCTTTCTCACAAATCCCATCAACACCACAAACCAATTTCTCAAATCACCATAGCCAAACATCCAAGCCCATCATGTCGTGCACCGTGTCCGTGTCCGTGCCATTCCATTATCTTTCCTATTTTCTATTACAAATTCTTTCCCGTGCCCGACAACCCCGGACACGTCCTCCAAATTCGGTGTCGCACAGGACACAACGCCAAAACCCCCAATCCCCAAATCTATGACCAAATCCCTAACCCTAACCCTAATCCCAAATCTAAAACACTAACCATAATTTGGTCGACCTCTTTACAGCGGCCATGCACGATCCCCAACGGCATCCACCGCATGTCGTGCTCTCCGTGTCCAGGCTACAACCAAGCCCTGCACCCCCAAGCCTTCCTGGCCGCACCACCTGTAATGACCCATCCTGCTCAGCTCAATCGAACGTATCGAAAGGCCAACGACGTTCGGACTTAGCCATGCAACGGCCTGCTCGAAGTCCCGCTCGACCGAGGCGACTCCTCGCTCAGGTGGGTGGCTTCGGTGAACTTGCCTCAGCTTGGCCTTCACACTAATAAAACAAAAGTTTTCAAATGCACAAGTAGTCTTGATAATAAAAGAGGCAAATCCACATAGCTAAGGAAATAATCCCAAGTTGGGTCAGAATGAGTTAGAACATGGAAAGGTCCCACGGTCGGCTTAGAAGTATCGTACGACGTGCTTTCAAAATGACACTTGGTCTTTCGTCCCGTGGCTTAAGAAAAGTTGGTCTAAGTTGCCACAAAGCTATGAACTTAGCCTAAGTCATAGGCGTCGCACGTATAGATGCTTGATAAAGCAAACATGGTCCTATCGTCGAATTCTTTGCATAGCCTTTGCTCGTCCCACGGATTAAGTTATATCGTACGGCTTGTGGCATAAGTCTAGGCATCCAAAGAACTTGGTTGTTCAAGTCGAACGCGTGCACGGCACATTCCCACGATACGAGGATTGGCATAACATTTGCTCATCGAGTTGTTGCACGATTAAGTTTGACAAAGTTATGCTGGGCTATCGAAGTCATAGCAAGCACTATCTCATGTTATCTGTGGTTTTCAAGTCACGTAGTCCCACGATCTCAAGGCTCATCATATAAAGTATGACTTGGACAGTATTGTTGCATAGAACACAAGTTGGTTTAAAGCACGAGCCACGATTGGTTCAATGATAAGTGTGCCACGGTCTATGGCACGTATATAACACATTTTGTTCAAAGTTATGTTGGTAGGCTATGAATTAGTTATTCATAAGTCGAGTCGATAAGAGTATAGAAATACTAAAAGTTAAGTCGGGACTGTAGGCCAGTCGCCGAAGAGAGAAAATATGTCGGGACTGTAGGTTAGTCGCCGAGGCAACCCTGGTTTGGGCTCTGCAAAAAAATTATGGAAAAGTAAAGAAGTGAAGCAAAGGAAGTAAGTTGTGATGGTTAGGTCATGCACTTACATTGAGTTTAGAAGTCCACGTAAGCGCATGATCATTATACAACTTATCGACAAGGTTTCGCACCCTCGATTCGAAAACCTGGGGCCACAGGACCGCATCAGCCTTGGAGGGGAGCAAGGTAGTTGAGCTGGATTGTACCGCTCAGGCGATTCAAGGCCTTCAACGGGGCTCGCTACCCGCGTCGGACGTCTTGTCTATGCCAGACTACATGTCTAAGTAGGCCTGGGGGGCGTGATCTTTTATATAGATAAGCTGACGTACTGAGCGACAATTGGCATGCATGGTATCGGTCGAATAAAAGAAAGTGCAAGCACGACACGAATGGGATAAAGATGGTATGCATGGGTGCAATACAAGTCTTAAGAAGCCTAAGATTTGGCTATAGAAAAGATGCGTGCTTTGGCACGAAATATGGCGTCGAGTATAAAAGTCGTTGGCATAGAGTTGTATAAGTCAGACTTGAGTCATTTCGAGTAAGTCAAAAAGGGCCGTTAGGCAAATTCGGTTAAGTCATGCTAAGTTGCGAGGCACGGCCTCGATGTTGAAGCACGAACCAAGTCGATGACACAAATCATGATGTTGTGTCCCAAAGTATGGGCCATAAGGCAAGCACGAGTCGGTACGACGATAATGCAAGCATATGAATGGTCTAGAGGCAAGGATAAGGAAGTTATCGGTGCGGTAGCACGATGATGGTCTAGAGACACAAATAGGCCAGACGACTATGTCCTAAAATTGATCATAAGGCAAGAATAAAAAGATAATCATAAAGGGATTATGTTGAATAAAGTAAATAAACGTATTGGTTTTGTATGGGTGGACGAGTAGCTCACTCCACCAGTACAGTTGAGTACTGACGTCCACACAGTATTTATGTACAGGCACAGGTAGAAGCTCGTTGGCGCGGAGCTCGCTTGGATGCTTCGAGGCACGAAGTTCCTCCGCGTTTCGAGACGTGCGGCCGCATGAAGTCTGGACTGTAACCTGGATTGTAACCTGGATTGTAACCTCGCTTGGACATCGCCTATCTGAAGCATCCCATGGCTCGTCAAAGTGTATTAAGAGATGAGAGAAAGCAGAGTGACTTGTATTGAGAGAAAAGTAAGCTTGAGTGATTGTAACCTGGCTTCGTGCCGCCTTTTCATTCTATGTTTATTATCAATAAAGACTCTAATTTTATTTCAATGCTTGTGTTGCCTTGTATATTCAATATTTCTGCTTGGGACTTCTGTGCAACGACCCCGTCGTAAGCTGTTGTAATCGGCCGTTATGGAACCTGCCTTGCACGAGCGCAACCTAGGCTTGTGCGGCATCATGCCTTAGCGAGGATGATCAATCCTATGGGACCGGGGTGTGACATAATGGTATCAGAGTACGGCTTTACGTCCTTGGACTTTCGATTGAATTCTTTAACTCTGATGTTGTTTCCACAAACTGTAATATTGTTTTCGCGATTGATATCGTTAGTGCGCTCTCTCTCAATGTTTCGCTGGATGTCCATACAATAAGTGTTTTCCATAAATAAATTCACTTTATTTATTTTGTATCTGAGAAAATTACAACTGTAGGAATCTAATCTAGAAGACGATTACTTTATCCCTTGGACGATGCGATGAAGAAAACTCGAACTTCGAAGAACTTGGACAGCAACTGGGCAATCTCTCTGTTCTCTCTCTGAAAAATGACCTGTCTTCATGAAGGTGAAGAAACTCTCTTTTATAGAGTTCTGGATAACTGTCCTGAACCATACGCTCAGGTAGTTACTTGACGTGTGCAAAACTGCAGAGACGCGTGGCAAATTCTGACGAAGACACGTTGGCGTACGGTTGAGAGTAGTGGAGCACATTTAGGAGAGATTGATGGCATGAAGGCCACATTGCATAACTTCTGAATAAATGAGTAACTGAGTACAGGACACGTGAGAACGTGTGTTGACTGTACGTTGAAAATCATCCTGGATACAACTGCTGTAGAGTCATACGCTAGCTTTTGAAGAGGAGTCATACGCTGATTTGGACAGCGTAGTGCCATAGGAAATCCATACGCTCACTTTATGGGCAAGGAGTCGTATGGAGATCATACGCTCGCTTGGTTAGCAAGGAATCATGTGAGGTCCACACGCTCACTTGGCTGGGTGAAGAAGGAGTCATGTGAGGTCGATATGCTCACTGGAGAAGTGGCCACGTGGCTATCATCAATCTTCTTTGGTACACCATATCTTCCCATAACTGACAAAATCTTCTCGAGAGTCGTGACTGCGGATTTGACGGCTGACAGACTGTAAAAACTGACAGTAATGATGGCTTTTGTATTTATGAAGGCTGCTGAGTTGTCCTCGTAGAAGACAAAACCGACTCTTCGAAAACCTATACGACGGTTACTTTTCTCGTGACAACTGTCTTTGCACGAAAGATGAAGTGTCAGATTCATTCCTCATTTAAACATATGCTGTGCTGTCACTTCAGTAAATAATAAAATATTTTCTGAGCGTATGGCTTTTGAATGAGCGTACAACTCTGAACTGAACGTATGGCTCTTAACTGAGCGTATAGCCTTGAGCGTATGACTTCTGTTTGAGCGTATGGCTTCAACTGACATCTGTCTTTAAGCGTATGGATGAAAATGACAGCGTGTCATAATTTTCCACATCCTACAAGACCCCCTTCAAAGTTTTCAAACTTTATGAGTTTCAAAAGTTCGAAATTACTTTGAACAGAAAGTGGGAATGAGTCCTGACACGCTGGCATGAAGTTCATTAAATGTCATGATGACTCTTCATTTTTCGAGATTGATTGAATCTGATGGAAGAATATGAACAGCCAGCAAGCTCTATTATATAAACCGAGAGAATTCAATTTTTGACTTTCATCTTTTGAAACCATGACTCCAAAGGAAGCCGCTGAAGAAGAAGCACGTAAGTTGGGATTCTGTTCCCATGGTGACCCCACTTTTGGGGGCCAAGAACCCGAACCTGTCGTCATCGAGCTCAAGGACGACCCTACGCATTTAGCCAAGAATTTCTTGGGCTACTTTGGTCTGGACGGCTCCTCTTCTTCTGATAGGCAGAGCCTCGCAGGGAAGCGTAAAATGTTCGTCGCTCTGTTACACCGCATGGGGGTCCAAAGCGTAGAAGAGTTAGGCGTCAAGCTTAGTCGCTCTGAAAAATAGAGCGTGACTTTATTGCACTCCTTTCCTTTTCCTCCCTCTTTTTTTTTTGTAAGGCCATCAGTGCCTTAATGAAAAATGAATATTCAAGAATCCTCTGTTTAGTCCAAATCTGTGTTGAAAACCAACGTGCACCGATGAATAACTGTAGAATACGCCGTCTTCCAAGTTGTAAGTTACGCTAGATAGCGTATGCCAATGAAATAGCGTATATTACGCTATTTTCCAATGTTTTGTGAATTCTGCTGAATAGCGTATGTCAGCGTATGTTACGCTATAAATTACGCTGTCCTTTAACATTGTGAATTACGCTAAATAACGTACGCCAATAAATAGCGTGCACCAATAAATAGCCCGTAAGTTACGCTATCTTCCAACGTTGTGGAAAGCACTCTTTGAATATTTCCAAGGCTGTGCTGGTTTCCAAAGTACACGTGTCATTCATTCCACGTTTACGAGCGCTATTCATGCGGATCCTTTCCAAGAATAGGTTCATGCTCCATACTTTAAATAGATAGAATAGTTTCACAGAACTCATTTCCATCTTCCTTTTCTCTTTCTTTTCTCTGAGAACCAACGTGAGATTTCAATCTCAAATCAGAAAGCAAATGCTCCAAAACATTCGAATTCTGAGCAATATGTCAGACATCAGTTTGCCAATTCTCAATGTCAATCCTGAAGGTAAATCCAGTGTAATACACATACTGTTTTCGTTGTTTTGGAAAATAGGCTTTCTGTTTCTGAGCGTATATGGCATTTCTGTTGATTTAATTCTTTTCCTCTTGCTGTTTTCCGCAGAAACTTGGCTAAGTCTTTTCTTCAACTTCAGAACTGGCATTGGCGATGTGGATGCTATGGAGAATGTCCTTCTGACATCTACATCAGAGAGCTCATACGCTTTTGACACGTAAATCAAACAACTCAGAACTCTCCATGAGATATAATGGCCTTCCTCTGTTGGTAGGAAGAGCCTTTATACATAGAGAGTTGGACGGTGGAGTCAACTCTTATCCGAGAGATTGGGTAGTAGAGTTCCTTTCACGGCAGAACTAGGAATTGTATCCCAAGGTTTGGATACATTCCTATCTGCTTGAGGTGCCGCCGTTCCTCCACGCGCTGTATTGGCAGCAACACGCCATCGTGTTGCCATACTCTGTGGTTCTCCTCTCGTCTGAGAGATAAGACCAGAGTTTGATTCCTGTTGATCTGGTCGTGACTGAGACCCAGACAGTCAGGAATTGCCACAAACAACGAGATTGCCGGAGAAGATCCAAGAAGAAATAGATCTCAGTTGTACATAGAATGAAAATCCAAGATTTGTAATAGATTTCCATTATGATTTGTAGGAAAGTCTAAGAAATGTAATAGACTTTTTATGAAAATATGATAATGGAAATGATAAATCTTCTTTATCTGAAGTGATTTTGTATCTCTCTGGATGTAAAAAGAACATGATAAATAGAAATCTTGATTTCTGTTTTTAGAGTGTACAATACCATCAGAGGTAATATGGACGTGATAGGATGTAAAGACTCAAAAAAGAAAGTCAGATTTGTATTTATACAGAGGTCAAAGGTTATGAAAATGTGAAAGATAACGAATTTCAATCGATAGAAGATTATGAACAGACGAACCATCGGATGAATATAATAAATGCACGGATGAACCGTCAAGTATTAATGAATGAATATCGGGAAAAGACACGTTCCTTTAATTCTGGCAAATATATGCCTATAAATAGAGCATCTCTTTGAGTAGAAGGATCACACATTATTCTCTTTTATTCAAAATGTCTTCCGAAGAAAATACGAAGAAAGCCGAAGTCGTCTCCAAAGTTGATGAAAATGCTAAAGAGCACTCGACTCCACAAAAGAAGGAGACGGGCGAAAGCTCGTCTGCTCCCAAGCTGCCGAAAGATATCTTGGATTTCCTGGTCGAACAAGGAGAAACCGAAGAAGAAGAAGCAATGAGGCTGGCTGCCTGTCAGTTCTTGGTGCGGTCAGGAAAGGATGTATTCAATTCTTTTGCTAATTATGTATGCGGTCCTCGTCCCAAGTACGAAAGGGATACCAGTGATCTTCCATGATGATGTATTTCTTGAAGAATTTGTCTCAAATAAACTCTGTTTAAGGAAACTTTGTTTATGATGTATCCTTCCTGCTTTATATTATTTTGCCTTTATTCACTGATCTTTAGACTCAGAAATCAAAAGGACGAGATATCATTTTCATAGAATATGGTACATACTGAGATAGAAAATTCAGAGGTGATATGGACATGATTTTCTATACAAGATCTTTATTAAATCCACTGGGAATCTAATAAGACAAAATATCAAATTCTCTGGAAAAATGATACATGGTAGAATATCAGTTTCCGCTGGGGATAACGACATCGAAATAGCTTTTGTAGAGAAGAATAAATTTTTGATTTTACACTTGCTGGGGGGTAATGAAAATATTATATATATTGATAAAATTTATACATAATATTTCTTTAAGAATTTGCCATTGATAGGCATCATCGTGACTTTCCCGTCCATAGAGACAAGCTGATATGCTCCATTAGAGAAGACTTTGTTTACTACGAATGGGCCTTCCCATTTCGCGTCAAATTTGTCTTTGCTCATATGTGTCATGGTCATCGGACGTCTGACAATAAGGACCAATTCTCCCTTCTGATATGTTCTGACTTTGACTTTCCGATTAAAAGCTTTTGAGATTCGGGCTTGATATAGCTCGATATTTTGTTGCGCATACAATCGCTTTTCATCTAGAGCTTCCAGCTCTTGAAGTCGAAGTCGATCATTATTCTCTGTTGTAAATTCATTGGAGATTACAACTCTCAAAGAAGGAATTTGTATCTCGAGGGGAAGAATAGCTTCACACCCATATACCAAAGAGAAAGGTGTACATCCGGTCGCATTGCGAACTGTGGTACGATAAGCCCATAAACATTCACCAAGCTTCTCACTCCAGTTACGTTTATTGGAAGAAACGAACTTTTTCAAGAGTTTGATGATTGTTTTGTTGAAAGCTTCTGCTAGTCCATTGGCTGCTGGATTATATGCTGTAGAAGCCAGATTATTAATCCGATGATCATCACAGAATCGAGTAAATTTCTGGCTGACGAACTGTGGTCCATTATCATGGATAATATGCCGAGGAACACCAAATCGATAGATGACATGATGTTTGACAAAGTTGATAACATTAGAAGTCTTGACTTCAGATAACGGGATTGCTTCAGCCCATTTAGAAAAGTAATCAATTATTGCTAGAATAAACCGATGTCCTTTTGATGATGGTGGATTGACAGGACCGATGACGTCCATGCCCCAAGCTTCAAAGGGCCATGATGCCACTGTTGGGTGTAAGAACTCCGATGATTGATAGATAAAGTCTGCATGAATTTGACAGGCTTTACATTTCCGAGCATATTGAATGGTATCAGCTACCATCGTGGGCCAATAATAACCCATACGTCGGATACGATCTTGAAGTTTTGGACCTGGCTGGTGAGCTCCGCAGACGCCATCATGTGCTTCACGGATTATCTGTTGTGCTTCTTCACCAGCGATGCATCGAAGGAGAAGACCATCATAGGCTCGACGATATAGTGTCTTCGTAGTATGATTATAATAGAATCTGAGAGACCGACGCCGGATAGATGCTGCTTCACTCGGGTTATCAGGAAGTATGTCATACAACACAAAGTCCAGAAACGGACGTCTCCAGTCTTCAGTTACGGTGTCTATTTTGTTAGAAAAGACATATTCCATAGTAGAATCGGAAGAAGACAAGGACACTTTGTCAAACTTTAATTCAGCATCAAAGTTGAGAGAATCTTTGTCTGGATTATGGGGAAAAGCCAAAGCCAGATTATTTTTAATGCAGAATAGTTCTCGGTTATAAACCACTATCACTTGCTGACGTCTGATTGGTATGGCTAATACAGCAGCAAGATTAGCCAAAGCATCAGCTTCTGCATTATAGGCTCGTCGAACATGTTCAACAAAGAAACCTTCAAAGGAGGAGGCCATAGAGAGTGCTGTTCGATGATAAGGTATCAAATCTTGATGACGAACTTCATACGTTCCTCTGATCTGATTGATGATAAGCTTAGAGTCTCCATAAACTTCTAAATATTGAACATCCAGATGTTTAGCGAGTTGAAGACCAATGAGCAACGCATTGTATTCTGCAATATTATTTGAACATGATTGATCCAGAGAATAAGCCCTCTGAATAGTTAATCCCTCTGGGGATACAAGAACAATTCCAACTCCGGTGACATTATCGCCGTTAGGACCTATTCTAGATGATCCATCAAAGAATAGACGCCAGGTAGGAACTTCTTCAGAAACCATATTTGAATCCAGAACTTCATCGGGAATCTCATCATATAATTTAGAATCTTCTGGGACTGCATGAGCTGCTAGAAAATCAGCAAGAGCCTGTCCTTTAACCGACTTCTGAGGAATATAATGCATGTCGTATTGGGCTAACAAGATTCCCCAATTAGCAAGTCTAGAGTTGAGAATACCGGGTTTCTTCATCATAATCCTGAGTGGATTCACTCTGGAAATGACGTGAATTGTCTGACCGATAATATAATGTCGCATTTTCTGAACAGCAAACATTAATGCTAGGCATTCTTTCTCGATTGGAGAATAACGCGGTTCAGCGCCTGTCATTGTGCGACTAAGATAATAAATGGCCTGTTCATGACCACCTTTATTTTTCTGGGCGAGTAATGCACCAAGAGAATGATCCATAGCTCGAACATATAGGAGAAATGGTATTCCCGAGACGGGAGGTACCAAAACTGGAGGGTTCATGAGGTATTGTTTGATGTCGTCAAATGCTTTTTGACATTCTTCGTTCCAGATGAAAGATACACCTTTCTTCAGAAGTTTGTGGAATGGTCTGCAGCGTCCTGATAAGTTGGAAATGAATCTCCTGATATAAGCAATCCTTCCTTGAAATCCTCGTAGCTCTTTTAAGGTGCGTGGAGGACGCATCTCTTGGATGGCTTTGATCTTCTCGGGATCCACGTGTATACCTTTAGCGGTAATGACGAAGCCGAGAAATTTGCCACTAGAGACGCCTAGGAAGGACTTAGTAGGGTTCATTTTAAGTTGATGCTGACGCATTAAATTAAATATAGTCTTCAAATCTTGGATATGATCCTCCTTTCGTCGACTTTTGACTGCAATATCATCAACATAGCATTCGACTATTTTCCGGAGATGTTCACGGAATATAGTGCTCATTGCTCGTTGATATGTTGCTCCTGCATTTTTGAGACCAAACGGCATCACTGTATAACAATATGTACCGATCGATGTTCTGAAAGAAGTATGTCTCTCGTCATCTGGAAACATCTTGATTTGATTATACCCCGAATACCCATCCATGAATGACATTCGTTCGAAACCATATGTGTTATCAATCATTACATCTGTAATTGGAAGAGGAAACTCGTCTTTAGGACAAGCAGCATTGAGATCACGAAAGTCTATACAAACTCGGATCTTGCCGGTCTTCTTGAGGACAGGAACGATGTTGGCCACCCATTCAGGATGTTGTTCCTCTCTGATAAATTCGGAAGCCATAAGCTTGTTGACTTCAGCTTCAATTGCATCCATAATGTCTGGACGAAATCGTCGCTGTTGCTGTTTGACCGGTTTAGCATTTAGCATAATATTAAGCTTGTGCATTGTAATCTTCGGATCTAGTCCTGGCATATCCTCGTAGCTCCAGACAAAGACATCGATGTAATCACGAATAGGATTGATCATATCTTGCTTATCTGTTTCTGAAAGACTCTCACTGATGAATATTGGTTTAGGGGAACCTTCTTCACCAACATCAATTTGGATCAGTTTATCTTCAGTAGGAGGTTCCCTCTGTTCGAACCTGAATTCCCATTGATTATCTAATCTTTGAGCCCATTGTTCTGATTCAGGTGATATTTCAAAATCATCCTCATCTTCACCATTTTCTTGTGGGCCATCAACAGAGACCATATTGATGGATAGAATAGAGCGATGAAGATCGCCAACACTCGTATCAGAATTCCAAGAAAGGGAATCAGAAGACTCAGATCGTTCATCTTCAGATTGTTCGTCTTTATTGAATTTTGACTCTTCATGAACTATGTTGATAAAAGGGGTGGAAGCAATGTAACCTAAACCACATTTTGTCCTTCCGTATTTTAATGGAGGAATTCGAACAGGCATTCTTCTTCCTTTTCCATTAAGACTGGTTCTGAAATCATAACCCATATTCTTGATGATATTTTTGGATTGCTGACTGTAGCGACGTAGCTGTAATCTTCCAGTATCGTCATTTATATCATCCTCCTCCAGATTAGGAGGATTCTGAGGTCCTTTATAGAAAAATATTGGATTTTCTCCCTTCTTTCGACTGGGGACCACAAAGTATAATTTCTGTATAGAGTCTAATGATACGTCTGTATGAAGAGCTTGAACAACCCCTATAGTTAGTGGCTCTAAGCTATCTAGCAATTGTAAATAACTTTGTACATAACTGCAAACATCAATATACTGCAAAGGAGATGCTTCATTAATACTAGATGCTGTATTTACAACAGAAGGCTGAGCCTTATCAGACTTAGTCAGATTAATGACAAAGGGGGAAGAAGAAGAACAGTTAGAATTTTTGTTTCGATTAAGATCGATAACAAAAGGCTCAGAAGAGGTGAGCTCCCTTGAAGAAGACCGTGGATAAGTAATGCGTCCACTGACTGGAATGACTAGAGTATCTGATCTAGCCTGAGAATATGGAGGGGGAGTGATGCGTCCACTGACAGGAATGATCAGCGAACTTTGTGAAGCTTGGGAAGATGGTACAGTAGTGCGTCCACTGACAGGAATTATCAGTGAACCTTGGGCGGATGATAAAGTAGTACATCCACTGACCGGAATTATCAGTGAGCCTTCTTCAGATGTTTTAACAGACTGTGGAGGAGTAATACGCCCTTTTACAGGAATAATAAAGGTGTCAACTTTGGATGTCTCATCTTCATTATCCATAGCTTGCAAGACTTTCGAGTATTCATCTTTGTACATGCGAGCGTCATTGAAGTAAGCTTCGACTCCTTTGAATGGGTAAAGATCTGCCACTTCTTTTTGAACCTCTCCATTATCATCAACATATTTGAAGCACTGATGAAGAGTTGAAGGAACAATATTATGTTCATGCAAGAAAGGTCTCCCCAATAGAGTATTGTACGAGCAACTATGATTGTCGATGATGTAAAAAGTAACCTTAGTACGAAGATCGCCTATTTGAAATTTAAGGCGAATCTTGCCTAAAGGCTCACTTTTTCTTTGATTGAATTCCAAGATGGTAGTGATAGTGCTGGAAAGACTATGCACAGGTATCTTCAATGCATCTAACATAGCCTTTGGCATAATACTGAGAGCGGATCCTGGATCAATCAGTAAACGATCAACCTTCATAGAATCAATATATCCTGTATGATATAAAGGACGATCATGTCGATTATCCTCTAGCAGCATATCGTCCTGCGTAAAGGTAATGTTTGGAATAAATTCCAATACATTATGGCAGTGAGAGACAGGTTCTGTTTCCAACTTCTTGAGGAGAGTTAAGCAAGTTTCTGCTTGTAACAGTGCTTCACTCAAAGTTTCTCGAGTCTCTTTAGAGAGACGTAAGAGTTCGAAGATTGACAATTTAGCTGGTGTATTGGCTAGTTGAGCCAATATATCAAAATTATAAGGCTTTTCAAGTCCTGTAGGGGATGATTTCTTCAATGGTTTGTCGAAGCAGACTTGTTGTTTGCCCTTGTCAGCTGTTGTTGGTTTAGATGGAACTATCTCGACAGGAACATTTGAAGGTTCTTCAGTAGAGACTGGTGTTGGGGCTGTAGCCGGAGGGACATCAGAGGTTTCTCCAGAAGTGTCAGCATAATCTTTGAGATATATTTTTCCTGACCGAGTTCCAGCATGAACTTCAACTTCAGATTCTGGTTCAGGATCTATCGAAACCATGTTGCAATTCTTCATCTTGCTTTTGGTTCTTTTATGCTTGATGAGAGCTTCGTCCCAGAAGCCGAGACCAACACGAGATTGATTATGTCTCATAGTGAGGGCAAAAGGTGCTCGGAATCCTTTGCCTGAGTTCAGACCAGGAGCAGTGGCTAGATCATAGCCCATCTTTGCCATTAATTCACGAGATTGTGAACTATATAGATGGAATGCAGGCTTGTACTTATCTTCAAATTGAGGTACAGTTTTTACCTCAGTAGGGAGTGAATTTCCTGCCAAGATGAAAGTAGAGGTTAGATAAAAATCGGGTGTAGTACTAGAAGTCATATTGCATGACTTAATTTTCTCGAGTTTCTTTTTAGATGAAGGAGTCTTCCGAGGAGAAGAGGAAGGTGTCTCAAACTCTGTCTTTAAGTCTGGGTGGATCCACATGATTTTTCCCTTCTTAGTTGTGACAGGAACAAGTCCTTCATTCAGTGCTGGTGGGATATTCACCACCTCGAGAGTTGCTTTGGGAATAGGAACAATCCCACTTTCCACCATTAAAGGAGGGAAATCACCAAACTGCATTGAAATCACATTTGCTGTGACTGTCTTGTCTTCGGGTGTTAGTGTTACAGCTCCTGATTTAATCATTTCCTGGATCTTTCCTTTTAATACATAGCAAGACCGGATTGTGTGACCCAGCATTCTATGGTATGGACAGTATTTTGGATGATCTGTTTTATTGGCTTCATTAGGCTTTTTAATTTCTGGCAATTGTATTTTATTACCTTTGAGCAAGCATTCAAATATACCCTGAACATCGTCATCATCGAAAGAATATTCTTTTTTCGGCCGAGGAGATCTCTGTTGTTGATTTGTTGGAGCTGAAGTAGCTTGGGTAGTCTTTACTTCTTGACTACTGCTTTGGAGATTGACTTCAAGAGCTTCTTTCCCTTTGCGATTGTTGGGTCGAGTACTATTGCTAGCACTGTGATTTGATTCTTTGGGAGCCATTTGTACCCCCAGACCTTTGAAGGTCTCAGCACTGACTTCGGCAGCTTTGGCACTGACGATGAATGAAGGCCAATCTTGGAACTGAGTGGACCCTGTCCACATGCTGATAATTGGTAAGAGGTTCGACTTGCAAGTGTCGATCGTAACAGCATCGGGAGTTCCAAGAGGCATTTTGAGAGCTTCTCTTCTGAATCTCTCAATGAATTCTTCAGTGGTCTCATTATTCTTCTGTTTGATTCTTATGAGTGCCGACATGGTCATATCATTGAGCCCTTCGTAGAATCGTTCAAGGAACATTTGTTTGAAATCGGCAAATGAAGTAATACACCCGTCAGGGAGACTTCTGTACTATTCATAAGCCGTTCCTTTGAGACATCCAACAAACACCCGAGTAAGGAGGGCATCGCTTGGTTGCAATTGATCAGTCATTACTTCAAAGTGATTAATGAACTGACTTGGGGAAGTAGTCCCATCAAAGAAGGAGATAGTCGGAGGCTTGTATTTAGGAGGATATGATACTTGCTTCCACTCTATCGGGTAAGGTTGCTTGATACCTAACCTTTGTAAACCATCCTTCTGTTTGAATGCCTCAAACTGAGTTTTGAGATTCTTTAACTCTTCTGTAACAATTTCAGAGGATTGTGGAGTTGTGACATGTTGAGTGTAATTGGGAGGAGGGACTGCAGCATATGTACCACCCCCAGCTCCAGAGTGACTTGGGGTGGTTTGTACAGGAACATTAGATTGTACCCCCGGAATAGTAGAGGGTTCGAGGTTTGGAACAACAGGGGTATTCAATACCACTGGTGGTGCTGTCTATTGTTGAGCCTGCATTAGAGTGTGCATAGCACTCAATGTATCTGCCATAGCTCGCAATTGTTGTTCTAAAGAAGAAATCCTCTGTTCATGAGCCTCATTGCTAGTCGAAGGTTCATGATCACCTTCTGCCATGTAAGTGGTAATCATTCGAGGGATAGACGATGAAACAGTTTGCTCTGAATCATCGCTGTAAGAATCAGTATCTTTCCCGGGACTGTTTACAGGAGTTAATGCCGGAAAGTTGGACTCTCCAAGGAAATCTTCCGTGATCTCCGGATTATTACTTGGATGAGAAGAAGAAAAGATTCTGGCCAAGGCTCCGGTCCTGGATCGGGTGCCAAGATAAACACCATCTTCAGAATCTGATATAGCGTCAGACCGGATTCTACCCCCAATATTTCTGGAGGTCATGTTGACAAAAGCATAAAGAGGTTCATCTTCATCTGATGTTGGTTCATATTGAATCCGTTCGAAAACAGACCGTCTTTTCGGTGAACAACAACATTGGATGACAACCCGAGGTTGGAAGTCACAACCATGCTTTTCATGGCAAATATGGGCAATGTCATAGCCAGATGGAGTGTCGATTCTCCGTTTGTTTTGTAAATATTCCCGGAGATCTGTAGGGATAGATTGGGAAGTACTGGAAGATAGTTTCTGTGTAGAAACTTGTCTTTTGTTCTTCTGTCTTCTTGGTTCTTGAGTGTATAGAGACCGATTAATTTGAGCCACATAGTTCCTGGCATATTCAACATCAGGGTCTAGTACACTTGTCTCAATTTGATAAGACTTTTTAATACCAGAAGCATAACTGTGGTGATTTTGATTAAGCTTTTTACGAAGATCCATGGGAGATATGACTTTGGTATCAGTCTTGGATACTTGTAACTTGCCTTTCTCAGATCGAGAAATTTTGAGAGAAGGGAGATAAGTATTATTCCGACTAGGAGTCGGTAATAATCCATCTTTAGAGGAATTAGCCAAAAGGCGTTTTCCTTTGTTTGAGCTAGTAAAAGTACTAGTCAAATTAACTCCAGAGGTAAAGACCTCAGAAGTAGAGGAATCGACTAAAGAGTCTTTCTCCTTGGTTGGCACAAGATGCGCAAGTTGTGGGGGAATCATTTGTAGGTTCTGTGAAAGAGAACCCCCAGTCTGATTTTGAGAATCAGTCAAAGGACTGTATCTGTCAGCATACGTCGACTTCTTGTTAGCATATGCTGGCTTTTGCTTAGCGTACGCTGACTTTACCGCATGCTGCCCTCTGACTGCTGTACGCACAGAGTCATCAATAGCTAAAGAGCCGACTGCTGTCGTAAGAGCAGAAGGAGAAGGGACTTGGACATGTCCAGAGATGGTTTTCCTTGGACACACTGACTTGGTTAAAGAACCAATTTTGTCAGCGTGACTAGGGGAAACCATTGTTGCTGTGTTCAGGGAAGCAGAAGTGTGCTTTGTTGAAGTTGAAGATGTGTTCTTGTCAACGTGAGAAGTGACAGGAACATCTCGGGCTGTCGAAGAAGACTTGGGGACATAGACAGAACGTCCCGTCTTCTTGGAAGCAGGAAGAGCGGAGGAAGCAGTTCGGCCCTCCTTCGCCTTGAGCATTTCTTCGTAAGCAGATTGGTCGAATTGTACGACCATCGTCTTCTTCGTCGAGCCGATTGACGAAGTATCGCATTGAGTTGTTGCTATCTCGTTGGAGGAGACAGCTTTCTCCAGCAGAGTCGCCAATTTGTTTTCCATAAATAAATTCACTTTATTTATTTTGTATCTGAGAAAATTACAACTGTAGAAATCTAATCTAGAAGACGATTACTTTATCCCTTGGACGATGCGATGAAGAAAACTCGAACTTCGAAGAACTTGGACAGCAACTGGGCAATCTCTCTGTTCTCTCTCTGAAAAATGACTTGTCTTCATGAAGGTGAAGAAACTCTCTTTTATAGAGTTCTGGATAACTGTCCTGAACCATACGCTCAGGTAGTTACTTGACGTGTGCAAAACTGCAGGGACGCGTGGCAAATTCTGACGAAGATACGTTGGCGTGCGGTTGAGAGTAGTGGAGCACATTCAGGAGAGATTGATGGCATGAAGGCCACATTGCATAACTTCTGAATAAATGAGTAACTGAGTACAGGACACGTGAGAACGTGTGTTGACTGTACGTTGAAAATCATCCTGGATACAACTGCTGTAGAGTCATACGCTAGCTTTTGAAGAGGAGTCATACGCTGATTTGGACAGCGTAGTGCCATAGGAAATCCATACGCTCACTTTATGGGCAAGGAGTCGTATGGAGATCATACGCTCGCTTGGTTAGCAAGGAATCATGTGAGGTCCATACGCTCACTTGGCTGGGTGAAGAAGGAGTCATGTGAGGTCGATACGCTCACTGGAGAAGTGGCCACGTGGCTATCATCAATCTTCTTTGGTACACCATATCTTCCCATAACTGACAAAATCTTCTCGAGCGTCGTGACTGCGGATTTGACGGCTGACAGACTGTAAAAACTGACAGTAATGATGGCTTTTGTATTTATGAAGGCTGCTGAGTTGTCCTCGTAAAAGACAAAACCGACTCTTCGAAAACCTATACGACGGTTACTTTTCTCGTGACAGCTGTCTTTGCACGAAAGATGAAGTGTCAGATTCATTCCTCATTTAAACATATGCTGTGCTGTCACTTCAGTAAATAATAAAATATTTACTGAGCATATGGCTTTTGAATGAGCGTACAACTCTGAACTGAACGTATGGCTCTTAACTGAGCGTATAGCCTTGAGCGTATGACTTCTGTTTGAGCGTATGGCTTCAACTGACATCTGTCTTTAAGCGTATGGATGAAAACGACAGCGTGTCATAATTTTCCACATCCTACAATAAGTCTATATATTTTTTGCAAATCGTATGAGAATAGTTTTCGATAAAAATAAGAGATTGTTTCACGTAAAAGCACGGTTGGCTAAGTCGGGCTGGACATATACACCAAGAGTTGTGTCGACCTTAGAAGAATTTTGTGTGTGATGCGAATCGTCTCGAAATAAGAATAAGTTTGACTTGAATTATAGAATATAGAATGACTATCGATAGAGGTGCTATCTAACGACAATGTTATCGTCGATGCGATACAGATGAGCGTGCTTAAAATTTGAGAAATGATTCGAACGGAGATTCGAAGTAATCGATTGTGAATCAAATGATAGTTTTGAGGATTTGTCGAATAACTTCACCTTGAGTGGTGTATGGGATAGCCTCGAGGATATCGATCGATTGAGGATACAGGGTGCCAACGAGTCTATCAGCAAACGACAAGTACGCAAAGCCTTAGAAAGAGTGTTTCAAAGTTAGTCATGACTTGATATGTAGTATGAAATTGATTTAAACAAATTAAAAATGACACGCACGTGATTGGGATTGTGCAAGTATGAAATACAAAGAATAATTGAGTAGGAAAATTGAATCAATGAAAAGTTAAGGTGTACGAACGGATGACTCGATCAAGAAAATCGATATAAATCGTATACGAAAAGTTAGCACGATTGGATGATAGCGTGCATGGTACTAATTTGAATATTTGAGAATGACTGTAAGGATTTGAATAGATGTTGCTTGATGATTTGAGTTAGCATAGATCGATATATTTTGAGAAAATATGTTGCTCGATGACGTAAGATATAGACAGATGAATATAGGTGATTATGGTTTTGAATGAATTGATCACGGGAATAGTTCGGGGATAATGATCGAATTTGATCTTGAATATTGAGGAGATTATACAGTTCAGACAATTGCATTAGTCGCACGACTCGAAATTTGTTGCAAATAAAGATCGTCAGGTTACGCATATCATCGATGGTATTGAGGCGTATCAAAGATTGATATACGATAATTCGGGGGTACTCTGAGTCGAGAAATCACGAACATATAAAATTTTATTATTTCGATGGATGATATGCTTGGGATTTTGATTGAAAAGGAATATTTGGATGAAAGGAAAGTATCTTGATTGCTTCGACGATAGCCACGATATCGACGTTCTTGTCTTGCGCGAGCACAATACTAGCCTCGTACATGCGTCACGTAGGATTTAGGGTGATCGTTCCGCGTGAGCGCTGAATGGTGATTCATGTCGCGAGAATGATCGAAATCGAAAAATCAGGACGTGACAATTTGTATGTTTCGACTTGTGGTTTGACGCGAAGGTGAATTCGAGGATTGGTCAGACTTGTGATTGATGATTGAGTAAACTTGAGGATTGAGTAGATCCAATCTACGTATCAAAAATGAATCAGTCTAGACTCAAAGCAAGAGTTACGCCCCGATGAGAAAGAGTATCCTACGAGAATGCATGGTGATTTCATGTCCAAGCATGGATAGTCAGACTTGCGTGAGATTAGGACGTGACATATTGTTAAGCTAGACGACCTTGTGATCGATTACGTGAATTGTGATGAATGACTTAGGGAATATGAAATGAGAATTATAGTTTAGTGACAGATCGTGTCGTAGCGTGCTTGACTTGGGAAGAATGGATAGGTGGATTATATCAACCATGTTCGAAGAGATAAGACTACGCAAATTGCTAGTTTGTGCATGCGATGAGAGGTATGCAAAAGATTGGGTTGAACGAACTTACGGTAGGATGGCTTTGCTGAAAGACTCGGACCCCTTGGACTAAGTGTTGCGAGTGCGAATAGAAGAAATCTGTGCTCGATGTTTAAAAATCAGAGTGGTACGAGCTTGGGAAGAAAATCTCGTACTATTAACTTGATTTAACCTTAGGATTGTGGTCAGTGTTGATATTATTGTTTGCGAACTATGATTCCAATACTGACGGTTGACTATATCCTGAAAAGATAGCCTAGCGGTTAGGCAGACGTCCCGGTGCGGAGAGATAGGAATTGTGGAGATACCACTCACGAGTTTTGGTTGAAATATATATATATATTTCAGGGATGCTTGAATATGTGCACGATCCAACTCGTGTGGTGATGGCGGATTCTCTATCACGAGGCTTGGCTCAAATGCATATATTTTGGGGACGTCTAGAATATATGCACGATCCAACTAAGTGATACATTTAAATCAAGTGAGACTAGAGGAACAAAAAAGTATCGAGAATTTTGAAATCATGTTTCGAAGAGATATTGATGGTAGTGTGATCATTAGATTTGAGATGAACTTGAATGTTGGTTGATCAGTTGGTTTGCCTAGAACTGAGATTGTCCGTGTGCCCGACGAGTGTAAGTTACCCAAGTCGAGATATAGTTGTTCGTGTCGAAAGTTAACCAAAGCACGAGCGTGGCTCGGATTGAAGAAACACATAGGAGGAATGTGTGCGAGAATCGTTGGATGTTGAATCAAGTTATAAGTCGATAAGTGTACTCAGTTAGTTTCGAGGACGAAACTTTTTCTGAGTGGTGTATAATGTAATGCGCTGTTCCGCTCAGCTCAATCGAACGAATCAAAACGCCAACGACGTTCGAACTTAGCCATGCAACGGTCTGCTCGAAGTCCCGCTCGGCCGAGGTAACTCCTCGTTCAGGTGGGTAGCTTCGGTGAACTTGCCTCAGCTTGGCCTTCACACTAATAAAACAAAAGTTTTAAAATGCATAAGTAGGCTTGATAATAAAAGAGACGAATCCACATAGCTAAGGGAATAATTCCAAGTTGGGTCAGACTGAGTTAGAACATGAAAAGGTCTCACGGTCGGCTTAGAAGTATTGTACGATGTGCTTGCAAAATAACACTTGTCCCTTCATCCCGTGGCTTAAGGAAAGTTGGTCTAAGTTGCCACAAAGCTGTGAAATTAGCCTAAGTTATAGGCGTCGTACGCATAGATGCTTGATAAAGCAAGCATGGTCCCATCGTCTAAGTCTTTGCATAGCCTTTGCTCGTCCCACGGATTAAGTTATATTGTACGGCTTGTGGCATAAGTCTAGGCATCCAAAGAACTTGGTTGTTCAAGTCGAACGCGTGCACGGCATGTTCCCACGATGCGAGGCTTGGTATAGCCTTTGCTCGTCGAGTTGCACTACCAGAATAAGTCATTTTAGCGACGCCTGAAGACGCCGCTAAAATGCCTAAAGACGTCGGTAAACCAGTTTAGCGACGTATTTAGCGACGTCTTCCTCTTATCGTGGAAACCTTAGTCGCTGTTTGGAAAGACGTCGCTGATCGTCGCCAGTACCGACGTTTACCGACGCAAAGATACGTCGGTATGTCCTGGGAAAATGAACGACGTTTACGATGTCGCACTGTGTCGGTATATCCTAGAAAATATTAACGACGTCTTGTGATGTCGCTATACGTCGGTATATTCTGGAAAAATGTGGTAAAATCTTGGGAAAGTTACCGACGGTTACCGACGCCTACCGACGAAACTGACGTCGCTATACGTCGGTATCCTGGCAATATATGGCAGTTTAGCGACGTCTACCGACGCATTTTGACGTCGGAACGCGTCGGTAAACGTCGCTAAATTTGAAAAAAAATAAAAATAAATTGCAGTATACAGTTTTTTCCACAGAATCATTTTCTTTCTGCAGTTTAATCTGAAACACAATACACAAGCAAATTTTATCCCTGGGTTCGCCGACCCCTTCGGTGGAACACTCAACACCGATAAATTAACATCCAAATGAAACGAATAACATAAAATAAACAAAGTCCACACAACATATATAAATTAATATCCAAATCGTCATGGGTCTGCACAACCAATAACCAATGTATCTATGCAACCAACAAACAAGTGTCACAAATAAATACACAAAAAACAAGTACTCAAACACTCAATACAAACAGTCCTAACTAGGACTACTGGGGATCTGGAGCAGGAGGTGGCACGCCGTGACGAAGGGCTAAGAAAAGCTCATAGTCCTCTTGTGAAATCGATACCGATGAAGGAGGTAGTGACGTCGGTGGAGTCGGTGTCGATGAAGAAGACAGTGGCGCCGGCGGAGTCGACGACGATGAAGGCACACTCGGAGGACGATAATGCTCCAATGCTGCAAGTCGCTGGTGGTATGAATCCATGGTAGATAATATTCTATCACTGCTATCAGCCGTCGAATCCTGCACCAATCTCAGCCTCTCGCCCATGGTCATCTGTGATGCCTGCAGATCCAATACGCTGCACTTCGTCGACGCTCTAAGATCGGTGACGCTCCCCTTTGTCCGCTCAATTACATTTCGGAGCTCCATAATGCTGCGGTTGAGCACATCTAATCATGCTATAAGCGCAAGCTCGTTCGACTGGTGCTGAGACTAGTCCTGAATCCGTCGTAGCAGCTCGTCCCGGAGAGACTCCATCATCTGGTAGACTCGGGCAGCTTCCTGGGACGGCTGTGGACCATGCACAATAGCGGGGGATGCCCTAGAGGACTGGCTCGCAACTAGGGCGCCATAGGATCCCGTACTGTAGTACGTACCCCTATGGAGGCCACCAGCGGCGGTCATCCATAGCTCGTCCGCCGACGGAGCTTGAGTGGGCTGCGAGGAAGTACCGGCCTCTCCTGCAGTAGGTGCACTAGCAGTCGCCCGATCCCGAAGCCTCTGATACTCGGCCAAGAAAGTATGGATAGTACTCTATGATTTCTAATCTCTAATTAATGTACTTATTATTACTAACTAAATAAATATTTATTTGCATGCATATTTATTATGTTATATTAAAATTAACACGAAGTATTATAATTAACAAATGGTATTGTAATACTTACATAGGCAAGCTCGGCCCTCTCGTCAATAAGGCATTCGCCCTTCCGATGGATGGCCGAAAAGACGGTCACCATGTCGGCATTACCGACCTTCCTTACCTGTAATTAAATATATTATCTTAGTAATAATTTATCGAATTTGTATTAAAATAATATTTCTGAAAGAAAAATACATACCAGACGACGAAAATGTTCTGTCATCGGAATCGACCCACCGCACCACTTCGAGACATGCTGCCTAGCCGCCTTGGCCTTCTCGGACTTTCCCTTGTACCTTGGCTCGTTGAATCGAGCCTTCATCGCATCCCACTGATTAGGGGTGATCCAGCCTTGGAACGACGTTCCGACACGATCACGAGCCTTCTGATCATTAATAGCATCGCGGATCAGCTTAGCAGCGACAGCAGGAAACATCCCATCGATCAGCTCGGTCCGGTACGGTGGATAGAAAAACATATCCTAGAAGAGTACGTAAACCAAATATTTTTCAGTAATAGATAACATGCATAAATCAAATAATTCATGTTAAAAGCAAATCTATTTTAACCTTGAAGCGCGCAAACCAATAGGCCTTCCTATCGTCCGGAGCATCCGAGTAGTTTATCCAAGGACCACTATAATTTTGCCTCAGGAGTTGGCCTAGGCGTCTCTGTACCGACGGAGGACGATATCTATAGACATATTATATTCATGAGAAAAGTTAATTTATGATAAACACACAAAAAATGATTACATAGCAGGAAAAAGTTTGGAGGATTATGTCAAAACACACGACTTAGAAAATTATGACATGTTAGTCTTCCGACACCGTGGTAACATGGTTGTCACATTAAGGGGCTTTGACAAGGTAATATGTTGTGAAAAGATATATCCTTATAGTTCTCCTACGTATGTTGAAGAAAACCTCTGTACTTCCTCCAGGGTATGCCGTCGGCTGTGCTGCTTCCCCCTCCTCTTCCTGCCCACTTCTTCTCCCCCGACTCTACACTTGAGCTGGATATCATATGTGGCTGAGAGAGTCAAATAAAAAGAAAGGAAGTAGGGAGGAGCAGATGGGTTCAGAGCCATGGTGGAGGAGAGGAGAAAGAAGATGCTTGATCAGAACGGATGGCTCAGAACACAAGCCAAGATTCATTCTAGCATACATTAGTGTGAATCATCTATGTTCTGTACATATGGTGTAGTATATGTTCTTATCGTATCTAGTATCTGAAGAACGTAACAGAATCAAGATGAACTCACTAATGTATGCTAGAATGAATCTTGGGTTGTGTTCTGAGCCATTCGTTTCCATACTTGGCAATTAAGCCATTCGATTGGCGAGGCAGAAACTATGTAGCCGTAGATAAAGTTGACTATCCTCCGACCCTCATCCCTCGGCAATAATGATACGACAACCTATCACTATATCTTATATAATAGTAGATGATGTCTTAGTATTACATTAGTGAGTTCATCTTGATTCTGTTACGTCCTTCAGATACTAGATACGATAAGAACATATACTACACCATATGTACAGAACATAGATGATTCACACTAATGTATGCTAGAATGAATTTTGGGTTGTGTTCTGAGCCATTCGTTCTCATACTTGGCAATTAAGCATGTGAAATAGAACTGATTATGTTTAGTTTGTCTTACGATACAGATTTTTACATCCAAATTGAAATAGATCGTTACTTCGTTGATCGTACATGGATGTACTAGCGGATCAACCTCCTGGACCGTAGGTACTTATAAGTATTGACCGTATCGGATTAGTATCGATCTATCATTTTGGTATGGGCCGTATCGATTGGTATTGGTCTTAGCGAATTGGTATCGTCCTATCCGATATGTATCGACCGTATAGCTAGGATTCATATTGGCCTTATCGATTTGGTATCGGTCATATCCGATAGGTATCGGCCGTGTTGGATTAGTATAGACCATTTCGGATTAGTATCGTGGAAGGTTTAGTAACAACTGTACTTGGATTTCTCTCTTCTAGAGCTAGATTACCATTGCAAGAGAGTCACGAGAGCATAACTGGCCAGTTACAGAACATACATACTTCCTTTTCAATCTCGCTTTTTCTGATAGAAAATGAAGCATGTATGTTACTGTAACTGGCCAATCATGATCTGGTGATTCTCTTGCAATGGTATTCTAGCTCGAGAAGAGAGAAATCCAAGTACAGTTGTTACTAAACCTTCCACGATACTAATCGGAAATGGTCTATACTAATCCAAAACGGCCGATACCTATCGGATATGACCGATACCAAATCGATAAGGCCAATATGAATCCTAGCTATTCGGCCGATACATGTAGATATCGGATATAGGACGATAACAATTTGTTAAGGCCAATACCAATATGATACGTCATATACCAAAGCGATAGACCGATACTAATCTGATAAACTAGATACTAAGTACATCCGGCCTATACCAGCGGATCCACCAATTACTGCACGATAGGCCCAACGACTCCAGTTACATCCGGTTATTGGTGAGTACATGATTACATAGTAATTCTGTTAGTCTTGTGATACAGATTTTTACTCTCTCATGCTACCAACGTCACAACTTCTCCAGTACTGCTCCCTCTAATGATGATGAACGCAAAAAACCAACGTCACAACTTTTATAATTTGAGTAAATTTCTTTACCATATATAAAAATTTCTGTTGTCAGAAAGATGGCTCCTAGGACTCGTCGAGGGGGTGCTGCTAGTCGAGGAAGGGGTCGAGGCAAGAAACCCTTGGAGGTCGACACGGAGGAAGTCTCCGTCGTCAAACAAGAGCCGGTGACTGTTAAGGAGAAGGTGTTACCAAAGGTCGAGGTCAAGGAAGAACCGATGACCATCAGGGAAGAGATTGCTCCCAAGCTTGAAGTCAAGGAGGAGCCACCGTCAGAGAGTAGTAGCATCGGGACCGACCCTCCTGTCCCTACAGAAGACCTCAACCAGATTGAGCCTTCGTATGCAAAGTGGCTGATAGAATGGTACATGCCTCAACGCAACTATGATCCCTGGCTGTGAGGATTCATCGTCTGACTTGTGGTCTTTGTTGAGGCCAAAGTCGATTTTCCTATGTGTTTTGGAATATTTGTGGAAATTTTGGAATATTTGTGCTATGATCGGATTATAATGACGGATATTAGGTTACTCTTCCGGATAATTGATGTCTATTTTATATTAATTTGGTTTGGTCTATATGATTCTTGGATAATTGGTGTGCATTAAATTCGTATGTGCATATTTGGTCTATGTGATTCTTGGATAATTGGTGTGCATTATATATTTGGTCTATGTGATTGTTGGATAATTGGTGTGCATTATATATTGGTTTGGTTTATGCATATTTTTGCGAACAGGAAAAGTGCTGTAATTTTTTTTTCCAAAATATTCTCAGTTAGCGACAGACTTGTGACCGTTGCGCAACGGATATTACCAGTTTACGACTACTTTTCGACGGCACATCCGTCGCTAACTGGAGATTTGAAATTGTCTCCAGGTAGCGACGGGTGGTCGACGGAATATCCGTCGGCATGGTACATAGTTCGACGGAATAGCGAAGATCTTTTCGTCGCCCTTGTTCTGG
This sequence comes from Iris pallida, assembly GCA_029216955.1. NCBI lineage: Eukaryota > Viridiplantae > Streptophyta > Magnoliopsida > Asparagales > Iridaceae > Iris > Iris pallida. The sequence goes on along the minus strand of JANAVB010034616.1, from coordinate 7,098,425 downwards.
AAATACCAAGAATTTCCAGAACATGGTCGACGGATAATCCGTCCGTATTCCGTCGACAGATATCGACGGAATAGCGACGACTATTACGTCGCCATGGTGCTGGAAATGACAAAAATTTCCAGAACCTGATCGACGGATTTTCCGTCAGCAAACCGTCGCTAATCCGTCCTTTGCTATCGAAGGCGTCGACGGATTAGCGACGGAATGATACACTCTGATACGCTGTTACGACGGGTTACCAACGGAACTTTACGTCGCTATTGTCTACACAGTTCAGTACTTAATACTTGAAATGGACGATAGTCCGTCGGAAAGTTGTCGCTAATGCTTCGTATTGTTAAGTCGACAAAACGTCGCTATTCCGTCGCATGACGACTACGTAGCGACGGACAGTTATTAGCGACGAGCTGATTGCCGACGGATTTTTTTGGCCAAAACCCGTCAGTGATCGGTCGCTAATGGAAAGTCCCGTCGGATTGGCGACGGATAGGGCCGTCGCTAAAACGATAAATTTTGGTAGTGTGAAGCTGTTGGCCGCGTTGTTACCCTGATGACCTCCTCTGGTCAAAGCATCTGCCACCGCCTAGTGCAAGGCAATTTCTCGACGATCCTGGAAAGCTAATAATGACCTGATGAGACCCACCAAAGTGCCATCATCAGGTTCTACAGGCTGGACGGGCTGAACATGTGGCTCTCCTCCAGTAGGAACGACTCTGGAGGCTACTCCTGAATGCTGGGCTTGATCTTTAGGTTGCTGCTGGTCCGCGGGAGGTGCTCCGCCTTGCTGATCGGCAGGTCCAAGAACAATACCGCTGAAAAAGATAACATAGGGAACTATAAGGAAGGACCAGGACAGATCAACGATACAAGCATGTGATCAGGTCAAGATTACAGGGATTCAGAAGATATGAGCAGAGATCAAGGACGAGTACTGATTGAGACATCTATTCGGTAAACCCTCACATATCTTGATTTACAAGACCTGCATGGGCTACCACTTAAACCACGTAACGTCCCAGAACCAGAATACTGGAGAGCGGAGGCGTACATAGCCAACTACGTATATTGAAGTGCAATCCAACTCGCTATACGGTCACGGCTGTCTAGATACATGAGAGTTTAACTACAATCCATCAGTCTCCTATGGTCATGAACAAGCCTATTATCTCAATCACAAGCAAGTAGTAACAGTCACAAGATATTAGAATATCAAATATATAATAGTAAGACGTCCCATACATTTTATATTGGATAATCATGAAGCTAGTCGTACAAAATGTCAGGACTAGCAAGAGTTTTAGTCAATACATGATCAACCCTAGGATTTGCCAATCATGTTACAGCCCATAGGCAGACAGTAAGTAAAGATACAATCGAGCTAACACGTGCTCGTCGGCTAAACGCCTCAAAAGAATAATTTTACAATAAAGTAGAAGGACAAAAAGAAACCCACTCGTTGCCAGGGTTACGTCTGGTGGTCACCATCTGGCTGGAAGGTAGGTAGATCCTCTGGAGCTGCTCCGATATCTGGCCATACAAAACCAGCTGGGTCAGAACCCAGAAAGAGCAAGTGCCACAAAGGAGGCTTCATTTAGGAACTAAAACCAGCATATCATAATGAATATTAAAGATAGTAAATAAGAACTGGTAATAACAGGTACAACAATAATAAATTGAGTACTAGAAAACCATTCAAGTAGCCAGATTGCAACCCTTAAACCAAACAAGGACCGGAATTACAGTCCTTCACCTGAATAGGACCCCGTCTCAAATACTGCTGATAGTGTAATAAGATAATAAACGAAGAGAAGACACATAACTGCTCCGGGAACCAGTTACAACCCTTAAACCAAACAAGGACCGGGGTTGTAACCCTTCGCCTAAACAGAACTGGTCCTCTGATCTTTATTGTTAAGGCCAGTATAGATAATCATGCTATTGAAGTAAGGTAAAACATGACGAGCATGGCATGGGTTGCAATAAGACAATGAATGAGGAGAAGACACAGAACTGTTCTGGTAGCCAGGTTACAACCCTTAAACCAAACAAGGACCGGGGTTGTAACCCTTCGCCTGAACAGAACTGGTCCCCCGATCATTACTGTTAAGTCAAGCATAATAAGTCATGTCCTGTCACAATCTTGTACAGGATCAGGACAAGTCGAAGCTGGGCTAGACTTCATTCAATCAATCACGGCCAAGCAAGGAGTACGGCCTGATACTTTAACTAACTAGGGTTTTCACAAGTCTAATTACTAGCAAGATGAAATAAGATCATCCCACAACCACAAGCCCTGGAGCCCATCCAGGTTATCCATGTCGAATGTCCATTTAAGAAGGGTGCAACACTTGACGGTGTGCTGGAAATGTGCCCTACTCGTTAGTAGGCTACAAGTACACTTAGTACGCCCGGATAACGGGATTGCCTGTAGCTAAAAAAATCTCTTCATGACTACTGAATCTTTCTAGTTAATTAGCCTTAGTCAATTTCAGTAGGTACCCCTGACCGTGGTACTCAGGAATCCCCATCCTAGACATGATGCAAGACAGTACCAGTTTATTTGCACAAACACAATCGCCCACGGTGTCCAGGTCTTTTATACTTGTCATGTCAGGCTAGCTGTCATAACAGCATGTCGAGATATATCATGTCAGTTTACTTGTCAAGAGTGCGCCACAGCGGGCCACTATCGTGTTCTATTCTTATATTATCATGAATGAGAGAAACTTGCATAAAATAACTAGTGACATATTCTTGAAGCCAAAGAAAAGATCTACAACTTTTATGTTTTGAGTTTTTCAAGATTCTAGCTACAAAACAACTTAAACAGGCAAAAACAGTCAAATAGAGCAATTCCGGCGCATATGATTCCTGCACATCCGCGCGTGGGAATTCCTGCACATCTGCGCGTGGGAATTCCTGCACATCCGTGCATGTGAATTCCTGCACATCCGTGCGTGGGAATTCCTGCACATCCGTGTATGGAAATTCCTGCACATCCGTGCGTGGGAATTCCTGCACATCCGCTTGTGGGAATTCCTATACATCCGTGCGTGGGAATTCCTGTACATTCGTGTATGGGAAGCTCACGTTGCGTTATCAGTACATGCGCGTAAGGAACCTACGTGCATGACACGCTCGGAGTTAAGGGATGCGTTATCGGGACTTCATAGCGCATGGCCTCCCGGGCGCATGGGGGTCATCGTCCCCAATCAGCAAGTTCAGCCATAAAAGTTCCGAAAACTTGCCATGGCCATAACTTCCTCATCCGAAGTCGAAATCAAGCGAAACAAAAGCCAAAACTGTATGAAATTGAATTCTCTACAACATAAAACCATTAGTTTTCGAAAATAACAAGTTTTAGAGATCAAAACCAAACTAAAAAAACCGAAAAGTTACAAACTTAGATCTACAAGAATCCATCCATCAAATCCAAAAATGCCAAGTTCTAAAGAGGCTTAGAATCATGTAAGGAAGAGAATGGAACAATAAAACTTGAGATCCATCATGAAACAAGTTACACTTGCCTAGGCTTGGTTGGTGGAAGGAGTAAATGAAGAAGATGAAGAAGTAAATGCAAATAATGGAGGAGAGAGAATAAGTTGACTTATATAGCAACCCCTCTCATTTTAACCCAAAATAAACCAAACCAAGCCAAGCCAAGTCAAGTCAAGTTGAACCAAGTTGAACCAATCAAGAATTAAAATGCCAAAATAACCATGCAAGGAAATATGCAATACGAGTCAAGATACGCACACGTATACCAAAATACGTAATACGAACTATGGTCGTTACATTCGAACCTGGGATAATAACGGTGAGAAACATATACGGTTTCTTCATGCACATCTAAGGCGGTAGATTGTACGAGTGACGATCACAAGCCAACACGAATACCGGGATCCCGAAAGTCCAAATGGGGTAAAAACGTCGGAGCAGAGACCCAATTTGACATTACGCGGATCAGAAGCAAAATCTGGATACTCTCGATCAAAGTGCTTCTATGCTTCTCCATCAGATGGGTGATCCAATACTCCTTCGGTCTGTTCCCGCTTATGCTAACTCATATTTTCTGCAGTTTCCTTCACCATAAACAAACGCTGCAACTACGGCGTCAACGACAAGTAGTACATCGAATCGGTAGGCTTCCTGGCACTGACAAACTTTCCTCTACCACTGCCCTTGTAGCGATCGGCACCACAAAATCTGCAGGCGTTTTCATCCTTGTCATCTTTGTAGTACAACATGTACCCGTTGTGACATGCATCGATTTTCTCGTATCCCATCCAGAGCGATCTCACCATTCTCTTAGACCGGTAGAATTCTTTAGGCAACTTAGCACCCTCAGGCAATATTTCTATAAGCAACTCCATAAGACGGTTGTAACAATCTTGCGACATGTTAAAATCGGACTTGATGCTCAACAATCTTGTAACCATCTCCAACGGTGAATGATCCTCACAACCAGGATATAATGGAGTCATTGCATTCTCCAGCAACTCCATGAACTGTGCAGCATCGACGTTTGGTGCCTCCTCAGGTGCATCATGATCGTCCGGATCGAAACTAGACCCCGCCGCGTCAAAAATCATGTTCACCAACCCATCCTCGTAAGTAGCGTTGTTGTGGACATCCACATAAGGCTCATACTCCGATGCTAAAGACACAAGTTCTCCGTGCGTGCTCCACTGATATTAATTCGACGTGAAACCCTTCGAGTATAAATGATATGTGACTTCTACTTCTGGATGATATTTTAAGTTGCGACATCTCACACACGGACACTTAATTTTGGTACCGTCTATGTACTGAGGGAACGCCTTGGCAAACTGCAGAAACTGCTGTACACCCTCTATGAATTCATCCCATATACCATACATGTCATCAGGATGACGGTTGTACATCCAAGAACGATTCCGTAAGTAGTAATTCATATCCATATCCAATTGAGAATAATTCTGTAAGATAGAAACATGCACATTGCAGTCAGTGAATAAATGTTAAGGCAGTTTAGATATGGGTGCACAATTTAGATAGAGGTTAGTAGAGAGTGACAGTTTAGAGAAAACTGAGATTATTGGTGACATTTCACTCATTGACACTTCTTCACTATTACTCACAAATGAATTGGTCGTCTCAGCTTGAAAATTTAATATTGTTTTGACAATCATTCAGCAAGTTGAGCTTGGGTTACGTAAGTCGTGTTTTAAAGATGCAAATCTTTGCAGAAAATTTAAGTCATATTTTGACTGTACATTCTACATCATCATAGAGATGAGTGCCAAGCTGAATCCTATTCCAATATTAAGGAACAATGCTACACTAGGGGTCTATTCACCACCACAAATAATTTTAAGTTGCTTTCGTCTTTCGAGAATTTCAACATCTATCACAATATTATTATTTTTCTGTCGAGGTATAATTGTACTTGTAGGAGTACACGACACCAACTGTCCAATATCGACCCTTTGGGTCTATAAGAGTTACTTCATTCAGTTTGTCAAGAAAAGTAAAACTTTTTAAATTAATATTCAATATCGACCCTTTGGCCTGTGCTTGAGCAGTATCCTAACTCAAACTATCTATCCTAACTAATTAATTAATATCCTACTTTAACATCTAGTAACTCTCATATTCCTTCTAACATAAACTAATATCCTAATCTAAACTAACTCTTTATCTGAAACTAATATCTAAACAATGCTAATCATGAACTAACACCCTAACCTGGAAGTCCACACTACTCAAGCACAGGCCAAAGGCCAAGTTATAAGGCAAAATTCAGGTAACTGCCTGTAGCTACAAGGCAAAACCAAATGTTTACGGTATATATACCGTCAACATTTAAAATGTTTACTTGTCTTGACATAATGAGTGAAGGAACTCTTATAGACCGAAAGGATACTCTATACACTCTATGTAATACGATATACCAATCGTACCTACACTTCTAGGATACTCTATACACTGTAGGTACTAGGATACTCCTTAGTATATTAGATATCAAAATCACTTAGTATAACACAAATATGAGTGTGCATTTTATATAACAATCTAAACATAAACTACATTCTTGGAAATAATATCAATCATGTTAGCTGACCACCTATTCATGCAACTATCTCAAACTGACAATTATTTTGAGTAACCTCTTTCATTTCTATCGATACATACCAAAAATACTCTTTACCACATATAAAATAACACTAATATTTAGATTGTGTCAGCACATCAGGAGGAGGGAGATATCCACGGTCTAGGTGTGACGAAACTTCCACGGGAAAACTGCAGCATATATATATATATATATATATATATATATATATATATATATATATATATATATATATAAAAAGCTTCAAAGCAGCAATAGTCGCAAAGAATATGATCAGTAGATAGTCAAGCTCACTTGAATAAAAAGCAACTGAAGCTCACTAGGTAGTTATTCGAAAGCACAGCTTCAATGTCCTGCGGAGAGGTAGCTAGAGTGAAGGTGAGAGTAGAGAGAGAGAGAGAGTGAGTGAGAGTGAGAGCGAGAGCGAGAGTGAGAGAGTGAGGGAGCACAAAGTACTCTGACTTAAATAGAAGGGAATAGAACCATGACAGCTCCAAACCAAACCTAGGACAGTCTCAAACCACTGCTATTCCGTGGTCCGGACTCACGACGTAACAGTGACAGTAACGATAACTCGTATCAGTAGTGTCATGACATATTACTCTTTTCATTCTTTCAATATCATCATTATTAGGCCCCGTTTGGTGAGCGGAATCAAGATATTGGAAATGAAAAGTCATTCATTTTCAATGTTTGGATGTCAAAGGAATGTAGAAGGAAAGGAAAGTGGTTCCCTCCACCAATTCAATGATTTACATTTTCTTCCAATTTCTTTGGTATTTCCAGACACTGGAAAGAAAAATTGATGAAATTTTAATTTTTCAAAGGAAATGAATTGAGAATAAGAAATAGATTTCCTTTTATTCCCTTTCCGTGAACCATTTAAAGGAAACTATTCCTGAATAGAACAATCAAACTTCATGAGTCGTTTCTATTCTAGTGTATCATAGCACTATCAGTAAAGAGTTGAGACTTAGAGCAGTGCTACATGGACTGTGATCCGGGCCCGTACGCTAGATGTCGGACCGTTATTGGAGGGGGTTTGGGGTGGGGTGGGGGGCGGTAGGGGTGGGGGTGGTTGGGGTTGCGGGCATAGCTGCGGTCCCGAGTTTTTCTGAGACTAAATAATTTTTCCAGTACTAGATAGTAGTTGCTTTACCAGTAAGTAAAATGGTCTCTAGAGTCGTCCCAGATAAAATACCCAGGAAAATGGTGGGCGAGTGCAGATGGTTTGCTTGTGCCTGCCTTCTCGAGAGCCAATCCAATTGAATTTTTTTCCAGTTAACATTGAATTTCTGGGAAAGTGTTGATGCCATTTATATTTTCTAAAATAATCTTTATCTGTAGTCGTCTCCACAACTGATAGCTATGGCACTCGTCTAAAAATACAGTCTAAATTATTGTATCGTGTCATCGTGTCTGTGTCAGCACATCAGGAGGAGGGAGATATGGTTAGCGTTTACCTGCCTTGGTCGTAATCGGGTCGGGGTCGGGGCTGGAGCAGTGGTGGAGGGGACTGATCGGGTCGGCGTCGACGAGGAGACTCAACGGTGGAGGAGCGGCGGAGGGTCGCCGATTACAGGGGGACACCGGAGGAACGGGGGTCGCCGCGGGGAAAGGACGGTCACCGCGGGGAGGGGGTCGCCGCAGGGAGGGGGGAAGCCGCGGGGGAGGGGGTGGTCGCCGGTGGGAGAAAGATTTGGGGCTTTCGAGCGGAAGAATAAAATTTTGGGTAAAAAATAAAATCAATCGGGCCAGCAGAACCCTATATGAAACGTTTTAGCGACGTCATTATGTGCCGTCGGTATCCGTCGCAAATATCAGTGATATTATCGATGTTTATCGATGTATCCGTGACGTACTTTTTTTAATACAAAACGTAGTCGCAATACGTCGCCGAACGTCGCTAATATTAGTGATTTTAGCGACGTTCACCGACATATCCATGACGTATATTTTTTTATACAAAAAAAGTCGTAAAACGTCGCCGACCGTCGGTATTAGTGACGTATTGCAACGTTTACAAAATACGTCGCTAATTCCTTAAAATGTAGCAACGTTTTACTAAAACGTCGCCAATTGCGTCGCTAATATGACTTATTCTAGTAGTGTTGTTGCACGATTAAGTTAGGTAAAGTTATGCTGGGATATCGAAGTCATAGCAAGCACTATCCCATGTTATCTGTGGTTGTCAAGTCACGTAGTCCTACGATCTCAAGGCTCGTCATATAAAGTATGACTTGGACAGTATTGTTGCATAAAACACAAGTCTGTTTAAGTCACGAGCCACGATTGGTTCAAAGATAAGTGTGCCATGGTCTATAGCACGTATAGAACACATTTTGTTCAAAGTTATGCTGGTAGGCTATGAATTAGTCATTCATAAGTCGAGTCGATAAGAGTATGAAAACACTGGAAGTTAAGTCAGGACTGTAGGCCAGTCGCCGAAGAGAGAAAATATGTCGGAACTGTAGGTTAGTCGTCGAAGCAACCCTGGTTTGGGCTCTGCAAAAGAAGTATGGAAAAGTAGAGAAGTGAAACAAAAGAAATAAGTTGTGATGGTTAGGTCATGCACTTACGTTGAGTCTAGAAGTCCACATAGGCGCGTGATCATTAGACAACTTGTCGACAAGGTTTCGCACCCTCCATTCAAAAACCTGGGGCCACAGAACCGCATTGGCCTAGGAAGGGAGCAAGGTAGTTGAGCTGGATTGTACCGCTCAGGCGATTTAAGGCCTTCGATGAGACTCGCTACCCGTGTCGGACGTCTTGTCTACGCCAGACTACATGTCTAAGTAGGCCTGGGGGGCCGTGATCTTTTATATAGATAAGCTGGCATGCTGAATGGCAATCCGCATGCACGGTGTCGTTCGAATAAAAGAAAGTACAAGCACGGAACGAATGGGATAAAGATGGTATGCACGGGTGCAATACAAGTCTTAAGAAGCCTAAGATTAGCTATAGAAAAGATGCGTGCTTTGGCACAAAATATGGCATAGAGTATAAGAGTCGTTGACATAGAGTTGCATAAGTCAGACTTGAGTCGTTTCGAGAAAGTCAAGAAGGTCCGTAAGGCGAATTCGGTTAAGTCATGCTAAGTTGCAAGTTACGGCCTCGATGTTGAAGCACGAACCAAGTCGATGACACGAATCATGATGTTGTGTCCCAAAGTATGGGCCATAAGGTAAGCACAAGTCGGTACGACGATATTGTAAGCACAAAAATGGTCTAAAGGCAAGGATAAGGAAGTCATCGGTGTAGTAGCACGATGATGGTCCAGAGACACAAATAGGCCAGGCGTCTGTCCTAAAATCGATCCTAAGGCAAGAATAGAAAGACAATCATAAAAGAATTATATTGCACAAAGTAAATGAATGTGTTTGTTTTTTATGGGTGGGCGAGGAGCTCACTCCACCAGTACAGTTGAGTACTGACACCAATACAGCGTGTATGTGCAGGCACAGGTAGAAGCTCGTTGGCGCGGAGCTCGCTTGGATGCATCGAGGCACGGAGTTCCTTGGTATTTGAGGCGTGTAGCCGCATGGGTCTGGACTTATACGAGACATAATGTATGGACATCGCCTATCTGAAGCATCCACTGGCTCGTCAAAGTGTACTGAGAGATGAGAGAGAGCAGAGTGACTTGTTTTGAGAGAAAAGTAATCTTGAGTGATTGTAACTTGGCTTTGTGCCGCCTTTGTAATCTATGTTTATTATCAATAAAGACTCTGATTTTATTTCAATGCTTGTGTTGCCTTGTATATTCAATATTTCTGCTTGGAACTTCTGTGCGATAACCTCGTCGTAAGCTGTTGTAATTGGCCGTTATGGAACCCACCTTGTACGAGCACAACCTAGGCTCGTGCGGCATCACGCCTTAGCGAGGACGATCGATCCTACAGGACCGGGGCATGACACCACCGCTTTTCTCCTCTGACTCACCATCATCGTCGACTCCATCACTGGGCCCGACCGGCCAACCACCATCACCCTATCATCAAACCCATCTCCGCAACCACCTATGCCCGCCGTCGAACACCGTAGCCATCTGTCACGACCTGCACCTGCTTTTCAGATACGAGACGTGTCCAAGTCCAACCTACACCGCAGTGTCGACGGTAGAACGCTGTCGAATACATATACAAGTCACAGAATCTAACAAGGCAGTCTAGATCTCATCCACAGAAATATGACACAATCAATTGAATATAGAATGATAATATATAAAATGAAGTATCAAGTTCATCATGAACCCAGGTCACGTCCGGTGGACACAAATCCACTACCAGTAGACAGAATAAAATAGTACATAAAATGAAAATAACTGAGACAAACTACTAATCATCAAAGTACCCTCGTCTGTAGTGGCACCGTGGTCCAATGATGGCTCAAACCTGCTCGCGTACACATGGCTCAATACTCGGCTAAACCTAAAGAGATCATCAGGTCCTCAGAGGACTAGCAAGATACATAATATATAAGCCTTTCTAATAGTTTATCATGCATGAAGGAAATCCAGGATATAAACAAAAAAAAGCTAAACAATCATGAGACATGAATGTATGAACGACTACGCATAAATGAACTGCAGGGAAACAAGTAAACAGGAGATTAATGGAATACCAAACCCTCGCCCCGAATGTGGACTCACAGGTACTCAGTTTCAAGACAAGTCACCCTCGCCCCGTGTATGGACTCGCAGGTGCAAACGATCAACCCTCGTCCCGTGTGTGGACTCGCAGGTTATAAATAATCAAAATATGGAAATAGCATTTCAATTTATAACGTGATCGTCCTACGATACAAATCAAACCAGTACAAGTGAAAAGCATGTCCAATAAAGCTACAAGGCTAACTGTAAGCAATGATGAAGCACATGTCAGCAATCAACTGAATAATAAAAGCAGATAAGCATGTAAATAAAGCTGTAACGAAAGGCAAGGTATACTTGCCTGAGGTCCTGAGCTGCTGGTACGGTTCGGTGCCAAATCTGAGTTTGAGTAACCTGATTTTATAAGTTTACCATGTCAATAAATAAATTGAAAACAAGAATATCTTATCTAATTGAGGTTTAGGTCTCTAGCTTCTGTTTGTAACCCTTATAGGTCGACTTGTCTATAATTATTACTAAACAATACTTGCCACCCTTATTTTCCTAATTTTATTACATAGCTATAACTATACTGGCTGGCTGACTTGTATATACCTGAATCTCTATAACTGTTTATTATGCTCAGAGGTATATAGGCCTACCTACATAAAATACATCATACACACCTACTTGAACACAGTTCATGGCTTTATGTCTAGAGTGATTCACCAGTTGGTTTACACTCTACACCAAGCACCTAGGTACTTGGCCTATTTGTTACATGTGTGTACCTAGCTATCTGATCTCGATACTTGAGTCTGTCTCTCCTGTTTTTAGGAGTTTACAGGGTATACTACCTATTTATACTGGTATCCTACTGCCATCCCCTAATATAAACTGTTATTGTATGCCTTTACCCCAAACTAGCCCTACCAACTATTACATAGGGTCACCTATCCTACTTTCTGCTACTGATGTCTGAGATACTAAGTCTCTAATCCCCTGTACTAATTATCCAACTCGTGGCTCACCCCATACAAATTAACTTCAAACATCCAATGGCTCCTAACTAGTACTACTATTTCCTTATGCCAATGGCTGCCAAACCCCATCTCATTGCTTCTGTACAAGTGCACATCTATTTCCTGGCTCCTTGTACTAGTATCAGAGTACGTGGATACCATTTCTCATCAGTATCGGATGGCTGCACTTGGGTGGTCTAACTCAAGTCCAGGCTACTCTTTTATCCTTATGATCCAAAGTAGGCTATTCTCCTTATCTAACCTCGTTCTAGATTTTACCTGTGTATGCTCAATTGACGCCTATTGGAACTTTCTGTTACAGCCATGGAAGGAGATCAGCAACCCAGTAAATGTTACAAATACCTTGGAAGCAGTCACATGCTCTTCGTTGGGCTTCATATGATGGTACTGCAACTTGATTGCCATATTCCTGACATGGAAGTCAGTATAAATGAATACACGTGCAGCTGACATAAGGGTGTCCTGATGTAAGTATTTGACAGAGATTTCTAACACCCTAGTGATCGGATACAGGTGATACTCTAGTCGAGAAAGCAGAGCCTACTGACTTAAACTACAATGCCATACCTCTGCTATCCTTGTCTTCAGATTCTTCATTAGATGGCCACATGGGTTATTGGCATGTCATCCTTCCAGTTCGACTTACCTACCTGTCATTGACTCCAAGGACTGGTGCATCTCGAATCACCCTATAACTAACCCAATCCACTAGTATCAGATTCTATAGTCCTACAGATTTTCATGAATTAGGGATGTCGGTTGCCTACTATCTGTGCAGGTACCATGGCAAGGTATGGGGTCCTGTCTGTGGGAAATAGAATGCTTATGGCTACTACTAGTCAGGAGTGTAGAAGCTCTTTCTGTCTAGTAACCTAATACCAAGTAGTCAGATACTGGGTGACCCGATATGGAGTAAACTGATTCGTACCCCCTTACATTGGTCATGGATACGCCTATCCAGATTTGCTCTCAACCCATTAATTGTTCTGAACTATAAACCTTAGGCCATCTACCCAGATGTTCTGGTGCTCCTATCTTCCTACAACCCGACTGCCTATATGCAATTGGTATCAGTTATAACTGATACTTCGGTTTCATCCAAAGGTATGCCTCTAATTCAGGTAAGGTATTAAGTCAACGAGTGTTAGATAGGTGATTTGGGTTGTCACTGGTCAGACAACAAACAAACCAGGATGATATCCACATTCTAGGAAACATCCTCACAAGGCTCTGCAAATAAGGTTCAAAACGAAATCCATTTCACCTTTGAAGTCTTATAAGGAGAGCTCCTTGGGTTCACGTATTGATATTGAGAAATAATATCGACCCACCCAAGAGAAAAGACTCTTAAACAGACATTGCTGACCCAAAGAGTCCTTAAGCAACTCGATTATCCTAAGGACACAACTATGGTGCATCTAGGATTGCAAGTCTGAGAAGATATGAGGCAGTGCAACTACAGGTCACTTTGACGAATATAACAGCAGCTGTTGTTCTAGATAACTCCCAAGGAAAGCTAGATGAAAGCGTAATGCTACAAGATGGAACTATATCAATTAATAAGGAAAATCATATAAGAATATGAAAGACCAGTAATTAGTTAATACTCTAATAACTCTAAAGCTAAAAGATAGGTGCTAGATCCAGAGAATGAGTTTGATGTAGAAATATCCCTAGTCCAAAATAGCACCCTTTAAGTTAATGAAGCTCAAATCTCCAGTATTCTTCCACATGTACCTTAGCCTACTACTTCCTAACACAACTCCCTGCTGATACCACCTATACTCTGTTCCAGATGGACTCCACACTGGAATACCATAGTTACATCTCCCTGCTAACATAGCCACCCGTACACATTGAACTCAGTTCATGCTAAATGTACACATAAGAATAATTTAATCTTCATATCAAAATACTGTACAAGGAGGATGGATTAATCTCTCCATTTTCGTAACTCTGGCTACACTCGAAGTTATGGTATCAGAATGAAATTTCCATATATTAACTGTACAATGAAATTTCCATCCTCACTATTCTGTTACTCCTCTTCTTTACCCCCTTCTTTTTATTTCAAGCTCTGAGAAGTTAGCAATGGCGAAAATGCTGCTGTAGACTGATTTCTTGGCGATCCTTCTCTCGAGCGATCAAGCAAAGAGGAGGACAATAGTACATCATGCGTTCTGGATCTGAAGTACAGGGATCCATCATCCCCAGCAGTTTATTTAGGTAATCTTGAAGTTAGTTTGAGAATTCCTTGTGTTCATTCTTCATTGATTTCCTTGATCTCTCTAATTGAAGCGTTCTGTTCAAACAACTATTTTAATTTCTATTTTTGACTGTCAAACGAAATTGGAAGAAATCAATCTTGATCGACAATTCATTTTGAACTCAGATCTCCTCACTCTTAATTTCTTCATGAACGATTGGATCCACTGTGTTTCTTCACAGATATGAGAGATCGTTAATGGAAAGAACACTGTGATCGAGTTGGTGTAGCTGAGATCAAGATAGGTGATCTGAGCTCCATGTTCACTCCCTGTTCCTTGGAAGTTAGGAATCATGCTTTATTCTAAAATTTTGTCGAATTTCTCAAATGTCTCATCTGTAGGTAGATTTAGTTTCAGTTCTTGGACTCAGGAACTCTTGATTCCGATTTCATTGAAAATTAGCAAGGTGAATGTCAATACAACCTTTGATTTTTGGGCCTGTGGTTCAGTGTAAATGATAATTGTTTGTTGTATTGATTGGTGTTCAGTGACAGGAAGTGTACTGTACAACCAGTGACTGATTCAAGGCTGCTATCAAGGTTGATTCTACTATATAAATCCTAATTCATGAGTAAATTGCATTTTATTATGTAATGTTGGATCAGTTGTTGATACACTACTTGTGAAGTTGAATCAAATGGAATGTCAGTCTAAACACTGATACCTATTTCGATGAGAATCTCAAGAAGTGGAGTATCGATGATTTAATGGCTTAAATAGAAATTAATAAGATAACCTAGGATAACCTAGGAGGACTGTATTAGTCTTATTGATATAGAGAAATCTTGATTTAGATTACTGAAAGATACTCATGCTAATTACATAAATAACTAATTAGTGCTACTAATTTGTAGTTAACTAGAGCAAATTCTTGAGAGTAGTCTATAGGAGAAGATGGGTGTGAACTGACTGGGTATGTCAACCCACCTATTGTTTAGCATATAATATAATTTCTGAACTATCTATGAAGACTGCAAACTTCTGAACCACTGAGTGACAGTATTGCTCTTATGGTAGTACTTGGTAGGGGACATTCAATTCCTTGATTGCTTCTACCTGCTGCATTAAGAGAAGTAGTGACATAGGTAGAGTTATTTATGTAACAGCATTGCTCTTATCTCAGTATTGTGGGGACAGAGTAGTCTGTGGGTAGACTCTACTGGAACATGATGTCAGTACTCGGGTTCACAAGTCTGGAGCAGAGTTCAGGATTTAGTTATGAGTTCTAGACCAAATTGTATCTGCATAACTTAGGACTGAACCCCCTTTATTATAACTGATTGCTTTTTAGCTCTTTTGACTTAACAATAGTGAGGCTAGTGGTGATGTTTAGATTATCCATGCTTGTTCCCTGGAAAACAAATAGGACAGTTGAGTTTTGATAACTTTGGCATATTTTGGCTAACAGTTTAAGCTATCAACTGAGACTGGTTGCATCACTGCAATTGACAATATATCAATCTTTCCAAGACTGATTTGTTTCCTTAAACCTGAGAATTTACTTGCTATTGACAGTTAGACTGATATCTGAATGCATATTGGACTGAGATAGGATGGTACATTGGACTGAACCACAGGACTGATTATGTCCTGCTATTGGGCTGAACCTTATTGGGATAAACCTGTTAAGAGACTGATTATTGGCAGTATCCTAATTAGGACTGAGGTGACTTGGAAATTGAATTGGCAATTGTTCTCAGGATGGTTATTTAGCCCTGAAACAGGACAGAAGCAGTAGGAAAGATTTCAAAAATTATTCTGAGATTAAGTGTAGATGTCCTTACTATTTGATTCTATTGCAGACTTCAGGAGACCATTTTCAGTTGAATTGGACTATGGATAGAGATTGTAAAGTGGATTGAACTAGATCAGTCATAGGTTAGGGCTGAAGGTTATTAGTCCTAAGGTTGAATGAACCATGGAGATCAGTCCACAGGTGGACAGAAGAAGGACCTGGACTGTATTGTTCAGCCCTAGGTTAGACTGAACTTGGAATGATATGGTGTCAACATTTACCAGACTGAATTGGGACTGGTGTGGGACTGAGATGAGACTGGAAGATAGACTAATTCGAATGCTATTAACCCTATTTTCAGTAGGGTTTACAAGTTGCATTATAAGTTCAGTTCCTTTATAATCTCCAGGTAATAGTGAGTCATGGTGAGAGTAGAGTGCAGGATTGAGTATCTTTGTAGACTGTCAATTCCTTATAGCCGGGCACTTAGGTTTTCAGTGCATATTAGGGTATGGATAGCTCAATGCCTTGATCAATTTAATTACCTTTTATTAATCTTGTCTAAATAATATTCATGTTACCTATGAATATTGCATTACATATTAATGTTTTAGAGTGGATAGTTAGACTCTGAACTTGTGAGTCAAACCAATTGGATTTGGGTTTCAAGTTCATTGTCTAAGTGTAACTAAAATATTAATAAGTGAAATTATGAGATTGGTGATAGATTGCTTCATGTTTAGATCATAATTAGATATTGTCTTATTTTATAGAGGTAGTTTTAGAGTTGGCAAGTTAAAACCAAGGATTATGTTTAGTGACCTTCTAGACTAGAAATATATACCTATATCTGTTAACTTAAATATTGTAAATCATCACAGGAGGATATCCAGCTTCCTTGATTACCAGTACTTTTCTGAAACTAGGCAAGTACTTTTCTACGGTTTTTTGCATTTACATTCTTGTACTCTTTCTTGTAACACGTCATGGCACGACATCATGTACTCCTGTACTCTTGTTCTAGTACTTATTAGTGTCGGGTGGGGAAATACACAAGCCATGTGACCAATCCCGGTTACTATACCCATGTGCCTAGCTGAGGCCTCGCATCGTGCACGCGGGCCCTAAGTCGTACCATATTCATGTACTCCTGTGCATGCTCTTGTACTCACCCCAGTCGGTCACATGGACTAGATGTATTTCGATATTATGCACTTATCATGTCTGGTACTTCAGGATTATAGTTTCATTTCTGTACTTTACATGTTCCTGTACTTTACATTCATGTACTATAGTTCCTGTACTTGTTTCCTGTACTACTTTCCTGTACTTTCATGTTCATTCCTGTATTTCATTTTCTTGTACTCCTGTACTAAGTTCATGTCATGTTCATGTTTCATTACCTAGAACTGTACTTTGCTCCGCTCCTGAATAGGATATGTTGAGTTGGAGGCCCTTTGCGACACTTATTATGGCCGAGAGCCAGTTGATGCAGGAGAGCTAGCTGGAGTTGCTCTTGACTTAGAGGCTGCAGAAGCCTAGAGATTTACCATTATCACTTTACATTTTACCTTGTATTTTAGACTAGTCTATCTTTCATTTGGCTGGAATGTAATAAATTTTGAGACTTGTACTTTACTCTGGATTTGGGATATATTTATAGATGCTGTGATTTATACTTGTTCATGATTATCTGGTTAGAATTCCCTAGATTGGTACAGCTTACTTCGTCGTGTCTAATGATGAAGGCTGGGCGTGTCCGACTCGTGTCCGATTATTCGGGAGCGGGTCGTGACATGTTTTTAGTGGTGGCCCATACAGGTCTATCCTAAGAGTACCTAGGTATTAGAGTACTATTGGGGGACTTGATTTATACTAGGAAAACTTGAATCACAGCATAGGAAATCGGGTACATCGGGTATATATGGTTATTATAAAACATTTACTTTTTCTGGTAGGTTAGGTTTTTATCAATCATGAAGTTTTCTTTTTATTACAGGATAGTCACTACAAGGAAGACCGCAGATCAGCCTGGAGTTGCAGGCAGTTCGGATCAGGTCGCACCAGACGTTCCAGCAGATCAGCTTCCACTACCGCCTTCGATCTTTCCGCCGCTACCCTCGACGATGATGTTTGACGGTGCTCAGGTGATGGCGATGTTCCAGCAGTTTATGGAGGCCCAGAATCACCAGGCTGCGCAGTTCAGAGAGGCTCAGAGTCAGCAGGCCGCACAGTTCAGAGCGACCGTCATCGACGCACTCAGGAATCGAGAGACGGCAGCACCGACACCAGTAGCACCTCCAGCACCACGAGCACCGAGACCAACGACGGCCAAAGAATACTAGAACCTATGCCCGATGGACTTCTAGGGCAACGAAGGGATCGTCTATGCAGACGAATGGCTGGAGAATGCAGAGAGGACCTTAAAGATGGCACAGATTTCGGATAACCTGAAGGTGGAGGTGGCTAGTATGCGACTCTTCGATTTGGCCAGAGCTTGGTACCGGAAGGAGCCCCAGTTGGCAGAGCCTCGGGTGTCTTGGGCAGATTTCAAAACTCTGTTCAAGGAGAAGTTTTTCCCAGATGTGGAGCGGGATGAGCTGAGGATGCAGTTCGAGATGCTGCAGCAGGGGACTATGATGGTAGTACATTACACTTCAGAGTTTACTAGACTCAGCAGGTTCGCGGAGAACCTAGTCAGAGCGCCGAAGGACAGAGCTTGGAGATTCAAGAAGGGTCTCACCATGTAGCTGCGACACGCGGTGGTGATTAGTCAGATGATGACCTATGCGAGCATCCTCAAGATTGCTCAGGCTGTAGATAAAGAGGTAGATCCGAAGCTGAAGAGGGATTGGGACGTGGGCAGCAGCAGTTTCCAGGCACCAACGAAGAGGGTTCAGACTCAGATTCAGGCAAGGCCACAGCAGCCGATATAACAGAATCACCGTCCAGCCAGAGCTCCTGCACGTCAGCATTAGAGACAACAGCAGACAGTTACTTGCACATTATGTTACCGGCTGGGACACCGCTTCGACGAGTGCTGTAAGAGGCTCGGGCTCTGTTTATTCTGCGGATCAGACGCACACCAGATGAGGGACTGCCCATAGGCTGCGGCTAGACTGATAGGAGGACCTAGAGGAGCTGGAGGACCACCACCTGTACCACCAAGAGCTCTACCAGCTGTACCACAGAGAGGACCAGCTTTATCCATTCAACAGCAGCAGTTTGCACAGTGTCAGCAGAGGAGAGGACCACAGCAGGGACGTGCTTACATCATGGATGCAGTTGAGGAGGACGAGGCAGTACCAGATGTGATCACAAGTTCTATACTCTTACATTCTTTCCCTTCCATTGTATGGTTTGATTCTGGAGCCACATATAGCTTTGTATCATATGAGTTTCTACATAGACACGACTTCACACCCAAGCCCACTAGGATGAACTGTTGGATTATGACAGGAGGAGGGGTAGTGCCAGTGAGTAAGATGGTGGATTGCCCTATCACTATAGCTGGGAGGGCGATTAGGGCTCGACTTCTGGTGATACCATTGCCCGGATTTGATATAGTCCTCGGTATCGACTGGATGAGCGAGCAGTTTCCCGTAATAGACTGCCATGAAGAGAAGGTAATTTTTAGCCCGCCGGGAGTTCCACTATTCGAGATCAGCAGACGAGTTGCAGAGAGGCCAGAGGGAGTCTATTTCGGAGCAGATACAGAAGACCAGGAGTTGTCGTATCCGCTGATTGCAGAGTATCTTGATGTCTTCCCCGACGAGTTGCCAGGATTGTCGCAAGATCGAGATGTGGAGTTCAGCATCGACCTATTGCCCAGATCAGTGCCGAAGTCCCAGCATTGCTACGGTTTTGTCCATTTACATTCTTGTACTCTTTCTTGTGACATGTCATGGCACGACATCATCTATTCCTGTACTCCTGTACTCTTGTTCTAGTACTTATTAGTGTCGGGTGGGGAAATATACTAGCCATGTAACCAATCCCGATTACTATACCCATGTGCCTAGCTTAGGTCTCGTATCGTGCACCCGGGTCCTAAGTCGTACCATATTCATGTACTCATGTGCATGCTCGTGTACTCATCCCAGCCGGTCACATGGACTAGATGTATTTCGATATTCTGCACTTATCATGTCTGGTACTTCAGGATTATAGTTTCATTCATGTACTTTACATGTTCCTGTACTTTTCATTCATGTACTATAGTTTCTGTACTTGTTTCCTGTACTACTTTCCTGTACTTTCATGTTCATTCCTGTATTTTATTTTCTTGTACTCATATACTCAGTTCATGTCATGTTCATGTTTCATTACCTAGAACTGTACTTTGCCCCGCTCCTGAATAGGATATGTTGCAGGTGAGTTGGAGGCCCTTTGCGACACTTATTATGGCCGAGAGCTAGTTGATGCAGGAGAGCTAGCTGGAGTTGCTCTTGACTTAGAGGCTGCAGAAGCCTAGAGATTTACCATTATCACTTTACATTTTACTTTGTATTTGAGACTAGTCTATCTTTCATTTGGCTGGAATGTAATAAATTTTGAGACTTATACTTTACTCTGAATTTGGGATACATTTATAGATGCTGTGATTTCATACTTGTTCATGATTATCTGGTTAGAATTCCCTAGATTGGTAAAGCTTACTTCGTCGTGTCTAACGACGAAGGCTGGGCGTGTCCGACTCGTGTCCGATTATTTGGGAGCGGGTCGTGACATATTTTTAGTGGTGGCCCATACAGGTCTATCCTAAGAGTACCTAGGAATTAGAGTACTATTGGGGGACTTGATTTATACTAGGGAAACTTGAATCACAGTATAGGAAATCGGGTACATCGGGTATATATGGTTATTATAAAACATTTACATTTTCTGGTAGGTTAGGTTTTTATCAATCATAAAGTTTTCTTTCTATTACAGGATGGTCACTACGAGGAAGACCACAGATCATCCTGGAGTTGCAGGCAGTTCGGATCAGGCCGCACCAGACGTTCCAGCAGATCAGCTTCCACCACCGCCTCCGATCTTTCCGCCGCTACCCTCGATGATGATGTTTGACGGCGCTCAGGTGATAGCGATGTTCCAGCAGTTTATGGACGCCCAGAATTACCAGGCTGCGCAGTTCAGAGAGGCTCAGAGTCAGCAGGCCGCACAGTTCAGAGCGACCATCGTCGACGCACTCAGGACTCGAGAGACGGCAGCACCGGCACCAGTAGCACCTCCAGCACCACGAGCACCGAGACCAGGGATGGCCAAAGAATACCAGAACCTAAGCCCGATGGACTTTTAGGGCAACGAGGGGATCATCTATGCAGACGAATGGCTGGAGAATGCAGAGAGGATCTTGAATATGGCACAGATTTCGGATAACCTGAAGGTGGAGGTGGCTAGTATGCGACTCTTCGATTTGGCCAGAGCTTGGTACCGGAAGGAGCCCCAGTTGGCAGAGCCTAGGGTGTCTTGGGCAGATTTCAAAACTCTGTTCAAGGAGAAATTTTTCCTAGATGTGGAGCGGGATGAGCTGAGGATGCAGTTCGAGACACTGCAGCAGGGGACTATGACGGTAGTACAGTACACTTCAGAGTTTACTAGACTCAGCAGGTTCGCGGAGAACCTAGTCAGAGCGCCGAAGGACAGAGCTAGGAGATTCAAGAAGGGTCTTACCTTGGAGCTGCGACATGCGGTGGTGATTAGTCAGACGACGACCTATGCGAGCATCCTCAAGATTGCTCAGGCTGTAGATAAGGAGGCAGATCCGAAGCTGAAGAGGGATCGGGACATGGACAGCAGCAGTTTTCAGGCACCAGCGAAGAGGGTTCAGACTCAGATTTAGGCAAGGCCACAGCAGCCGACACAACAGCATCACCGTCCAGCCAGAGCTCCTGTACATCAGCATCAGAGACAGCAGCAGGCAGTTACTTGCACATTCTGTTACCGGTCGGGATACCGCTTTGACGAGTGCCGTAAGAGGCTCGGGCTCTGTTTATTCTGTGGATCAGACGCACACTAGATAAGGGACTGCCCACAGGCTGCGACTAGACTGACAGGAGGACCTAGAGGAGGTGGAGGACCACCACCTGTACCATCCAGAGCTCTACCAGCTGTACCACAGAGAGGACCAGCTTTACCCATTCAGCAGCAGCAGTTTGCACAGCGTCAGTAGAGGGGAGGACCACAGTAGGGACGTGCTTACGTCATGGATACAATTGAGGAGGACGAGGCAGTACCAGATATGATCATAGGTTCTATACTCTTACATTCTTTTCCTGCCATTGCATGGTTTGATTTTGGAGCCACATATAGCTTTGTTTCATATGAGTTTCTACATAGACACGGCTTCACACCTAAGCCCACTAGGAGGAACTGTCGGATTATGACAGGAGGAGGGGTAGTGCCAGTGAGTAAGATGGTGGATTACCCTATCACTATAGCTGGGAGGGAGATTAGGGCTCGACTTCTGTTTGCCATTGATTGTAAAAGTACAGAACAATTATCGGAGGACTGAACTTAGACTCACAATACAAACTCGCTCGTACAAAGAAAGCCTAGGGACGAAAACCTAGGTACAGCAGTCTAAGTACGATTGTTTATTTTAGATTCTGGGGGGTGACGATAGAGGCTCGGGAAAGCGACGGCCGCTCTGCCTTACTCCTTGGATGATCGGTACGCAGCCTTGACTCGGGGAAGATCTGCTTGGTCAATGACGAAGAAATGCCTTCTTGCTCTCTCTCTGATTGCTCTCCTGGCTTCTCTCTCTCTGTGTATATTCTCTCTCTGACTATGGGGGAAGTCTCTCTGTGTATACGTATTCTTCTCTGGCTTCTTTTTTTTGTATATCTCTCTATATCTCACAAGGGAATAGCACCTTGCTATTTATAATAGTGGGATATGATCACTAGGGTTGCCAATGATTAGCTCTTGGAGATGGCGGCGGCCTGGGGATTGATCAATCCAGGCCGTTCGTTTCTGATTGTGACGAATCAGAACCATTAAGGGTAGATTATACCAAATCCCCATTAGCAATTAATGCTGATTGGCATAAATCTTCCTTATAATGATTCTCTCATATCTGCGAATAAATCAAATTTATTCTCCTGCCACGTGCCCAGATCATTGGGATTCGACCCGATCTTGGATTGTCATAAATCTGGAAGATTGATCGGCTGAGGACACGTGTCTTGAGAGCCAATGGTGAGACTGGAACCGCATGCAGATTGGGCCGCATGAGATTTGGGCCGCATGAATTTTAGGCCGCATAAGACTTGGGACACGTGTCAGGGCTGTCTGGGCAGTGGCCCCCTCCTTCAGACTTCTAAACCATATGATGAGCCGCATGAACCGCATAATGGTGTGTCTGCTTGAGCCGCATGGGCATGATCTTCTTGAGCCGCATAGGGATGATTCCACTCGAGCCGCATGGGACAGCTTCACTCTGAACCGCATGGGAAGTCTTCACTTCGAGCCGCATAAGCACACCCACGTGGCAGGGCCACGTGGCATTTTGTTGTTCTCGGGGGATCGTGTCAGAGATTTCTTTCTCTTCCCTAGAGATTCATCATCATGACAGAGTCATAATTACCTGCTTTGGTGTCAGGTCTGTCAACTTTTCAGAGGGGTCAGCCGTCAAAGCAATTAATGTAGCATGGATCGGAGGGGAGCACCGTCACGCCACGTGTCTTCTGAGCCGCATGGAATGCCTCCGGCCGCATAGCTCCTTATGCCGCGTGACTCCCTGAGCCGCATGCATTTTCTGAGCCGCATGGGTCTTTCTTGGCCGCATGAGTCAATTTCTTTAGTATTTTCCATGCTTCTACAGGACCCCCTTCAAAGTTTTCAATTTGTAAAATTGAAATACTTTGAATAAGAAGCATGGCCGTGCTCTTCTAACCGCATATGAAACCCTGATCGCATAGAGATCTTGGCCGCATAGATTGTTCAGCCGCCTAGCTTCTCGCCACGCCATTATGTCATGCATGCAAACCTTTTTGGGGCAGGATCCTAGGAGTTTCTGACCTCTAAATAACTAGTCAGTATCGATAGCCGAAGAGTCGACTACTTTGTACGAAGCGTCGGTCTTGGTCCTCCTTTCTCTATAAATGGAAGGGTATTTAGAAGGATTTCTCTCTTAGACTCTTTCTGATTAAGATTTCTGTCTTGCTTTCTTCTTCCAACTGACAAACCACGATGGCACCTAGGGCTTCCAAGGCAGTAAAGAAGGTTGTGGCTAGGAGCAGGAAGTCAGCTTTGTCTTCAATTGCCGCACCTTCCGTTCGTCTTGATGTTCATGTTGTCGTCGAAGGTAAGGACTGTACGGAAGATTGGGTGCTCTGAAACCCTAAAAGATGCTGCTCTGCTGTATTGCTTCGTGCATAATCATTTTGATGCGAGCTTTTTAGATTACGTGGTCCGCATACACATCCTATGAGCCGCATGGAATATATTCCATGCCCAAGCCACATAAGAGTTGTCTTTAAACGAGCTGCATGAACACTTCTGAATATCTTCTGACTGTTTTCATCATTTCTCATCACTTTTTTCCGTTTTTTGGTTCTTATAGTGTCTCCACCGAGTGCCGATATTGCAGTGGTAGAGGATCCGTCGCTCCCTGGCGTCAATCAGGGGCCTTCCTCTGTTAAGAAGGAGACAATGAAAGAAGAATCGGAGCCTGAGAGGGACGACGTCCTCCCCACTGTCGAGACTGCTGAGGGTGACACCACTGGGAATCCTGATTCTCCCATTCTGGACGAGGATCTTCCTCAGTTGCACCCTTCATACGTAATGTGGTTGAAGGAGTTGTATACGTATTTTTGTAACTAGGGGTTTGAGGTGTCTTGTCTGTAATGAAGAACTTTCCTGTAACCGTGTGGATGTAACTGATTTCTGACTGAATGGAATATATATTTGCTTCACTCTTTTGCTTTGTAATAATCCTTTTATCGGGTCATTTTGCGTGGACCCATTGTCCCTAACATACCCTGGTTTTGGATACAGATAATAAGTTTAAAAGAAAGGAACCAATCATACTGACTCAGAGGTGCTGAGGATATGGCAAGCATGAGGGTCTCTTTGACAGGGGGGTACATAGAACAACTCAGAGGTAATAAGGACATGGAAGTTCTATGTAGGGGTGATTTGTATTTGGCGGAAGTGGAACGACTCAGAGGTAATGAGGACATGGCCATTTTGGAAATTTGTGGATCGATTACCCTTTTTGTGCACTGGGAGTGTGGGTATTAGATCACGAGGGGGGATCTCCTTCGGGAAGGAGGTTCAGAGGTATGATCATACATAACTTCCTACCTGAAAGAGTGATCGGGATGTGAGTTCAGAGGCACAATCGGGTACATAACTCGACAATATATGAATGTTGGAATCAAAGTATAAGTTCAGAGGTACCAGCAGGTACATGACTTGGGAATTTGGGATATGAGTTCAGCGGTACAAGAGGGTACGTGACTCAATAAGTTGGAAAATTAGGGGGTTGAGTTCAGTGGTACCAGCGGGCACATAACTCGAAACTCTGGAAAATGTTGTTTAAACATAGTATTTCTTTAGGAACTTGCCGTTGACGGGCAACATGAGCAAGTCTCCGTTCTGCTTGGCGAGGCGGTAAGCACCATTGGAGAACACGGCCTCGATGATAAATGGGCCTTTTCATTTTGGCTGGAACTTGCCGGTGGTCTTGTGAGTCATGACCATTGGCCTCCTGACTGCCAAAACAAGATCGCCCACTTGGAATGTTCTGACTTTGACCTTTTTGTTGAAGGCTCCTGAGATGCGTGCTTGGTATAATTCGATCCTTTGCTGAGCTAGAAGGCGTTTTTTATCTAAGGCCTCTAACTCTTGTAGTCGACGTCGGTAGTTATCATCCGTTGTCAATTGATAAGCGAGGGCGACTCGGAGTGAGGGAATCTGAGTCTCTAATGGGAGAACTGCCTCACTCCCGTACACCAGAGAGAATAGTGTATTCCCGGTGGCTGTTCGAACCGTGGTGCGATAAGCCCATAAGCACTCGCCGAGCTTCTCGTTCTAGTCGCATTTGTTAGAGGAGACAAATTTCTTGAGGAGTTTAATGATTGTTTTGTTGAATGCCTCTGCTAACCCGTTTGCTGCCGGGTTGTATGGTGTCGAAGCGACATTCTGAATACGGTATTTGTCGCAGAATCGGTAGAATGCGTGGCTTATAAACTGCGGACCATTATCATGGATGATCCTTCGGGGCAGTCCAAAGCGGTAGATGACGTGGTGCTTCAGGAAGCTGATTACGTTCGAAGTCTTGACTTCGGCGAGTGGGACAGCTTCTGCCCACTTTGAGAAGTAATCAGTGATCGCAAGTATGAAGCGATGTCCTCGGGAGGAAGGTGGGGTGATTGGACCAATAATATCCATTCTCCATGCTTCGAATGGCCAGGACGCCACTGTCGGATGTAGAAATTCGGATGGTTGGTGAATGAAGTCTGCGTGGACTTGGCAGGCCTTGCATTTTCGGGCATAATCTATTGCATCAGCCACCATCGTGGGCCAGTAGTAGCCCATCCGGCGAAGGCGGTCTTGCAGCTTAGGGCCAGGCTGATGGGCCCCGCAGACACCGTCATGAGCCTCTCGTACGGCTTCTTTAGCTTCTGCGTTCGACAAGCACCGAAGTAGTAATCCGTCGTAGGAGCGGCGATACAGCATTTTCGTCTCTGTATCGTAGAAGAATCTGAGAGAACGCCGTCTGATAGAAGTAGCCTCCTTCGGGTTCTCGGGCAGGATGTCGTAGACCACGAAGTCTATGAATGGTTGTCTCCAGTCTGGCGCTTCGTCGATCATCTGAGCAGAATAACTCGCCATGGCTTGAACATTGTTCTTGGGGCAGACCAGCTCATGGCCGATTATATCGACCGAATGATGAGAGTGGTTTGGCACTGCTAGGGAAGCAGCCAGGCCTGCTAGGGCATCAGCTTCGATATTTTGGAGTCTGGGGACGTGTTCGATGAAGAATCCCTCGAATGATGAGATAATGTTGATCGCTATTTGGTGGTAGGGGATCATGTCTTCATGGCGGACTTCGTACGTCTCCCGAATCTGGTTGACGATTAATTGTGAATCGTCGTATGCTTCAAGGTATTCTACCCCCAGTTCTCTTGCGAGTTGGAGGCCAATGACTAAAGCATTGTACTCGGCCACATTGTTAGAGCAGGGTTCCGTGAGAGAGTAGGCGCGATTGATCACTAGCCCGGTAGGAGAGACCAATACTACTCCGACTCCGACGACGATGTTTCCCTTGGGTCCGGTTCTTGAAGCGCCATCGAAGAACATCCGCCATATGTTATCGTGGGTGGTTGTATTTGAATCGGCAACCTCATCTGGGATTTCTTCGTATATTCTGGATGATTCCGATCCTGGATGGGCCGCCAAAAAGTCTGCCAGGGCTTAACCTTTGACAGTCTTCTGCGGGACGAAGATCATATGATAGGGGGACAGCAATATCGCCCATGTAGCGAGGCGGGAGCTGAGTGCCCCTGGTTTGGTTATGAGGACCCTGAGAGGGTTGATTCGTGAGATCACATGTATGGTTTGCCCCGTGACATAGTGCCGCGTCTTTTGAATGGCGAATACCAGGGCGAGGCATTCTTTCTCCACAGCGGTGTATCGGTGTTCGGGCCCGACCATCATTCGGCTGAGGTAGTAAATGGTCTGCTCGTGGCCTGCGTCATTGTTTTGTGCCAGCAGGGCACCGAGGGAGTGTTCCATTGCTCGTACATAGAGCAGGAATGGTTTTCCAGGGACCGGGGCCACCAGGACTGGAGGATTTGATAAATATTCTTTGATGTCATCGAAAGCGCGCTGGCATTCCTCGTCCCATACGAATGAGACTCCCTTCTTCATGAGGTGGGTGAACGGTCGGCATCGCCCGGAGAGGTTGGAAATGAACCTCCTGATATAAGCTAGCCTCCCTTGGAGGCCTCTAAGTTCACGGAGATTTCTCGGGGGACCCATCTCCATGATTGTCCTCGTTTTCTCGGGGTCTACATGGATACCCCGTGCAGTGATGATGAAGCCCAAGAACTTCCCGCTGGATACGCCCAAGAACGATTTTGTAGGGTTCATCTTTAGATTGTGGGCTCGTATTAAGTTGAACACCGTTCTCAGGTCTTGCAGATGATCCTCCTTACAGCGACTCTTGATGGCGATGTCGTCGACATAGCATTCCACTGTCTTGTGCAAATGTTCTCTGAAAATGATACTCATGGCTCGCTGATATGTAGCGCCAGCATTCTTTAGACCGAATGGCATGACTGTGTAGCAGTATGTGCCAATCGGGGTTCGGAATGAAGTGTGCTTTTCGTCGTCGGGAGACATCTTGATTTGATTGTACCCCGAGAATCCATCCATGAATGACATACGTTCAAAGCCGCATGTATTGTCGATCATGATGTCTGTGATAGGAAGGGGAAATTCATCTTTGGGGCATGCCTCGTTCAGGTTGCGGAAGTCGATGCAGATTCGAATCTTCCCATTCTTCTTGAGGACGGGTACTATATTGGCGACCCAATCAGGATGTTGCTCTTTACGAATGAAGTCGCTGGCTATTAGCTTGTTGACTTCGGCTTCGATTGCGTCCATGATGCCTGGGCGGAAGCGTCGTTGTTGCTGCTTGACTGGCTTTGCATCTGGCCGTATATTGAGTTTGTGGAGAGCGATGTCAGGATTTAACCCCGGCATGTCTTCATAGCTCCAGGCGAACACATCAATGTATTCTCTGACAAGTTCTAACAGCGACTCTCGTTCTTCGTCAGTTAGGCTTTTACTGATAAAGATCGGTTTTGGAGAAGATTCGCTGCCGAGATCCACTTGTATGACTTCATCTTCAGTAGGAGGTTCTCTCAGTTCGAACCGCTTTTTCCATTGTGCGTCTAATTGCTGGGCCCATGGCTCTAGCTCAAGGATTTCGAAGATGTCTACGTCTTTCTCGTAAGCGTCGGTGAATGCCATATTGACTGACATGACTTGTCTGAACACATCTCCGATGCTGGTATCTGAGTCGGAAGTCGGTGATCCGGTTGAATGTGACTGCCATTCGCATTCTTCATCTGAGCTTTCAGGGGTCGTAGTAGGCGTTACATACCCTAAACCGCATCGGGTTTTGTTATAGTAGTTCCGTGGTTTGCCCGCCGGGGCTGGCGTCTTCAAAGGTAATCGTCGTCCAGTGCCGTAGTTCAGTCCTGGCGTTGTCTCTAGATCATACCCCTGTTTCTGCATGAGATATTTGGATTGAGGGCTATAGAGATACAGAGACAGTCTTCCAGCATCTGACCCGAAGTCGACTTCTTTCATGGCGAGGGGATGCGGGTTGTTCGTCCGGCCGAAGATGATTGGGTGGTCCCCTCCCTCGATTATTCGGTAAACATCTTCTACTGGAGTAAGTTGGATAGCGGTGTACACATTTGTCACCCGTGTATGTAGGTGAGTGCCTATACCGTGTTCCATAGCATACATTGTACATAGCTTATTGAGCTCGGTGTAGTTCAAAGATAACCCTTTATTGATGAAGTAAGGTATCTTTTCTAGAGGGATTACATTATCTACGGAGGGAGCGTCAGTGTGGGTAGCCACATACTTGGCTAGCTCTGGTTCCTCTTCGGCTACCCCCTGTGTGAATGAAGATTGAGAGGGCGTCCTAGTCAGCTTGATCTTCAGAGGCTCAACTGACGGAGCGGAGCGTGGGGTTGTTGGTAGACTAGCAACCCCCAGTCTGGCACTTGATGTGGAGCGAGGGGTGGCTGGTTCGCTTGAAGTATCAGACCTCGTATCGGGGTGACGACCTTTCTTAGGCAGGCGTATCGTCAGAGGTCTATCGGAGGGATTGAGCTTCTCTGTTTGGGATTGACCGACTCTCGGCAATCTGATGGTAAGTGGCCCTGTCGTGGGTCTCGGTACCTGGCCGGACCTTGGCAGCCGAATTCTCAACTGCTCTTCCTGTGCCGAGAGGCTGATCGCGTCCTTACGCAGCGTGGCTGTAAGGGGTACGGAATTGCCTGGTTTGCGAGCCTGGAGGTGGATTGTCAGAGGTTCTTCTGATCCCGTGGTTGCTTCAACATTAGTTTGTTTATTTCCTCCTTCAAGGTGCCTCTTCGACTTTTCGTATAGGCAGGAGTCCGAGTAATAAGATTCGACCCCTTTGAAGGGATCGATGTCAGCAATTTATGTCCTCACGAAGCCGTGCTTGTCGACATATTTGAAGAATTGGTGTAGCATGGAAGGCACGATCATGTAATCGTGTATCCAAGGGCGCCCCAAAAGGATGTTGTATGAAGTGTCGGCATCTATGACGTAGCAAGTGACTTATGATTGGAGATTACCAATCTAACATTTCAGACGGATCTTCCCGATTGGGTAGCTCCTGCCCGAATTGAACCCGCTGATGGCGGTGTTTGTAGGGGTCAGGCGATGCATCGGGATGCGAAGATGATGCAGTAGTCCTTTTGGAATGATGCTTATGGAAGACCCAGGGTCAATGTGCATCCGGTCCACCTTTACATCGCCGATGTAGCCTGTGTAGTATAATGGGCGATCGTGTAGATTAGTCTTGATGAGCATGTCTTGTGGAGTGAAGACGATGTTGGGCATTGCTTCCGTACAGGCACTGTCTTGGAGATCTGCGGGCTGATTTTCTCCCGTGAGGTTGACCTGAGCCAGGTACGCGTCGGCATTTTGAAGTGCATCGCTCAAGGCTGTGCGGACATCCTTCGAGAGACTCAGGAGTTCATATAAGGACAATTTGGCCGGTGTATTGGCCAATTGCGACAAGATGTCGAAGTTGTAGGGCCTCTCCAGCCCCTGAGATGTTTCCTTTCGGAGGGATTTGTCGAAGCAAGTCTCCTTCGGCCTAGGCTTGTCGGTCGTCGAAGGCTGAGCCGGTCCCGGAGCATCCGTGGTAATGGGCGGATGATCATCAGTCGAGTTTTCAGCCACAGGATGAGATTGTGCTCCGGATCGAGTAACAACGGCCGTGACTTCCTCTTCATCTGCTGAGGTGGTACGGCAGGATCTGACTTTTCCACTTTTCTTTTTAGAAGATGGAGTGGACTGAGTTACCTCGTAGACTAGGTCCGGATGGACCCACATGATTTTCCCTCGTGATGTGGTGAGGGGTACTAGACCAGCAGCTTGAGCAGGCGGGAGATTAACAATCTCCATCGTTGCCAGAGGGATGGGTATAACCCCATCCTGGGTCTCTGTTGGAGGGAAGCTGCCGAATTGTACGGACACCATGTTGGCTGCCACGGTTACCTCCTCGAAATCGATGGCCAGAGCGTTCGAATCGATGAGGTTCTGGATATATCGTTTCAGTTGGTAGCAGTCGTGCGTAGCATGGTGGACGTAGCGGTGGTAATGGCAGAACTTTGGGTTCTCCAGATCAGCCGGTCGAGGCTTCCGTCTTGGTGGAGGAAGCTGAATCCTATCTCCTTGTATGAGCATGTCCAAGATAGGCTTGACGTGACTGTCTTCAAAAGAGTAAGTGATTTGAGGCCATTGTTTGTCCGCAGGTTGCGACTCAGGCTTCTGGGCTGTATCGGCCACCATAGCCTGCTTGCCTCTGTTGTCCCGATTGTTGGAGGGGCTACCCCCATTGTCGTTGGTGGTGCTGGGATGCTTGCTCTTGTTCTCTCCTTCTGAGATATGTAATCCCAGTTGGCGAGCCTTCTTTAATCGTTCTTCGGCACTTGTAGCACTAATGATAAAAGCCTTCCAGTCCTTGAATTGACTCTCGCCCATCCAGAGACTGATTGTTGGGAGTAGTCTCTTTCGGCAAATTTCGATCAAGGAGGAGTCTGGGTTGCCAGATGGTAACTTTATTGCGGTTTGACGAAACCGCTCAATGTAATTCCTCGTCAGCTCTTTCTCTCCTTGAATGACGTCCATGAGGGTAGACATCGTGATGTCCTGCCCTACCTCATAGAACCTCTCCATGAACAGGCGTTTGAAGCCAGCGAAGGAATGGATGCAATTGTCCGGCAGGTTGCGGTACCAATCGAAGGCGACTCCTTCCAATGCCCCAATGAATAACCGTGACAGGATAGCGTCATCATAGGGCAGATGGTCGGTAGTGACCTCGAAGTAAGTGATGTACCGACTTGCTGAGGTCTTGCCATCATAGGGGTTGATATTGAACGGCTTATATCTTGGTAGGAATGGAACATCCCTCTATTCAGCAGGATATGGTTGCCGTATTCTGAAGTCTTGAGAGTTTTCTCTGGCGTGGAATATGGCTCGGAGCTCTTGAACTTCTCTCCTTACTTCTCGGGTCTCATCTGTCGCAGTCGGAGCTGTTACTTCGGGAGGATTATTGCCCGGGTTCGGTGCCGCCGAATTTGAATCTACGTTGATTGGGGGACCCGTGCTTGTCTGGCCAAGTGTCACCCCCTGCAGATTAGGAAGCGCCGCTTTGATCTCGTCTACAGACTTGACCAAGGCGTACAATATGGCCTCCAAAGTGTCGATGTGCTGGCGATCACCGGAACCGCCTTGATTGCTGTCTGTCATGAACACCGTCTTCACATGAGGAGTGACGGAAGGAGTGGTGGAGGATGTACCCTCCGAGTCGTACCCGTGCATCGAGAAATCATCAGGATATGTGGGGATGTTCTCTTCAGGTTCAGACTCGGAAGGAACACTACCCCCAGCTTCGGAGCTTGCTTCGTCTAGGATGTCCTTGGGGACGTCGGTATCTGTTGTATCCGTCGGAGGATTTACTTCCTCCAGTCCGTATTCCTGGAATGTCGGATTATCGTGGATGTTTGGAGGAGTGCTACCCCCAGTTCCGACGACCCCCAATGTTGCAGACGACGAACTTCCTACTGCAGCAGTTTTCGTCTTCGAACGGGTGTGTTGAAATACTCCAGTGGAGGATAACCCTTTAGACGACGGTTTCTTAGCTGCAGTAGTTGACACCTTTGGGCTGAAGATGCTCGTTTTCTTCCCTCTTCCCTTGGCGAGAACTTTTTGCGCGGACTTATAGGAGACAACAGGAGGTGCCTCGTCTTTTGAGCTCGAGTGATGTAGTCTTTGGAAGACGGATGGTCGGTCTTCCGTCACCGCCGCGTTGCTGCAACAGCAGTTGACGATGATCTGGGTGCATTGATGTCCGTGTGAGGGCTCTTTACACCCCGAAGCTCCTTCTCTTTCCTTGCATTTGTGGAGGATAACCTCACGCAGGTCAGAGGAACCACTTTGTCTGTTTGCCGCCAGGGGCTGGACTTGAGTGGTTTTATACAACTTCCCATCAGAGGCCCGCGTGATAATCAGCGGGACGCCCCGATAGTCAGAGGTTGGGGCAGTCGTCTGGACTTGATGAGCCCGCGCTGCCCTAGACTTCCTCCTTTTAGCACTTGTGGGTGCGTAATAGGAGGAGTCTAAGTCGAATACCACAGATTCTGGATTATCATCCAGAGAATGATCAAAGTCAGGACCGCATGAGAGCCGGTCGAAGACTGATCGAGAGAAGCGTGGGACGGATGCTATACGGCTAGCATTGGGTACCGTGCAGGCTGTCTGCATGCGGCTGTCTTTTGTTGTAGGATGAGTCTTTATGCGGTTAGGAGTCACGACCGTGCAGGCTGATCGCATGCGGTTGGCATCTGTGGTCGCATGGGTTTTTTACAAGCAATTGACTTTAATAGCTGTATGAGTCTTATCTGTGCGGTTGGCAACTGTAGCCGCATAAGTTATGCGGCTGACAGATGCGGCCGCATGAGTATTCTTTATGCGGTCGGCGGTTGTAGCCGCATGGGTTTTCTCCCTGCGGTTAATACTCTTCTGCGGCTCGGATCGCGTAGAGTTTCTCTTTGCCCCTGCAAGTCCAGCATCATAGTGTTTTCTTCTGCCGGACTTGGGGACAGCAGAGTTGTCTACGGTCTGAAGTGGGACCGCAGGGGAGTCTTTCTCGCCATCTTGAGCAATAGAGAGCACCTCATCAAGGGCTTGCGGAGGAACAAATGATTTTGGCCTCCACTCTTTGAGAGCCTTTATGGTGCGGGTGCGCTTCTGGACCGGGCCAGTGCTACCTTCAGAGAGCATCTCTCCGAACGCCTGTTGGTCGAAGCGTACGACCATCTTCTGTTGTGTAGAGCCAAGTTTGGCTGCGTCCGATTGCGTCACCAACTCCTCAACCGTGGAGAAGTTAGTCCCCAGCAGAGTCGCCATCGTGTTTGCCATTGATTGTAAAAGTACAGAACAATTATCGGAGGACTGAACTTAGACTCACAATACAAACTCGCTCGTACAAAGAAAGCCTAGGGACGAAAACCTAGGTACAGCAGTCTAAGTACGATTGTTTATTTTAGATTCTGGGGGGTGACGATAGAGGCTCGGGAAAGCGACGGTCGCTCTGCCTTACTCCTTGGACGATCGGTACGCAGCCTTGACTCGGGGAAGATCTGCTTGGTCGTTGAGGAAGAAATGCCTTCTTGCTCTCCCTCTGATTGCTCTCCTGGCTTCTCTCTCTCTGTGTATATTCTCTCTCTGACTATGGGGGAAGTCTCTCTGTGTATACGTATTCTTCTCTGGCTTCTTTTTTTGTATATTTCTCTATATCTCACAAGGGAATGGCACCTTGCTATTTATAATAGTGGGATATGATCGCTAGGGTTGCCAATGATTAGCTCTTGGAGATGGCGGCGGCCTGGGGATTGATCAATCCAGGCCGTTCGTTTCTGATTGTGACGAATCAGAACCATTAAGGGTAGATTACACCAAATCTCCATTAGCAATTAATGCTGATTGGCATAAATCTTCCTTATAATGATTCTCTCATATCTGCGAATAAATCAAATTTATTCTCCTGCCACGTGCCCCAGATCATTGGGATTCGACCCGATCTTGGATTACCATAAATCTTGGAGATTGATCGGCAGAGGACACGTGTCCTGAGAGCCAATGGTGAGACTGGAACCGCATGCAGATTGGGCCGCATGAGATTTGGGCCGCATGAATTTTGGGCCGCATAAGACTTGGGACACGTGTCAGGGCTGTCTGGGCAGTGGCCCCCTCCTTCAGACTTCTAAACCATATGATGAGCCGCATGAACCGCATAATGGTGTGTCTGCTTGAGCCGCATGGGCATGATCTTCTTGAGCCGCATAGGGATGATTCTACTCGAGCCGCATGGGACAGCTTCACTCTGAACCGCATGGGAAGTCTTCACTTCGAGCCGCATAAGCACACCCACGTGGCAGGGCCACGTGGCATTTTGTTGTTCTCGGGGGATCGTATCAGAGATTTCTTTCTCTTCCCTAGAGATTCATCATCATGACAGAGTCATAATTACCTGCTTTGGTGTCAGGTCTGTCAACTTTTCAGAGGGGTCAGCCGTCAAAGCAATTAATGCAGCATGGATCGGAGGGGAGCACCGTTACGCCACGTGTCTTCTGAGCCGCATGGAATGCCTCCGGCCGCATAGCTCCTTATGCCGCATGACTCCCTGAGCCGCATGCATTTTCTGAGCCGCATGGGTCTTTCTTGGCCGCATGAGTCAATTTCTTTAGTATTTTCCATGCTTCTACAACTTCTGGTGATGCCATTGCCCGGATTTGATATAGTCCTCGGCATCGACTGGATGAGCGAGCAGTTTGCCGTAATAGACTGCCATAAAGATAAGGTAATTTTCAGCCCGTCGGGAGTTCCACCGTTTGAGATCAGCAGACGAGTTGCAGAGAGGCCAGAAGGAGTCCATTTTGGAGCAGATGCAGAAGACCAGGAGTTGTCGCATCCGCTGATTGCAGAGTATCTTGATGTCTTCCCCGACGAGTTGCCAGGATTGTCGCCAGATCGAGATGTGGAGTTCAGCATCGACCTATTGCCCGGTCAGCACTGAAGTCCCAACATTGCTACAAGATCAACCCGAAGGAAGCTGTAGAGTTGAAGGCCCAGATTGATGAGCTGGAGGGCTAGGGTTTTATTCGGTCCAGTACTTCACACTGGGGAGCACCGGTACTCTTCGTGCCCAAGAAGGATGGGACTGTGAGGATGTGTATTGATTACCGTGCACTCAATAACATCACCATCAAGAATAAATACCCCTTATCGCGAATTGATGAGCTGTTTGACCAGCTTAGTAGAGCGAAGGTCTTTTCCAAGTTTGACCTTCGGTCGGGGTATCATCAGATGAAGGTTCGGGAGCAGGATATTTCGAAGACAGCTTTCAACACCCGATACGACCAGTATGAGTTCCTGGTGATGCCGTTCAGACTCACCAATGCCCTAGCTGTGTTTATGGACTTGATGAATAAAGTTTTTCATAAGTATCTGGACAAGTTTGTCGTAGTCTTCATTGACGACATTCTGATATATTCGAAGACCGAAGAGGAGCATGTGGAGCACCTGTGGATTGTGTTGGAGATTTTGCAGAATGAGAAGCTGTACGGAAAACTCTCAAAGTGTGAGTTTTTCTTGGACATAGTGGAGTTCCTAGGGCATGTGGTGACTGGAGAGAAGATTTCTGTGGATCCCAAGAAGATTGAAGCAGTTGAAGCATGGGTACCTTCCAAGTCAGTAGCAGAGATTCGTAGTTTTCTGGGTCTAGCAGGATACTACAGGAAGTTTGTGAAAGATTTTGCCAAGATCTCAGAGCCGATGACCAAGCTTACATGAAAGGACGAGGAGTTCATCTGGAGCGACGCCTGCCAGTCAGCATTTGAAGAATTGAAAAGAAGACTCACGACAGCACCAGTTCTAGCTTTGCCATCTGGATCGGAAGGATTCATCATCTACAGCGATGCTTCAGGAAAAGGCTTGGGATGTGTACTTGAGCAGAACAAGAAGGTCATTGCATATATTTCTAGACAATTGAGGCCTCATGATAAGAATTACCCCATACATGACTTGGAGCTTGCAACAGTCATTTTTGCTTGAAACTGTGAAAGCACTATTTGTATGGAGAGCGAGTGGACATCTTCAAGGACCATAAAAGTCTGAAGTATGTTTTCACTCAGAAGAAGCTAAATATGAGGCAGCGCAGATGGCTGGAACTCATGAAGGATTTCGACATCAATCTGCAGTACCACCCTGGAAAGGCGAATGTGGTAGCAGATGCTCTCAGTCGATATCCTGTTGCTATGTATCTCACTGTAGACCGGCATCTTTTGGAGGATCTTGAGAGCCTTGGGATTAAGATTGTTCTTCCGGGAGTTGGAGGACAGCTGATGCACATGCAGATACAGTCAGGACTGATAGAGAAGATCAAGGAGACCCAGTTTCTTGATGAGGGACTACGGTGTCTCAGAGGCCAGACAGAGGCCGGATTGCTTGATGACTTCACCATTGCAGAGGATGGATCTCTGAGGCACAGAACCCAGTTGTGTATGCCCAAAGATTTACGGGAGGAGGTAATGCGGGAGGCCCACCAGTCGCAGTATTCTATTCATCCTGGGTCTACCAAGATGTACAAGGATCTGCGAGAGTATGTTTGGTGGTATGGAATGAAGAGAAAGGTTGCCAGATTTGTTTCCAGATGCCTTGTGTGCCAGCAAGTTAAGGCGGAGCGTCAGAGACCAGCAGGACTACTCCAGCCTTTACCTATTCCGGAGTGGAAGTAGGAGCACATCACCATAGACTTCGTCTCTGGTTTACCGCGTACTCCCAGTGGCAAGGATGCTATTTGGGTTATCGTGGACAGACTGACGAAGTCTGCTCATTTCATTCCGTTCAAGGTAGGGCTGTCGACCGAGAAGCTTGCAGACCTCTACATGGGTCAGATTGTGAGAATTCATGGGGTGCCGTTGAGCATCATTTCAGACAGAGACATCCGCTTTACTTCATATTTCTGGAGGAGCCTACATTGAGCTTGGGGTCGCAGTTGAAGTTCAGTACTGCTTATCATCCACAGACGGACGGGCAGTCCGAGAGGACCATTCAGACACTGGAGGATATGCTGCGGGTTTGCGCACTTGATTTCGGCAGTTTGTGGGAGGATTATTTGTATCTAGTAGAGTTTGCCTATAACAACAGTTATCAGGCTAGCATCGAGATGACTCTATTTGAGGTGCTATATGGGCGGAGATGTCGCACGCCTTTATTTTGGGACGATGTTGGCGAGAGAGCTTTGCTTGGGCCAGAGATGGTGATAGACTCAGCTGAGAAATTTAGATTGATCAGAGAGCGTCTCCAAGTTATACAGGATCGGCAGAAGCACTGGGCGGACAGCAGCAGACGGCCACTGGAGTTCGCGGTTAGAGATAGTGTTCCTGAAGATCTCGCCGACTAGGGGCGTCATCAGATTTGGCAGAGACGGAAAGCTCAGTCCGAGGTACATCGGACCTTTCGACGTGATGGCACGGATTGGCGAGGTGGCATATCGACTAGCGCTTCCAGCCAGCTTGGCGGGGGTACACGACGTTTTCT
The DNA here is from genome assembly GCA_029216955.1 of Iris pallida. Taxonomy (NCBI): domain Eukaryota; kingdom Viridiplantae; phylum Streptophyta; class Magnoliopsida; order Asparagales; family Iridaceae; genus Iris; species Iris pallida. Next base: position 7,060,279 of record JANAVB010034616.1, on the reverse strand, counting down.
ACGTGTCCCAGCTTCGACGCTACATTCCAGATCCGAGCCATGTGGTGGAATACTCAGAGTTAGAGGTGGGTCCCAGCTTGACCTACGAGGAGCAGCCAGTGGAGATCCTTGATTGGAGGGAGAAGCGCCTGCGGAACCAGACTATTCCACTTGTCCGTGTCATGTGGAGACACCACTCTTCGGGAGAGTCCACATGGGAGCGCGAGGACGAGATGCGAGAGCGTTAACCCAGTTTATTTGTATGATTGTACTTCTGTGTTTAAGAAAAAATTTCCATTTCAATAAATACCTATATTTGGTAAGAATCATTGTGATTTCTGGGATTTAATAAAAAGTGTTATTTCTTGAAATTTCGGGGACAAAATTTTTTTTTAGGGGGGAAATTTGTAACATCATATTTTCAAATTGGTATTTTCCATAGAATTTATTTTTTTGTAAAAAGAAAGAAAGAAATATCATTAATTAGTTATTATATTTACTATTGTAGCTGACTAATTAATTTTACTTGGTTCATTTGGACTGAATTAGTAATGGGCTGTCCTGGCCCATAGACCATGGTTACTTGACAGCCTATTCTTCCAACTAAATTATTCTTCTTCCTTCTAGTTCTTCTCAAGAGGAATAGAATTTGAAATTCCTTTCTGATTGTTTCGATTAGGAAATTTGGGAATATTCTAAACTTTCCCTCTATTTTTTTAACTGCCTATTTAAACCACCCCATCCTCACTATTCTGTTACTCCTCTTCTTCACCCCTTCTTTTTATTTCAAGCTCTGAGAAGTTAGCAAGGGCGAAAATGCTTCTTTAGACTGATTTCTTGGCGATCCTTCTCTCGAGCGATCAAGCAAAGAGGAGGACAATAGTACATCACGTGTTCTGGATCTGAAGTACAGGGATCCATCATCCCCAACAGTTTATTTAGGTAATCTCGAAGTTAGTTTGAGAATTCCTTATGTTCATTCTTCATTGATTTCCTTGATCTCTCTAATTGAAGCGTTCTGTTCAAACAACTATTTTAATTTCTATTTTTGACTGTCAAACGAAATTGGAAGAAATCAATCTTGATCGACAATTCATTTTGAACTCAGATCTCCTTACTCTGAATTTTTTCATGAACGGATGGATCCAATGTGTTTCTTTACAGATCTGAGAGATCGTTAATGGGAAGAACACTGTGATCGATTTGGTGTAGCTGAGATCAAGATAGGTGATCTGAGCTCCCTGTTCACTCCCTGTTCTTTGAAAGCTAGAAATCATGTTTTATTCTAAAATTTTGTCGAATTTCTCAAATGTCTCATCTGTAGTTAGATTTAGTTTCAGTTCTTGGACTCAGGAACTCTTGATTCCGATTTCATTGAAGATTAGCAAGTTGAATGTCAATTCAACCTTTGATTTTGGGGCCTGTGGTTCAGTGTAAATGATAATTGTTTGTTGTATTGATTGGTGTTCAGTGACAGGAAGTGTCCTGTACAACCAGTAACTGATTCAAGGCTGCTATCAAGGTTGATTCTACTAGGTAAATCCTTATCCATGAGTAAATTGCATTTTATTATATAATGTAGGATCAGTTGTTGATACACTACTTGTGAAGTTGAATCAAATGGAATATCAGTCTAAACACTGATACCTATTTCGATGAGAATCTCAAGAAGTGGAGTATCGATGATTTAATGGCTTAAATAGAAATTGATAAGATAACCTAGGATAACCTAGGAGGACTGTATTAGTCTTATTGATATAGAGAAATCTTGATTTAGATCACTGAAAGATACTCATGCTAATTACATAAATAACTAATTAGTGCTACTAATTTATAGTTAACTAGAGCAAATTCTTGAGAGTAGACTATAGGTGAAGATGGGTGTGAACTGACTGGGTATGTCAACCCACCTATTGTTTAGCCTATAATATAATTTCTGAACTATCTATGAAGACTGCAAACTTCTGAACCACTGAGTGACAGTATTGCTCTTATGGTAGTACTTGGTAGGGGACATTCAATTCCTTGATTGCTTCTACCTGCTGCATTGAGAGAAGTACTGACATAGGTAGAGTTATTTCTATAACAGCATTGCTCTTATCTTAGTATTGTGGGGACAGAGTAGTCTGTGGGTAGACACTACTGGAACATGATGTTAGTACTCGGGTTCAAAAGTCTGGAGTAGAGTTCAGGATTTACTTATAAGTTCTAGACCAAATTGTATCTGCATAACTTAGGACTGAACCCCCTTTATTATAACTGATTGATTTTTAGCTCTTTTGACTTAACAATAGTGAGGCTAGTGGTGATGTTTAGATTATCCATGCTTGTTCCCTGGAAAACAAATAGGACAGTTGAGTTTTGATAACTTTGGCATATTTTGGCTAACAGTTTAAGCTATCAAGCCCTGTTTTCAGTAGGGTTTATAAGTTGCATTCCTAGGTTAGACTGAACTAGGTTAGACTGAACTAGGACTGATATGGTGTCAACATTTACCAGACTGAATTGGGACTGGTGTGGGACTGAGATGAGACTGGGAGATAGACTAATTCGAATGCTATTAAGCCATGTTTTCAGTAGGGTTCATAAGTTGCATTATAAGTTCAGTTCCTTTAAAAATCTCCAGGTAATAATGAGTCATGGTGAGAGTAGAGTGCAGGATTGTGTATCTTCGTAGACTGTCAATTCCTTATAGCTGGGCACTTAGGTTTTCAGTACATATTAGGATATGGATAGCTCAATGCCTTGATCAATTTAATTACCTTTTATTAATCTTGTCTAAATAATAATCATGTTACCTATGAATATTGCATTACATATTAATGTTTTAGAGTGGATAGTTAGACTCTGAACTTGTGAGTCAAACCAATTGGATTTGGGTTTCAAGTTCATTGTCTAAGTGTAACTAAAATATTAATAAGTAAAATTATTAGATTGGTGATAGATTGCTTCATGTTTAGATCATAATTAGATATTGTCTTATTCTATAGAGGTAGTTTTAGAGTTGGCAAGTTAAAACCAAGGATTACGTTTAGTGGCCTTCTAGACTAGAAATATCTACCTATATCTGTTAACTTAAATATTGTAAATCATCACAGGAGGATATCCAGCTTCCTTGATTACCAGTACTTTCCCGGAGCCAGGCAAGTACTTTTCTACGGTTTTGTGCATTTACATTCTTGTACTATTTCTTATGACACGTCATGGCACGACATCATGTACTCCTGTCTCATATACTCTTTTTCTAGTACTTATTAGTGTCGGGTGGAGAAATACACTAGCCATGTGACCAATCCAGGTTACTATACCCATGTGCCTAGCTTAGGCCTCGCATCATGCACGCGGGCCCTAAGTCGTACCATATTCATGTACTCCTGTGCATGCTCTTGTACTTACCCCAGACGGTCACATGGACTAGATGTATTTCGATATTGTGCACTTATCATGTCTGGTACTTCAGGATTATAGTTTCATTCCTGTACTTTACATGTTCCTGTACTTTACATTCATGTACTATAGTTCCTGTACTTATTTCCTGTACTTTCATGTTCATACCTGTATTTCATTTCCTTGTACTTCTGTACTCAGTTCATGTCATGTTCATGTTTCATTACCTAGAACTGTACTTTGCTCCGCTCCTGAATAGGATATGTTGCAGGTAAGTTGGAGGCCCTTTGCGACACTTATTATGGCCGAGAGCCAGTTGATACAGGAGAGCTAGCTGGAGTTGCTCTTGACTTAGAGGCTGCAGAAGCCTCGAGATTTACCATTATCACTTTATATTTTACCTTTTATTTGAGACTAGTAGACTCTATCTTTCATTTGGCTGGAATGTAATAAATTTTGAGACTTGTACTTTACTCTGGATTTGGGATACATTTATAGATGCTGTGATTTAATAATTGTTCATGATTATCTGGTTAGATTTCCCTAGATTGGTACAGCTTACTTCGTCGTGTCTAACGATGAAGGTTGGGCGTGTCCGACTCGTGTCTGATTATTCGGGAGAGGGTCATGACAGAAAACCATGCCGGCGCCAAGACCGCGTGCGCTTTCCCGAGCTGCGCCGCCACCCTCTCTCCCGCGGCTCTCGCTCTCCTTTGCTCGACTCTCCCTCTCTATTCCTCCGCTCTCTCTCGAACCCCCTCAACTCTCTTTCCTTTCCTTTCCTTTCCTTTCCTTCTCTTCCTCTTCCTCTTCTTCAGCTTCTGTTTCTTTTTCTTTTTCTTTTTGAGTTTTTCTCTCTCTCCTCTGTTAATATCTCCTTTTTTAGAAAGAACACAACAGTCGAAATATTGAGTGTGGTGTTTGGGTTTTGTTTTTGTTGTTCTAATATATTATTATATTAATATACTTTGATATTACATATATATTGGTAAATAGAAATATTTTGAGAAAACATATAATGGCAGTATTATAGTTGTTACTGTTATTATTACTATTATAATTATTATTATATTTTTAGTGTTATTTTTATTACTATATTGTTTTATGACATTTTAAAATATAGTCTTTGACCTAAAACTCTATTTTGACTAAATTGTTTTTTTAGTGCTAAATTGATTTCTCTATATTTTTCAAGTAGTTACCTGAAAATATTTTTGACCAACAACTATATAGTTTTAATAGTATAAATGTTTTCCAAAATAGTATATAATGAATATTTTCTAAGATATATATATAATTATTTTTACCAAATTCTTTGCATATTTATTCTTGTCCATGACTAAATCAAATCATTTCCATCTTCTTGCAATCTCAAACCTCTCTATATCGTCCCTAGACAAATTGACTATTTTGTACTCAATGGCACGGTCCGTCCCATCGATTAAGATACATTTGGCATCTACGACTATTTTCGTGCCAACATGATCAGATCGCGCAAGTCAGCTCCAAATCAAACCAAGGCAAGTATCAATATGACCTATGTTGCCTTTATTTTATGCTGCATGTTATTCTTTTCCTTAAACTGTTAGTCTTATCATTTCTATTGTTGTGTACGAGAGTTGTACTTAATATCATGGTCATACATGTTCACTTACTGCTTTCGTCCAATAGTTAATTTTCAATGTTCAATGTTTAAAGTTAAAGTAAATATTAAAGTGATTATGTTTACTTTTGAGAGAGTCGAGAGGGAGAATACAACTAGTATGCATGTGGTCTACGTAATGTACAAGTTTTTCCCAATGTCAATGTTAGTAGCAGTCATTGCACTGCACGTAACGACTACCAGATGTCCTAACTCGTCCATATGCGGAACACTTGTATTCTAAAACACACAGTACACATGATTTGATTCGTGTTGACATATTGTCCAGTGGTTTGTCTTATATTCGTCGTTCTCTTATATTGTCTTCATGTCTTAATTATACCTTCAACTGTTCCATGTCATAATTGTACTCCCAACTGTTTTCCAATGTATAGTGGCCTCTTTTGTATCATGTTATATCCATCATTTTCTTATTGTTGTTCTGTGTGCTTGTATATTATATTGTGTGGTGTTGTGTTATGGTGATCATGCGCCAATCCTGACTGGATACATTTTTTTAGTTGACAGATTCTTGATGACTTGCTCTCTTGCTTTGGGTTTCTTCGGGTGGGTTAGAGATGTCTTGGAGGCCAAATCTAGAGACTAGTTAGAACTGTTGTAATAGATTTTGTGAGATGTTGTATTCGGTTAAATATAAATATTGTAAATGTTGTAGCAATGTGAATGAGCAATAAATTTATATTTTATGTGATATGAGCATTATTGCTAGAAAGCGTACTACCATCGATACTGCGGCATAGGCTGGGCTTGCACACGCACTCGCATCCCGAAAACGGGTGCGAGTCGTGACAGGAAATGTCTTACTGCTTTATCTTATATGATCTTTATTACTGCTTCTTGGTTGATTGATTGAGACATAGATGCTCTGTGAGACCATAGGAGACCTGATTGTAGCATGCACCCCTAGTCTCTTGATAGCCACAATCGCCGTATGACATTTTCACACCTTATACGGGGTAGCTGGCCTAGTCCGTCTCCGTATTTCGGTACTGTGGGCGTGACAAATAGTCTACAAGCAATAATATACAGACAATGCCAAATTTCTACTCGTACAGATAATTTTCACTCGTACAAACATCATATATGAATCAAAAAAATAAAACATTATTTGGGACCCCTCGTCTCAAAGAGTAACAAATTTAATTCATTATTTGGGACCACTACGCTCAAAAGACTAAGAAATTCAAGAAAACTAGGATTTTAGAATGTACCAGTTCGAGAATTCCACTAATAAACCCCTTGCTGCACAGAATCTCCACTCCAATTAAGCAATAGCAGTATGGAATATGGAAAATTAGATGATCGGGGAAGGATTTTAGGTTTTGAGATGAACAGAGTTAGGTTTTGGGAATGGAGAAGAGGATTTAGGTGCCAGGAATAAAGTATTTAGAGTTTGGGAAAGAAAGGATTTAGATTTTGAGAAGAAATAGAATCTTTTTGGGAAGATTTAGGGTTTGGATTTGGGAACGAGATTGGGGAACGGGAAAGGCGGATTTGGGAATGGGATTGGATTTTTCTTTTGAGAAAATAAATGAAACGACCATTACAGTGGTCGGTTATATCCAGGGGTAAATGGTCATCATAGCCCCGACTTAACACCGGTTAACAGAAAAGTCTGATTAGGGGGTCATTTAAACATAATTGAAACGTAATGAATTTTCAAATCAGGGAGTCTTTAATTGTATTTTCTCTAATCTAAGGAGGGTTTATATGCACTTTACCCACTAATTATTAACAAAATCTTTAGGCTTTTTTATTTAAGAACTGTCAAAAATTTCTGAACTGCATAAATTTTGGGCTAGATATGCACAGAACTATCAAAATTTTGACAGTGTTATTTTTTCGAGACTGTAAAAATTTGGCAGTCATGAATATGTACAAGACTACCAGAATTTTGGCAATTCTAGAACTGTCATTGCCCTCTCAGAATGTCTATCGGACCGGTCCAGGCCCAATATTGACTAAATTTGGACCTAGACGGACCAGCCCGGGGAGGAGGCGGGACCAGACTGGGCTAAGCAATCCAAAATTTAAATCCATCCTAGCCATGTACTGAAAAACTACGAACCTGGATGGACCCGGGCCGATTGCGAATCGGCCACTAGGAAATAGATCAAAAAATTTGGTCTTTGGTCTTAAAAAATGGTTTTTTTTCCCTCTTTTGTGCTTTTGGAGGGGAGACTATGGGCTTTGAGTCTTTCATTATATTTATATATGAAATGTGATAAACAAAATATTTAATTAATAATATATTTTATTCTTGCTACATAACTCACTGTTTGTTGATACAACTTATGTTTGAGTTTTTGTTTTCAACATATCCTCGAAATTTTTTTAATACCACAAAGAAATCTCCTAGAGAGACTGGATGTAAAAAATTCAAATATAAGTCACATCAAAAAATATACCTATATAACAATAATAACACATATTAAAAAATGATATATTTTTCAAGAAAATGCAAGATACTATGTACAATTGCTTAGATGCTTACGTAGATTTTCTGTGCCACATTGTCGTTTTCATTGGATCTGTTTTCCACAATGCAAGCACTCAACAAGAATTACATACGAGGTTATTCTTTTGGTATCACGTTGATTATAAACTCCGCTAAAGTGCTGCCAAATGTATTATCTCATACAATTATGATTCATTCATTTTCTGTAGCCTAGTGCCCACTGAGACTGTACAGGTTGAGATCCTTGTCCCCCCTGAGGTTGTGGCACGGGTTTGAGGTCCTTGTAATCTCTGAAATTGCAGCACGGGTTAAGATTGTTGATCTTGCGATTGTTGTGGTATTTTTTATGGCAGCAAAAATTATCGTTTCACCGAATATCACTAGATTTTTGTAAGTATTAGAAGAAAGGGAAAGATGTTATGGTAATTTGAATGAATAATGTCTCATCTATAGGAATTTTCGGATGCCAAATGACTACCAATATCTTTAGAATATAGCTGATAAAGGAATATTTTGGTCATTTTAAAGCAAAAAAAATACTTATTAACGTTAAAGAAGGACTAGAATTTGGGGTTATTTTGGTATATACCCCCATTTAATAAAAATGGTTATTGAGAGGATTTTTAACCAAAATATTATTCTCCACGTTATACTAGCAGTAATAAATGGGGCTATTTTGATAAAATATCCCACAGATTACTAATGAGGTGGGCTCAAGGGCGAGGGTTTCCAGGTTGATCGGGCCTAGGATGGGATCGTCGATCGGACCGGTTCAGGCCGGGTCGATAGGTTGAGGAGTGATCCGATTCCACCCAAATTTTGGGTCGGATCGGTCCGAGTTAGACCTACGGAACGCCGCAAACACTAGTCCAGTCCGAGTCCGAGTTGCGTGCATCAGACCGAATTGGCCCGACCGGGCTCAGACCGGATTTCGGACCATCCTCAATACACACCTTGAGTTGTTGTAGTGACTACTATCACCACAATTGCAACATTACAAAGTATACAACTAAATTATTTTTGTAACCATTTAAAGGTCGTTTAGAAGGATTTCTCAACTATATTTTGTAATCTGTGGAGACAACTTGTAGTGTGGGGATAACGCATCTATGGCAATTATATTTAGACAATTGCTAAAGGTACACTAATTTATGCTCAGGACAATCCAAGTTTTGGTGTTAGTCCAATTTGGAGAAACTTTTACTCAGTCTAGTCCAAAATTTTATAGGGCTGCCCACCCTCTCTTCCTCCTCCTCCTACTCCTCCCCCCTCCGGCCTCCTCCTTTCCACCCCTCTCTCCTTCTTCCGCTCCCCCTGCCCTTCCTCCAAGCAGAACACGTGCATAATCGGTTAGAGTTAGGGTTTGGTCGTCGGATGTTCCAGTCGCAGAGGTTGAAAATGTCGTCGCAGTAGTCGCGGGTGATGATAAAGCGGTCAGGGGAGTCGGAGCAGAGGGGAACGAGGCTGGAGGGGAGGGAGAGGAAAGGGAGGAGGCCTTGGTTGGAAGTTGCGGAGGCAAGCGACGGAGGAGGAGATGTCGGGGTGGTGGAAGAGGGAGGTGTCACGGAGGTGGTGGACAAGGGCGACGCCGTAAAGGGTATCATGCCCCAGAACCAGAATACTGGCAAGTGGGGACGGGCAAGGCCAGCTACGCAATCCTAAAGTACACCAGTACTCTAAAATTACGTATAAGCTGAAAAGACATGGGGGTTACATCTACAAGCCAACAGTCGATCCTAGGTTAAACAATCCTAGGTATCTCAATCACAGACAATTATACAAAGTACAAGAAGTATGATCATCAGACATACAATAGTAAAGCGTCCCAAACCATTTATACATGGATGATCATGAAGCTAGTCATACCAAAATAGAGAACTAGCAAGAGTAATAGTCATACATGATTAGCTCTAGCTATAGCCTAGAATATGCACATCATGTTTTGGCCCGTAGGCTAAATATCAAGAACCAAAACACGAGCTAAACATGTGCTCGGAGGCTAAACGCCACAAAAGAATAATGTACATATTAGGTGGGAGAATAAAACAAGAAACCCACTCAGGTACTCTGGTGCTCTGGATGGTCACCGTCGAGTAGATGGTGCAGAAGATCCTCTGGGCTTCTCAATGAGATCTGGCCAAACAAAACCAGTGGGGTCAGACCTCCAATAGCAAGTACCACAAAGAAGGCCAAACTATGAACTAAAACCAGCAATCACTAACATCAACAATTAGAGATACAAATGAGTAAGAGCAGATCGAGACTCGTGCACTACCAATGCACTTATCCCGAATATAGGAAGACAATAAGTAAGCATCTTGGAGCATAAAGTAATTAACATGTGACATAATGTAAGTGCAGACATGTTAAGTAAACAGAAGCTTGAGAACATGTGAAAGAAACTGGTCACGTAAGCATGTGAGATAGCCAGGTCATACGAACATGGTGACCCAGCATAGGGATCATATATAGCTTGTGAGAGAACTGAACATGTGAGCATGTGAGATAACTGAACATGTGGGCATGTTAGAACAAAAATAGAATGACAATGATAGGATGACTTAGGAACTATTTCGGAAGTCAAGTTATAATCTTTAAACCAAACAAGGACCGGGGTTGTAACCCTTCTCCAGAATAGAACTCAGCCTCCGATCATTCATTGATAAAAGTAAAGCATAAACCATAGTGTACTGAAATAAATATACGGACACTGCCTAGACAAAACTAGACTGGACTGGACTGACTCCATCCATCAATCACGGCCAAGCAATGAGTACGGCTTGATACTTTAACTAACTAGGGTTATCACAAGCCTAGTTACTAACAAGATGCAAAGAGATTCCCAAGTCCAGTTACCCGCCTGCTGCTATCTAAGTGACCCCAGCAAAAGAAAAACAACTATAGCAGACATACTGTAGTAAGATACATGTGTCCTAAGGAGGTATCCCACTCGACGGTAAGCTGAAAATGTGCTCATCATGACAGATAGATCCAAATCCCATGTATATATATATAAGGCCGGGATCAAAGGGGCAACAGGTAACTGAGAAAGTCTCTTCATGAACTACTTGATCAATCTAGTCATTAATCCTAGCCAGATTCAGTATGAATCCCTGACCGTGGGAAATCAGGAATTCATATCCTAGATTCAGTATGAATCCTTGTACAAACACAATCAAAAGAAACACCCACGGTGTCCAAATCATTCATTACTTGTAATCCAATAAAGCTGTCACAATAGCATTCATGGTTCATGTCATGTCATGTCATGTTACTTGTCTGAAGTGCACCACGATGGGGGTCACTATCATGTAAAACAAAGAAAGAAATGTTCAAGAGTACACCACAACGGGTCACTATCATATAAAGCAAAAAAAGGCATAAATCATGAGTGCACCACAACGGGTCACTATTTAGAAATTTTGAATATGGCATAGATTGTAAAGTACAATAAATCCAGAAAAGCATGGAAACACATCATATCACATAAAAAATATTCGAAAGGAAAGACATATTCTGACATGTGAGAAGGGATAAGTAAAAGTAACTAATTGGCATAAAACAATAATTGAATCTGTGCTAGTGTTAGGTGTACAAAGGGTGTACAATTATTCTCTAACTGTATAAGATCATTAAATCATGTTAAAAAATTCATCTATTAAAGAAGTATCGAGCTATTAAGTAGGGTCGTCGTAATTTAGGCCAAGATAGAAAATATGCAATGCAATCATAAGCTCCATATCAAGAATGAAAGAAACTGGCATAAAATAGTTGGTAACATATTCTTGAAGCCAGGGAAAAGATCTACAACTTTTATGTTGGAAGTTGGGAGAAATTATGGCCACAAATCAGCCAAATATGACATAAAACAGTCAAAAATAGCCAAAATAGGTACTATGCGGCACTATGCAGCCTTCTGCGGCACTATGCGACCTCCTGCTGCACTATGCAGCCTCCTGTGGTACTATGCAGCCTTCTGCGGCACTATGCGGCAGGTTGCACTATGCGGCACTATACGGCAGGCTGTACTATGCGACAAGCTGCACTATGTGGCACTATTCATGCGGTACTATTCATCGTCCCTGCCAGATTCAGGACAGATGAACTAAGAAATGGCCAAATCTTATTTTGACCATAACTTTCTCAAAACAAGTCGAAATCTAACTTTTCAAAGATCTATTTTGAGTAAAATCGAATTCTCTACAACATAGAATAATCAAAACTTGAAAATAATAAAGTTTAGTAGATCAAAACCTAAGAAAACCGAAAAGACTATAAACTTAGATCTACAAGAATCCATCCATAAAAATTGAAAACTCCAAGTTCTAAAGATACTTAGAATCATGTAAGGAAAAGTTTAGAACAAATAAAATAACATTTGTCCAACATTTGGCAAGGTGTACTTGCCTTAGGTTGGAGGAGGGAATGAAGAGAAAGAAGATGAAGAGAATGAAAATAATTGAGGAGAGAGAGGAGTTGGGTTTTATACAAACCTTCTCATCTCAAACCCACCTAAACCAAACCAAGCCCAATACCAAGTTGAACCGAACCAAATTAAACCAAGTCAAGTTGGAAAAAATTCAAAATATTCGAAAACCAAGAATTACGAAATATGGCTCAAAATACGTACCCGTACATAAATACTGATACAGTGAGACGAGTCTCACAACTCGCCCATCCTTAGAAAAATTCCGTCCTCGGAATTTTCTAAAGCCAGTCGAGTAAGATAACTAAAACCAAAGCTCAAGAAAACACAATCATCTCTATAAAATGTAGCATGGCATATAAGTAAATAGAGGCAACTGTAATGTAAATAAATGCGTAAGCAATAACACAATCACAATCAAGAAGCTGGAGGCATATGAATAAATATGTCTCCTGAGACAGTTGAGTCGGAGCAGGCCTATGCTGACTCCAAAATAGATAGGAGTCAAGTCTCAAAGTAAGTCGGTACCAATGACTTAATCTAAGACACGACTCTACCCAGGACGTATCGTCGTAGTCGACACCAATGAAGTTATCACAAGCCTCGACTACGAAGACAGAAGAGTTGGGGACGAGAAACTCACCTTCACTCACCGAATAAATCAAGCCGGCCATTGTACTCCATACGTGGATAGAATACAAGGTCGCCTGCAAGAACCTAAGATATATCTCGATTCTTTGTCTGAATGCTGAGACTGATCCTCCATAACTGGCCTGACAGAAGATTACTAACCTGCCATCGGCAGAACCCAAACAAGGTGATCAGAAGGATAAGGAACAGTGTCCCAGAAAGTTAAAGGACACAAAGATAAAATCGAGGGAACAGGAGAGATCAACGATCAAGGCAAATATCAGGTCAAAGGATCAGAGATAGAGAATAATACGAAGGATATCAATAAAGGATAATTGTGATTGAGATAACTAAACATCAGTAACCCCCACATATCTGATAAATCAGACCTTGCATGGGCCACCACTAAAACCTATGTCACGCCCCAGAACCAGAATATTGGCAAGTGGGGACGGACAAGGCCAGCTATGCAATCCCAAAGTACACTAGTACTCTAAAATTACGTATAAGCTGTCAAGACATGGGGGTTACTTCTACAAGCCAACTGTCGATCCTAGGTTAAACAATCCTAGGTATCTCAATCACAGGAAATTACACAAAGTATAAGAAGTATGATCATCAGACATACAATAGTAAAGCATCCCAAACTATTTATACATGGATGATCATGAAGCTAGTCATACCAAAATAGAGAACTAGCAAGAGTAATAGTCATACATGATAAGCTCTAGCTATAGCCTAGAATATGCACATCATGTTTTAGCCCGTAGGCTAAATATTAAGAACCAAAACACGAGCTAAACACATGCTCAGAGGCTAAACGCCACAAAAGAATAATGTATATATCAGGTGGGAGAATAAAATAAGAAACCTACTCAGGTACTCTGGTGCTCTGGATGGTCACCGTCGAGTAGATGGTACAAAAGATCCTCTGGGCTTCTCTATGAGATCTGGCCAAACAAAACCAGTAGGATCAGACCCCCAATAGCAAGTACCACAAAGGAGACCAAACTATAAACTAAAACCAGCAATCACTAACATCAATAATTAGAGATACAAATGAGTAAGAGCATATGGAGACTCGTGCACTACCAATGCACTTATCCCGAATATAGGAAGACAATAAGTAAGCATCTTGGAGCATAAAGTAATTAACATGTGACATAATGTAAGTGCAGACATGTTAAATAAACAGTAGCTTGAGAACATGTAAAAGCAACCGGTCACGTAAGCATGTGAGATAGCCGGGTCATACGAACATGGTGACCCAGCATAGGGATCATATATAGCTTGTGAGAGAACTGAACATGTGAGCATGTGAGATAACTGAACATGTGGGCATGTTAGAACAAAAATAGAATGACAATAATAGGATGACTTAGGAACTATTTCGGAAGTCAAGTTATAACCCTTAAACCAAACAATGACCGGAATTGTAATCCTTCTCCAGAATAGAACTTAGCCTCCGATCATTCATTGATAAAAGTAAAACATAAACCATAGTGTACTAAAATAAACATACGGACACTGCCTAGACAAAACTAGACTGGACTGGACTGACTCCATCCATCAATCACGGCCAAGCAATGAGTACGGCTTGATACTTTAACTAACTAGGGTTATCACAAGCCTAGTTACTAACAAGATGCAAAGAGATTCTCAAGTCCAGTTACCTGCCTGCTGCTACCTGGGTAACCCCAGCAAAAGAAAAACAAGTATAGCAGACATACTGCAGTAAGATACAAGTGTCCTAAGGAGGTTCCCCACTCGACGGTGAGCTGGAAATGTGCTCATCATGACAGATAGCTCCAAATCCCATGTATGTGTATATATATATATATATATATATATATATATATATATATATATATATATATATATATATATATATATATATATATATATATATTTTTGCTCATCATGACAGATAGCTCCAAATCCCATGTATGTATATATATAAGGCCGAGAACAGATAACTGGAAAAGTCTCTTCATGAACTACTTGATCAATCTAGTCATTAATCCTAGCCAGATTCAGTATGAACCCCTGACCGTGGGAAATCAGGAATTCATATCCTAGACATGATGCAATACAAAACATGTAGCTTATACAAACACACTCAAAAGAAACATCCACGGTGTCCAAATCATTCATTACTTGTAAGCCAATAAAGTTGTCGCAACTGCATTCATGGTTCATGTCATGTCATGTCATGTTACTTGTCTGGAGTACACCACGACGGGTCACTATCATGTAAAGCAAAGAAAGACATGTTCAAGAGTGCACCACAACGGATCACTATCATATAAAGCAAAAAAAAGGCATAAATCATGAGTGCACCACAACGGATCACTATTTAGAAATTTTGAATATAGCATAGATTGTAAAGTACAATAAATCCAGAAAAGTATGGAAACACATATCATATCACATAAAAAATATTCGAAAGGAAAGACATATCCTGACATGTGGGAAGGGATAAGTAAAAGTAACTAATTGGCATAAAATAATAATTGAATCTGTGCTAGTGTTAGGTGTACAAAGGGTGTACAATTATTCTCTAACTGTACAAGATCATTAAATCATGTTAAGAAATTCATCTATTAAAGAAGTATCAAGCTATTAAGTAGGGTCATCGTAATATAGGCCAAGATAGAAAACATGCAATGCAATCATAAGCTCCATATCAAGAATGAAAGAAACTGGCATAAAATAGTTGGTAACATATTCTTGAAGCCAATGAAAAGATCTACAATTTTCATGTTGGAAGTTAGGAGAAATTTTGGCTACAAATCAGCCAAATAGGACATAAAACAGCCAAAACAGGCACTATGCGACATTCTGCGGCACTATGCAGCCTTCTGCGGTACTATGCAGCCTCCTGCGGCACTATGCGGCAGGCTGCACTATGCGGCAGGCTGTACTATACGGCAGGCTGTACTATGCGACAGGCTGTACTATGCGGCACTATTCATGCAGCACTATTCATCATCCCTGCCAGATTCAGGACAGATGAACTAAGAAATGGCCAATTCTTATTTTGACCATAACTTCCTCAAAACAAGTCGAAATCTAACTTTTCAAAGGTCCATTTTGAGTAAAATCGAATTCTCTACAACATAGAACAATGAAAACTTGAAAATAATAAAGTTTAGTAGATCAAAACCCAAGAAAACCGAAAAGACTATAAACTTAGATCTACAAGAATCTATCCATAAAAATCGAAAACTCCAAGTTCTAAAGATCCTTAGAATCATGTAAGAAAAAGTTTAGAACAAACAAAATAATATTTGTCCAACATTTTGCAAGGTGTACTTGCCTTAGGTTGGAGGAGGGAATGAAGAGGAAGAAGATGAAGAGAATGAAAATAATGGAGGAGAGAGAGAGAGAGTAGTTGGATTTTATACAAACCTTCTCATCTCAAACCCACCTAAACCAAACCAAGCCCAATACCAAGTTGAACCGAACCAAATTAAACCAAGTCAAGTTTAACCTATACTTTGAAAAAAATTGAAAATATTCGAAAACTAAGAATTACGAAATACGTCTCAAAATACGTACCCATACATAAATACTGATACAGTGAGATGAGTCTCACAAAGGGAGATGAGGGAATGGCAGCAGGCGGTGAGGTTGTCGTTGTTGGCAGAGGGAAGACGGAGGGTGTGGTTCCATGGGAGGGTCGTGATGTAGTCTAGTTCCATTGGGCAGGTGGCTGCAGCCACTGCGGATACAGTCAAGTTTGCTGCAAGAAGGAACATGGCCATGGGCTCTTCTTCTTCGGTTGTCGTCGGCACCCTCTCCTTTTCCAGATTGCCTCTGCGTCCTCATCGTCGTCGAGGACTGTCAAATTTTTTGGCATCCCTACCTTTTGGAAGGACTGTCAAAATGTTGACAGTCTTTAAAATTTATGACTGTCAAAAATTTTGACAATCCTTTCAATAGACAGAACTGTCAAAAGTTTTGACAGTTCTAAAGATAGGAATGTCAAAAAATTTGACAGTCCTAGCTATTGGAAGGATTGTCAAAATATTTGATAGTCCTAAAAATAATGAACAAATCCGAGTAATTTTTTTGGGTGACAAACTTGTATATATAAAAAAATTAGACTGTGAGTAAAATATGTAGTGCCTTTAACAATTGATATACCTATTGTTATAACCAAGTATAGTACAGAATGTACATTTTTGTTTCGACAGTAGCTAAAAGTGAACCGTATAAATAGGTCTCTATGTCAACACTTATGGCCGTAACTAAGACCATCTCCAATGGTGATTTCTAAAATTGAGTTCTTATCCTACTTGGTATTGTACTTTAAGGAGATTTCTATACTAGTTGGAAGAGTTTCTACATAAAAATTATAGACATACAAAACTGCTCTCCAATGGTTCTCCATTTCTATCCTATGTGTTACATAGTAAAGGAACAATTTAATGGTGTGGGACCCAATAATAATTGTCATGAGAGATAGGAGAATTTCTATGAGAGTTTCTACATGTAGAAACCCTCCTAGAAAGTTTACATCCTACATTATTGCCACCTAGGATAGAATTGGTCATAAAAATCACCATTGGGAGAAGTTTTTTTCTAAAATGAATTTCTTCCATAGAAATAGGGAAGATAGAAACCCCCATTGGAGATGGTCTAAGGACCATTCTTGTTGATTTAGGAAAGTAGATGCTTACCATAACGTGATGTAAGAGCTGTCGGGCCGGCCGGCACAAAATTTAGATGGTCTGGATTGGATCCGAGTCAGACTGCTCGGATCAATGCACTGTAGCCACTCGGGTCCGAAGTAAAAAAAATTCAGTCCAAATCGACACATGACCCACCAGGTTTCGAATCGGACTAGGGTCCGATCGGATCTGGACCAGACCTGAGCCAAATAAAATAAAATCATCTAAAATATAAAAAAATATTTTCACCGTAACTTGAAAAATCTTTTGTTTTTACTATATCTAGATGATTAATTAAATTGTATCAAATAAATAACACTTTTAACCTGAAAACAGTTTTTTACTATATTTCGATGATTAATTGGCCAATATAAAAATATATTTTTTACTATATCCATGTAATTAATTAGTCCGCCTCAACTTCGGACCGGACGGACCTGGACTTCGGACCGAGTCGGACCGAAACTCCCTTATGGACCGAAATATGTGCCCCATAGCGTATCAATATATTGGATTGGACGATCAATCGAGCCGGGCAGATACACGAACCAATTTTTTGGGCCGGTCTGGGTCTGTCGGTTCCAATTGACAGGTCTACGTGATGTTGATCGGACTGGTGAAACCTGGCCTGTTATGGGCTGGGCTGAGTTGGGCCCGGGCCGTGCAGGCCAAGCTTTGTCGTGTTATAATATAACATGGTACTCCAACTTAAATGTATTTTCACTATTCCTTTGTAAGTCAAAACCAACTCTAGCACGCTAAAAAAAAGCATTCTAGTACACACAAAAAAAGCACTCTAGTACCATCACTCCTTACACATGGGAGCCTTAAAGCTGGACTGAAATCATTGTTAAGGCCAGAGGCCCACAGCTACAATTTTTATGAACACTCAGTCTCTCACTAACAACATAGTTACATAGCTAGAGAGAGCATAAACACATGGAAACATTGGTGTCTTGTCATTATTGTACGTGGTCTCTCGTGGCCGATACATATCTTATACAACATAGACACTTCAAAATTAATGTTGGTTCTGTGTCTAGACTCGTATCGTATTGGTGTACGTGCAAGCAGGACCGGTCCACAAAATTGGATTGCCTTATCCAGGACTAGTTTTGATTGTCCCTTAATCCCCTATTATTGATCGATCCTGGAAGGTAAAAAGCGATTCCGACTTCTTGAGAGGTCATGCTCATGTTGAGTTGGAGGTGGTTCCAAATCAGGAGCGGAACATAAACAGGATTAGTCTGGGCTGTAGCATGGACTTAAAAAATTACTAGGAGCTAATAATATATTATTAAATGATTCACATATAAAAAATCGGTAGTTAGATGTTTATATGGAAGATCCATGGACTGAATCCTATAGGCACAGATTGTGGGGTTTTTTTTTTTCCCTTCATTTTTATGGTTTTTTTTAAAGTTTATTATTACATGCCCCCCCCCCCCCCCCCCCCCCCCCCCCCCCACACCACAAACACACAAACACACAAATGGTTTTTTTTAACTTTACACACACACACACACACACACACACACACACACAGAGAGAGAGAGAGAGAGAGAGAGAGAGGAGAGAGAGAGAGAGAGAGAGAGAAGAAAATTGTATTGATCATTTGATCACATGAATGGTGTACACAGCATGAGGGATCCAATGAAACCAAGGAGTACTCTCTCGCATGCATGGCTCAGTTGATGGTCGGGGTTTTCCAACAAAGGTCCGGAACTGAATCATTCGTATGCCACTCCTCCATGTCTGCCTTTCCTCTCCAAACCACGAGGAAGCTATCCTCACAATATTGAGCTACTGGGAACTAAGTTTGACACTATTGCACATTCCATGTACGAATGTAAAATAAATACAGTGACCCTCTTACGTTTCATGGACTACATCTTTTCCAAAAAAAAAAAAAATTACACTAATCATTCATCTCCTTTATAAATTTTATAAAATATAGAGGTGGTCTTATAAGTTTATGTTGAAATTTTTTCAAAATTCTTCGGTTTAAATATGCAACAAAATAAAAATAAGTAGATGTTACCGGCCTCCGGGGAAGTCACGCACGTAGCACTGCCCTAAGAGTTAGCCCGGATCTATGTGCAGACTATTTTCGAACGCTCCTAGTGGTAAAATCTCCGCTCCACCGGAATCTCCTTGCCGCACACGACGTAGAGAGAGTGACCCTCGACTTAGCTCTGCCCAGAGCAACAAGAAAGAAGAAGAACATCGTTTCGGAGAAGGTGAGAATTTGAGAGTTTGTACGGAATTTTTTGGTGTGTCTTGAGAAGAGAAAGCTCATGAATATATATAGGCTAAGCTGATTACTCCCAACGGACATGAGAGTAAAGGCAATTAATCCGTCAATTAAGATGGAACGTTACAAAATATTGCATGAAAAACATGTGGTTCATTGAACCTGGACATGTATCCAAACGTTACATAATTAATTGATTTGTAACGGTCAAAAAATAAATGAGGAATAAAAAGGATTTTTAGGGTCTCAGCCCAAATCCGAAGAGGAAATTAGATCGGCATTCGGCACCCGCAGATGTGGGCACGTACCCGCACCCGTTACGCGTGCCGAACCAAACCGAACCGAGTCGGGCTAGGCGGTGGCGGCGGCGCGCGCGTGTGGCCCATGGGGCACCCACACAATAGTTCAATGGAGCAAAGGAAGGTGAAGCAATATAAGAACAGCCCACTCTACCTTTCCAACCGATGTGGGACTAAAATTGGAATTGAGCTTTTGACTTTGTGTGTGTGCTCAAACAGCACACACAGCCAACAATCCCTCCCCCCCTGTTGGAGTGGGTGGGGTTCCCAACCTATGTGGAGAAGATCCCGGAGTGCGACGAGCGCCGTCCGATGTCGGAGAAGCTCGGGAGTAGTTGTTACTGCTGCTGCTGCCCCAAAGGGGGTTCTGGACCAAGTCTGCCGAGTTCGGGCCGAACTCGGTCCCAGGCCGAGTTCTGGCCGAACTCGGTCTGGCCGTTCCAGGGTTTGGCCATCCAGTGCTGGTTGCTCCACACAGAGTTCTGGCCGAACTCTGTGTGTCGGGAGGCTGAAGCGGATTTCAGGATGAGTTTTCATCATTGGATCTAATCCAACGGTCCAGGTTGGTTGCGGGATTATGGAGATATATTGAGTTTTCTCAACCCTAACTCATAATCGTATTGGACAACACAAGTTTGAGAGAGAAGGAGGCAAGAGTGCCATTACAACTTCGGAGAAGAAGACGGAGGATTGAAGGTCGTTTTCGAAGGAGATCGTGTTCGGGTAATCTCTACTCGTCGTTCTCGCTCTTCGTAGCCTTGTAATCATTGTTCTTATCTCTGAGTGTTGTGGGGATCCGATTTGGATCGGGAGGAGTTTGTAGAGGGTGTAATTCTTCTATTCCATTAGTGGAGGCTTCTCAGGGTTGGACTCCGATCGTCCCGTGGTTTTTTCCCGCAAGGGTTTCCACGTCAAAAATTCTCTGTGTCTGCGTGATTGTTTTTGTGTGGCTATTTTTGGGTTCGTGCGTTGTATTGCTCGGTCCTCTCGCAGGTACTCTCCGGTTTGGGGAAAGGTTTCTGTGCTTCTTTCCCAACAGAGTGGTATCAAAGCTTTGGGTTCAAAGGGTGTCAGGAGTTGACAGAGGAACCAGAGAGGAGAGATGGACGCGAAGCCGGTGCGCATGGTGAACCTCAATGGCACAAACTATCATTATTGGCGGAGCAAGATGAAGGATTTGCTATTTGTCAAGAAGCTGCATCTACCTGTGTTTGCAACCGAGAGGCCCAGTGATAAATCCGAGGAGGACTGGAAGTTCGAGCACATACAGGTGTGTGGGTACATACGGCAGTTTGTTGATGAGAACGTGTACAATCACGTTGCCAATATTGAGCACGCGAAGACGTTGTGGGATAAGCTGGAATCCTTGTATGCGAAGAAGACCGGGGTAAACAAGTTATTCCTGATCCGAACGATGATGGGTATGCGGTACAAGGATGGGGCGTCTATTTCGGATCACTTGAGTGAGTTCCAGGGCGTGGTTGACCAGCTATCTTCTATGGAAGTCAAGTTCGACGACGAAGTTCAGGGACTGTGGCTGCTGTGTACATTGCCAGACTCGTGGGAGACCGTACGAGTATCTATGATCGCTTCTGCTCCAGAGGGCGTGGTCAGTCTGGAGTTTGCCAAGAGCGGGGTATTGAATGAAGAGATGCGGAGACGTTCTCAGGGCACTTCATCCACATCCCACCACTCAGAGGCACTTGTTTCAGAGAGCCACGGAAGGGGCAAAAGCAGGGGTCCAGGTGGTGGCAGAGACAAGAGCAGGGGGAAGTCCAAGGGTCGTTACGAGGACTCAGAGTGTTACCATTGTGGTCAGAAGGGCCATATCAAGCGGAATTGTTTCGCTTGGAAGAAGGAGAAGAAGGGCGACAAGGGGAAGCAAGAAGAGAACACTACAGCGGCGGCCTCGATGCATGGAGGCGATGTGATCGTCGTAGGTGATGAGGTCATTACTAACCTCGCCTGCGATGACAATTCTTGGCTGGTGGACTCAGGGGCTTCAGCACATGTATCTCACAATAGGGCACTGTTTGCCACTTATACGACAGGCGACTGTGGCGTGTTGAAGATGGGCAATGGAGATGTGTCGAAGGCGGTTGCCGTTGGAGATGTGCATTTGAGAACGAAGACGGGTGCGGTTCTTGTTCTCAAGGATGTTCGTCATGTCCCTGATATCTATTTTAACCTGGTGTCGGTTGGAAGGTTGGATGACGAGGGATTCTTCAGTCTCTTCGGGAATAGTCAGTGGAAGCTTTCCAGAGGTTCGATGGTGATTGCCAGAGGAAGCAAGAAGTCCGGTCTCTACTATATGGAGGGGAGCGCAGAGGGGGCACAGGAGGTGAACGCAGTCAGTGACGCGTCTACCGAGTTGTGGCACAGGCGGCTCGGCCATATCAGCGAGAAGGGGATGAGCTACTTGGTGAACAGGAAAGTGATTCCGGGGCTCAAGTCTACAAAGTTGGAGAAATGCACGCACTGTTTGGCTGGGAAGCAAAGTAGGGTGTCTTTCCAGAGTCACCCAAGTTCGAGGAAGCCGGCGTTGCTCGAGTTGATTCACTCGGATGTCTGCGGTCCTATGAAGGTAAAATCTCTTGGTGGTGCTTCTTACTTTGTGACTTTTATTGATGACTGTTCCAGGAAGGTTTGGGTCTATGCCTTAAAGACCAAGGATCAGATGCTGCCTACTTTCAAGGAGTTTCAGGCCTCCGTTGAAAGGGAGACGGGCAAGAAGTTGTTGTGTGTTCGGTCCGACAATGGCGGCGAATACATCGGTCCCTTTGATGCGTATTACAGAGAGCAAGGGATACGACACCAGAAGACTCCGCCAAAGACACTTCAGCTCAATGGTGTAGCGGAGCGCATGAACAGGACACTGATGGAGAGGGTGCGATATTTGCTGTCAGAAGCAAACTTGCCGGGCAGTTATTGGGGTGAGGCTCTTCTCACAGCTGCTTATATTATTAATTTGTCTCCTAGTGCTCCTTTGCAGGGTGATGTGCCTGACAAAGTATGGTACGGCAAGGAGCCGTCATACAGTCACCTGCGGGCGTTTGGTTGTAAGGCCTTCGTGCATGTACCGAAGGACGAGATGACCAAACTTAAGCCGAAGATGAGGCGATGTGTCTTTGTCGGCTACGGTCGGGATGAGTTTGGCTATAGACTCTACGACCCGGTGGAAGGAAAGCTCTACAGAAGCAGGGACGTGGTGTTCGTCGAGGATCAGACCATGACCAACACTCAGGATTCCGAGACGTCTTCTGAGGCTGAGGAATTGCCTGAGTTAGAGTCATTTTGCTTCGAGCAGTTTCCAGAGGACATCGCAGAGGATCCAGTTATGGGGGAGCCGGTACATGGAGTTGCTCCCAACCTTGATCATCAGCCTGCTGATGGTGGTCAGGGTGTCCCTCAGGAGGATGAGCATGCCGGAGAGGTAGTTCCTGAAGGGGAGGAGGCTGTCGGTATACAGCCAGCACCAGTGGCTCCACTGAGAAGGAGCAACAGGGATCGTCGACCATCTACGAGATACTCGCCGGATGAGTATGTGCTATTGACTGACGGGGGAGAGCCCGAAAGTTTCGCAGAGGCTATGGAAGACGAACACAGGCAGGAGTGGATGGTAGCTATGCAGGAGGAGATGAGTTCTTTGTACACCAATTCTACTTATGATCTGGTGCGGTTGCCAAAGGGCAAGAAGGCTTTGAAGAATCGATGGGTGTTCAGAGTGAAGCAGACGGATGATGCTACTCGCCCTCGATACAAAGCGAGGCTGGTAGTCAAGGGCTACGGTCAGCGGAAAGGCATGGATTATGATGAAATCTTTTCGTCTGTCGTCAAGCATTCGTCTATTCGGGTGGTGCTAGCATTAGCAGCCAGTTTCGACTTGGAGGTCGAGCAGATGGACGTGAAGACGGCGTTCCTCCATGGTGATCTTGAGGAGGAGTTGTACATGGAGCAGCCGGAGAGATTCTGTGAGAAGGGCAAGTCACATTTGGTCTGCCGGTTGAGGAAGAGCTTGTATGGTCTGAAGCAGGCTCCGAGGCAGTGGTACAGAAAGTTTGAGTCGTTTATGGGGGAGCATGGTTATGCACGGACGACGTCGGACCATTGTGCATTTGTGAGATATTTTGCCGAGGATGATTTCATCATTTTGTTGCTCTATGTTGATGATATGCTATTAGTGGGTCGGAATGCCACTAGGATAGCGGAGTTGAAGCGCCAACTGGGCGCGGCCTTCTCTATGAAGGATTTGGGCACAGCGAAGACTATTCTTGGGATGGAGATCAGCCGAGAGAGAGAGTCCAAGCTGCTACACTTGTCCCAAAAGAAGTACATTCACCGGGTACTTCAGCGTTTCGGGATGGACGGGTCGAAGAAAGTGAGTTCCCCCCTCGCGGCTCACTTTAAGTTCACTGAGGAGCAGTGTCCATCTACCGAGGACGAAAAGGAAGATATGGAGCGGGTTCCATATGTCTCAGCTGTGGGAAGCCTTATGTATGCCATGGTGTGTACGAGGCCAGATATTGCTCATGCAGTTGGTACGGTTAGCAGGTATCTTTCGAATCCTGGAAGGGTACACTGGAGTGCGGTCAAGTGGATTCTACGATATCTTCAGGACACTGCTGGTTGGAGACTTTCCTTTGGTGGTGACGAGCCGAAGCTGGTTGGGTATATCGACGCTGATATGGCTGGAGATGTAGACACGAGACGATCGACTTCAGGCTACGTGATGATGTTTGCGGGAGGAGCAGTGTCGTGGCAGTCGCGGTTGCAGAAGTGTGTTGCCTTGTCGACGACGGAGGCGGAATACATTGCGACGACGGAGGCTTGCAAGGAGCTGTTGTGGATGAAGAAGCTGTTGCAGAAAATGGGACTGAAGCAAGAGCAGTATACTTTGCTTTACGACAGTCAGAGTGCTATCCATCTTGTGAAGAATCAGACGTTTCATAGCCGGTCCAAGCACATCGAGACTTGGTATCATTGGATACGGGATGTGGTTGAAAAGAAGGACGCGGAGCTTGAGAAGGTGCATACAGATGACAACGGAGCTGATATGTTCACGAAGATTCTACCAAGGGAGAAGTTTGAGTACTGCAGGCAGATCGTCGGGATGACGACGTCCTCCCCATAGTTGTGAAGGGGGAGATTTGTTGGAGTAGGTGGGGTTCCCAACCTATGTAGAGAAGATCCCGGAGTGCGACGAGCGCCGTCCGATGTCGGAGAAGCTTGGGAGTAGTTGTTACTGCTGCTGCTGCCCCAAAGGGGGTTCTGGACCAAGTCTGCCGAGTTCGGGCCGAACTCGGTCCCAGGCCGAGTTCTGGCCGAACTCGGTCTAGCCGTTCCAGGGTTTGGCCATCCAGTGCTGGTTGCTCCACACAGAGTTCTGGCCGAACTCTGTGTGTCGGAGGGCTGAAGCGGATTTCAGGATGAGTTTTCATCATTGGATCTAATCCAACGGTCCAGGTTGGTTGCGGGATTAGGGAGATATATTGAGTTTTCTCAACCCTAACTCATAATCGTATTGGACAACACAAGTTTGAGAGAGAAGGAGGCAAGAGTGCCATTACAACTTTGGAGAAGAAGACGGAGGATTGAAGGTCGTTTTCGAAGGAGATCGTGTTCGGGTAATCTCTACTCGTCGTTCTCGCTCTTCGTAGCCTTGTAATCATTGTTCTTATCTCTGAGTGTTGTGGGGATCCGATTTAGATCAGGAGGAGTTTGTAGAGGGTGTAATTCTTCTATTCCATTAGTGGAGGCTTCTCAGGGTTGGACTCCGATCGTCCCGTGGTTTTTTCCCGCAAGGGTTTCCACGTCAAAAATTCTCTGTGTCTGCGTGATTGTTTTTGTGTGGCTATTTTTGGGTTCGTGCATTGTATTGCTCGGTCCTCTCGCATGTACTCTCCGGTTTGGGGAAAGGTTTCCGCGCTTCTTTCCCAACACCCCCCTCCCAAAAGGTCAATTTTCAAGGTAATAGAAGAAGAAAAGAAAATAAAAGGAAAGATAAGAGAAGAGTGAGAGAATTTCTGGGCAGTTGTATACTATGCATAAATGATATGAATTACAGCCTTGAATCTCACGTAGTGACTATTGTCTTTATCTGAAGAAGAGCTTGATGGACTACGCCTTGAATCAATCTTCTTGAACCAGATTCAGACAATAACACACATAATACGCTAGAGGTACTTGGGTCTATCGGGTGGCACGTTTGGTTGGCCATGCGCACTTTTACACATTCATGAGAGTTGTCTAGGATCGCCCTATCCTATAGTCGTAGCCCTCACGACCTCTCATATAGGTAAATCCTCAAGGGTTGGTGATAGGAATCAACCCTGCATATCATGATTGGACTTATTAAGAGTTTAAACTCACCATATCCATATCACACAAGGAACACTGTCACCATAGGGATAGGGTATCAATGTACACATGTACAGCCTCTTGGGCTTTTATTTTAAGAGAATTTAATCTCAAGGTCAGTGTTCCATAATAGTCACCTAGTCCAGCTTGTTCCTACACATTGAACCGACTTCTTGGGATCTCCAGTCATCCTCGGTTGGGTTGCCACTGCTGGTGACTAAACTATGGGCTTAACCCCATCCTCCTCGATGATTATAGGATTAATTTTCTAGACAAACTCTTCGTCAAGAGTAAACAGATTCTTCGTCAAGAGATCTGTAAAGTTCTTTTATGACTTTATAGTCAAGAACAACATTTTTTTTCTTTCTAAAGCTCTTTTAATATCTTGAAACGCAGCTACAGGTACCTGTTCATCTTAGAATTCACATGATCATGCTTTTAGCATAATTTATAAAATAAATGATAGGTATAGAAATATATTGATCATGTAAAATATAAACTGTCTGAGCCATACAGTTTCAGTATAAATTTTTTGAGTATATAATACTCTTTAGCTATTATTCTTACATAAACTAAAGAGATGACAACTCCTCATAGAGAAGAAAAAAATATCCATAAATGGATTAAATGTCATATGAGTCAGTTATCCAATTTGTATTAAAATGATTTTCTATGACATAAGAGTATCTAATATGATACAATTTTATAGTCTAGAATATCCTTTAAAAAAATATTCTGGAACTGGTTTGACTGATTTAGTTAATTTCTAAATCAGATTTGGTGACATCACAATTATTTAACAAATATGTGATTTTACTAATTTTTGATATAAACATTATGACAGTGAGCAAAAACCTCATCTGACTCTATCATCCCTTAAACAAATATATAGTAACTTTCAGCCTTGGCTCTCAAGATTTATCTTTACAAGTCATTTCTACAAAATGACAGTCTAAAGTAATATAATAATAGTTTAAGTAAATTTTGCTAATTGACCTTATCAAATCTTTAGTTTATTAAGTTTTGATCAACTTGGGTTAGCTGTAGGGGCCGGTTCCCAGCTAGCGGAGGTCCACAGGGGGACGATTAAATACCGTGTTGCTTAGAGCTATTTACGTCCGGTTGACAGAAGGACCCTTTCGGCTTGTACCCAAACTGATCTTAACTTTTAAAAACTTTAGATTTAAAGGAATTTGCAATTTCACTAACTATTTTCTTGTGACAAAATTGTTTGAATGAATCAAAGAATTATAACATTACGAAATATAAGCAAAAATAAAGTTTGTCTAAATATTGTAACAGAATAATATTGTGATTTCTTTCTGACTAGAAATTCTAATATTGTGATTACAAATCATTTAAGGTTCAAACATGTGAAAAATATCACATTTATACAATAATATACATAACCATTTGTATAAACCAAGATAATTGGCTTATAGATTTCAACAATATATTTCTTCAATTAAATTTAGTAATAGAATATGTGAATTGTAAATGTGAAAAATTATCTTTCCACGTAATCGGAACAATTTTGTACCTCTTGATTTTGGCTTACCAATAACACTTCAGAAGATGTCATTTTTTATCATTTTAGAAATTTTCATTATTCTTGCTAAACAACCATTAGTGTCCAAGAATTTGGAAAATGAGATTTATAAAACATTACATTTGGAAAGAGAGCAAAGAACTTTGTTTTACGTACCTTAATCCTTAGCTTCTTTGAGTCTGTTCTAACAAGTCACAATCTCTAATACTTTGACTTAAAAATAACATTGCAAAGATCATGTCCAAAAAAGATAAAATCTCTAACAATTCGGTCTTCAAGAAAATAAATGTTAGTTTGCATATTAATATGAAATCCAATTTGAACTGATGCACAACCTGTTCATTATGATACACCAATATATATTGTTTATGAAATAATAACATATATATATAAAAAAATAAAAAAAATTTATTTTATTTTTATCAAGTGTCCAAGTACTGAACTTTGAAAAACCTGACTATCACACAATCATATATTAACTTTACCAAACGATAATAAAGTTCTCACGGAATTTATGAAAAATAATATGAAGCATTTGAGCATATATTCAAAATAGAACATAGGGTCAAGGTGCCTTCAAAAATTTGATAATCAAAATAACCAGAGAAAAATATTTATGTATATGTAATTGCCTACATACTTCAACATACACCAAATATTTTAATATTCAATGTGATAGTCCATATCGTAGTAAGTATTCTATGCGTGCTTATGGGTAAAGAGTTCATAGAACTGTACCTTTGTGAAATATTGCTGGTGATAGCCGTTAAAGGTAGCAGTTCGTCAACAAAAACAACATACAATTTAAAATGTCCTTCCTAAATCGCAAGGATAGAGGCCGAGTGTTCTTTCTATTTGTTCTTCCAATTGTTTCTAACAACAAGGTTTAACTTATGTCAGAGCATCTAGGACCTTTCTATGTTTGAAAATGTTGGAACCAAAAACAAAATCACATATAAATATGCAGTTAATGAAAACATTAAAGCATTAGCCTAAACTTACGGAGAAAACAACTAGTCAGTGTTAGAAATACAAAGGTGCAGGGTCGGAATTCTTAAAATTTAACTAGAGTCGACAAACCCACTTGAATCCATGAAGTACACCAAAATACTATTGAGAGGACATAGAGATCCCCACAAAATTCGACCGAACCCAAAAACTAGCCATAGTGAAGCAATTTTTTTGTAAAAGAAACTCTATACATGCAAAAAATATTCTCCATTTGACAATTAATAGCCTGCTTGGTATTCTAAGATGAAGAATTCATATTTATCATAATTCACCTATTTAATGTCCAAACATGTGAAAATTTAAAAACATTCATTTTTTGAACGTTTGGCTCATTTGAAGAATTTTAAGAATTCAAGAGTAAACGTTAGCCAACGTACACAACATTTAGAGTGCATTAAAGTGCTTAAAAACTATCAGTAAGAAATATACAAATACATGGAAGAATATATATATTTTTTTTAAAATAATTAAACTAAGGAGTTGTCAAACATTTAAGGATAAGACCTTTAAGGTTTGGATGGGAGGAGAGACTTGCTCAAGTCCTTAAAACACGCAAGAGGACTTCTTCAATATGTAGATATTTGATATATCAGATTACATCACTTTCTTTTAATTATAGCAGCATTTCTTTCCAATGGAAACACTTGTACAACAAAGTATTTTTAAACACACGAAAAATTACTTAATAACATAAAATGCTTAAGATTTTTTTTATAAATTTTTATGTTCTTAAATAACATGTACAAAATAACATCTAAAGCATGCTTTCAGAGGAAGCAAAGTCAGTCACTTAGATGTCATTTTTATGTCCAGAGCAACATTTCTAATATACTCTCCTTTTTCTAATATGACTAATACAAACTATAACGAAATGGTTGTTTGTTCATGTACATGTGTTTAGTCCTCTTATTAGGATGTACTAGTAAATGAATTCCTTTATAACAATAAGAAGAATTTAACAATATAACCGTGACAGAAATATACGAGCTTCCAAGGATATTATTACACGTAGTGGATACAACAACTCTAGTGTACATATGTACGCTTACACAGTTTAAGTTTAGGGTGTTCCCTTCTTGGTAAGTAAGAGATTGCTTGGTTTGAAAATGAAAGAAATTAATGAATGCACTTAGTAAAAATATAGCAGAAAATAATGAGATGTATATTGGCATATATAAAACATTATATATATATATATATATATATATATATATATATATATATATATATATATATATATATATATATATGGACAATGTATATAACGTCCAAAATAAGAATGACAACATGTATCATATTTATATTACATATAACATATTTAATTAAAAATCTACACAAAATAAAACTATTCCTAATTTAGAATTTATTCATAACTAAATTTAGAATATGAAAGTTCTCAAAATAGAAATGAATGCTTGTAAATATGATTAGAACTGGATATTAATTGTATTCAAGATTTATCGATACATTACTCAGCCAATTAATTGTTGATTAATCCAACATTAAAGTATTTTTGTAAATGGAAGGGTATGTCCATTATGCCTGAGAGAGAAACTTTGAACCCATATGTGATGTCTTATTGCACTAGAATGTGTATTCATAATAGAATATTTGAGTGAAAAATGCATATCTGACTTCAATGTCAAATGAGAGTAAAATTTCTTGTAAAAATATATAATCAAGCAATTATCCAGAAATATAATAATTGGAACAATAGACTGTGTTATTCCCGGGGCTTGATCAAAGATGGAAAAATTGATGCAATCGAGATCTGAGATGTCACACAAAACTTTGCAGTGATCAAACTCAAGATCTACGATGGTACAATAAAACAAATAGCCAAATTACAATCTGAATGAGGGAAATAGAGAAGAGAAGATCTCTCGTTCTTCCTTGCAAACTTGTTGCAATTGGGACAGAACGAGTTACAATAATCTGGAGAGAGATGAGAAGAAGAACAATGCTGGGGTGTCAAAACACCGTTGCTCAAAGCAAGATTCGCCCCACACGATCTGCTTCCAGGAACCAGCAAGTTTGAAAAACTTGTGGAACGCTCGATGTCACCTCTGTTCTGACTCCTCGGATGGACTTGCAATGGCGGCAGCAGCTCTCTCTCTCTTTCTACTTCTCTGACTTGTATTTTCGTAGTACCCACAAAGGAGGCCAGAAAAGAGTATATATAGAGAGAGAGTGGAAATCCTAGCCGCCTCTTCAGTTATGGTAAGATTGAATCAAATCACAAAAAGATAGCAACGAATTAATTCTAATCCCACAAAGATAGGAACTAAATTAATTCAAATCCCACAAAGATAGGAACGAAATTAATTCAAATCCCACAAAGATAGGATCTGAATTAATTGCATTGATTCATCCTTTCCATAACCGATTTGAAATCTGCACAGTCAGCGTAGCCCTCCATGCGGCAGCAGCAGCAGCAGTCTGGCCGCATTGACCGCTTGGGTCGCATGGACCACATGAGCCGCATGGACCGCATGAGCCGCATGAACCGTATGGACCGCATGGACCGCATGAGCCGCATGAGCCGCATGAGCCGCATGGACCGCATGGACCGCATGGACCGTATGCGCCGCATGAGGCCGCATATGAGCCGCATGCCGTATAAGACCGCATGGCCGCATATGAGCCGCATGACTGCTGACGTGCTAAGTACAAAGTGCGCCAACAAAATGCCACATTACGCCTCATGAGCCCATGAGCCCATGAGCCCGAGCCCGAGCCCGAGTCCGAGTCCGAGTCCGAGTCCGAGTCGCTAAGCCCCGTTGGGGCTTAGCTCCTAGTGGGATAAATCCAAGAGAATGACAAAAGCATTAATGCTTAATCCTTGGAGCCTTATTCTTACCTCCTAGTAAAATCACCCACATGGTTCCCTCCTTAGGGTCACCACCCCATGTGCATCTCTCAACAATACACCCAAGTATATATGTTGAGATAACTCATGGTGCATTTTCGATGTGGGACTAAAATTTACAAGGCATGTTGAGAGCAAGCTCTCTTCATGTAAAGAAAGCACCAAAGAAAGCACCAACAATCCCCCACATATCACAACATATATATGTGTCCAGGGTTGAGCGTTCCCCGCAGTAACTGTCCATTTTGCATTAGGATAGATGTCGCTGACGACTTGAATCTTCCCACATGGGTTAAATAACAATGTGATACAAGAATGGACTACGCCTTGAATTCTGCACCACAATTGTAGTTCTTCCCACTCACAAAGTGTAGTTACGTGTGCTTCTGGCTGCACATTAAAGGCCCTGTGCCAGCCTGGTTTCAGTGTATAATTTTGGGCGTCTACAAGTTTACCCTCAAGAGACGGCCTGATATCTCTTTCCATACACTATAGGTGAGTTCTTTATTAAAGAGATATGGCATGAAGCCTTGCACTTCCTTGCGGTGCTACGCCGCTATGATATGGCCTGAAGCCGAGGCATTACCCCTACCTGGGAACCTCATCGTAGTGTCATACTACTGTAGCATGAGGTCACAAGCCTCTTTGTAGTGCCAAACTATCCAGCATGAAGCCTAAGGCTTTCTTGCGGTGTTACGCCGCAACGACAGGGCTTGCATTGCCGAGGCTTTACCCCTACCTGGGTACCTCATCGTGGTGTCATGCCACTGTAACATAGGGCCATCCTCCCCTTTGTAGTGCTGTCTACAACTCTTTAATTACGTCATACAGCATTAGGCTACCTGCCTATTTGCGGTGCTACGTCGCTGTGACTTGGCTTGCAAAGCTGAGGCATTACCTCTACCTGGGAACCTCATGGTGGAGTCACCCCACTGTAGCATGGAGATTCACTCCTTGTAGTGCTGCTCTACCGTGCTTCCTGTAAAGCACACCAGGCATTCACTCTGCCTGAGAACTCATTAAGGCGTTTAAGCCAACCTTCCACAGGATCTATTTTTCTGTAAAAAAATACATAGTAGACAACAGTGGTTATGGGTCCGTATCCCTTCCATGTTCCAGAGAACAAGTACCCACTGTTACCTGATAGTTTCCCAGTCAGTGATCCTCCTTTGAACCAAAAGTTAGATGCCTAGTAGATTTCTCTTTGAACTAATAGCATAAAACTTTATGGTAGGATTACAAAGACACACTATCAGAATGCCTTCAAGCCCATTTTACATGCTGTGTCATCGACCAACTGGCGCTTGAGGCCCTTTGTGAACGGATCTGCCAGGTTCTCCAGACTCCGAACATCAACCACTGCAATTACACCTCTTTTGATAAGATCGTGTACTGCCCTGTGCTTCAACCGCACAGTCCTCTTCTTTCCGTTGAAGAGGTCATTTAATGCCACCGCCGCAGTCGCCTGGTTGTCACAGTATATCGGTATCGCCGGTATCTGAGCCCCAACCACTGGAAGATCATACATGAGCTTCCGAAGCCATTCTGCTTCATCTGCTGCAGTTTCAAGTGCATAGAATTCAGATTCCATAGAGGAACGAGAGAGTATAGTCTGCTTCTTCGACTTCCACGATATAGCAGCTCCACCCAAGGAAAAGACATATCCACCTGTGGATCTCTCGCTTTCCACCTCTGAACACCAGCTAGCATCACTGAAGCCTTCCACTACTGTCGGATACCCGTTGTAGTGCAGTACATATGTCTGAGTTTTCTTGAGATATCTCATCACCCGCTTCACAGCTTTCCAGTGCTCAACCCCTGGGTTGCTTGTGAACCGACTCAGCATTCCCACGGCAAAAGCTATGTCAGGCCTTGTGGCAGTGGTTACGTACATCAAACTTTCGATAACGCTAGAATACTCCAGCTGCCTGACGCTTTTCCTTGAATTTGGCTTCAGCTTCTGATCACACCTGTATGGCGTGTCGATCCCTGGAAGATCCTTATACCCATAGCGTGTGAGCATCTTCTCAATGTAGTGAGATTGTGACAGCGCTACTCCAGTGTCTGTCCGGATGATCTTTATGCCCAAGATGACATCTGCATCCCCCAAGTCCTTCATACTGAACTTGGTTGAGAGGAACTTCTTTGTCTTTGTGACACAACCTATATCCGTACCTAGGATTAGCATGTCGTCCACGTACAGACAAACGATGACTCCTCTTCCATCAGCGAACTTTGTGTAAACACATTTGTCTGTCTCGCTGACTCTGTAGCTGTTTGACCTAATAACTTTGTCAAACTTCTCATGCCACATCTTGGGAGCTTGCTTCAAACCATACAATGATTTTACCAACTTACAGACTTTGTCTTCAAGACCTTTGACGACAAATCCATCTGGCTGTTGCATGTAAATCTCCTCGGTCAGCTCCCCATTCAGGAATGCTGTCTTTACATCCATCTGATGTATCACCAACTTATGTATAGCTGCTAGAGCGATTAACATCCTGATGGTGGTCATCCGAGCTATTGGAGCGTATGTGTCAAAGTAGTCTATCCCCTGTTTCTGAGAAAATCCCTTGGCTACCAGCCTGGCCTTGAACTTGTCAATAGTTCCATCTGCCTTCATCTTCTTCTTGAAGATCCATTTACATCCGATGGGCTTTTCTCCTTCAGGTAGATCTACCAACATCCATGTGTTGTTAGAGGTGATAGAGTCAAACTCGTCATTCACTGCCTCCTTCCAGAAGATAGCATCTCTGGTCTTCATCGCCTCATCATAGGTAAGCGGATCTGCTTCCACATAATAGGTGACAAAGTCATCTCCGAAGTCTTTCGGTCTTCTCGCTCGCTTAGCTGACGGCTCTGCGAGTTCTGGTACAGGAGTTGTTTCCTCAACAACAGCTTCTTCTTGGACTACTGGCTCATATGAGATTTCAGTCTCATTTGCACCTCCATCATTTTCCGGAATGTCCGAAACAACAATGTTTTTGTCTTTTGCAAACTTGTCTTCAAAGTATTCAGCATCGCGAGATTCGATGATATGATTTGACTCAATATCAAGAAATCTCTGAGCATCACTCTTCTCGGCATACCCCAAGAAGATCGCCTTCGTAGTCCTTGTCCCTAGCTTCTGAATCTTCAGATCTGGGACTTTCACATACGCCAGACACCCCCACACTCGAATGACATTCAAGTTAGGTCTGACTTTGAACCAGAGTTCATGAGGAGTTACGTCCGAAGTTGCATGTGGCACTCTATTTAGAATAAAAGTGGCCGTCAATGCAGCTTCTCCCCAGTAGCATTTAGGAAGACCCGCGGTTAGCAGCATAGAGTTCATCATTTCTGTCAACGTTCTGTTTTTCCTCTCCGCTACTCCATTGGATTGAGGAGAATATGGAGCAGTAGTCTCGCATATGATTCCATGTTCTCTACAGAACGATGCAAATTCATGAGACCTGTACTCTCCACCTCGATCACTCCTTAACCTCTTGAGTTGTTGTCCAGTCTGCCGTTCAGCTTCGGCCCTGAACTCTCTGAACTTCTCGAAGGCTTCGTCTTTAGACTTGAGCAAGTAGACGAACGCATATTTTGAGAAGTCGTCGATGAAGGTTATGAAATACTTCATCCCGGCCTTCGTGGAGAAATGTTTGAAGTCACAGATATCGGAGTGCACCAACTCCAGAAGATCTGTGCTTCGATTGACCCGATAAAAGGGTTTCCTTGTGATCTTCGTCTGAGCACACACTTCACACTTCTCCACCTTACCTCCACATTTGGAGATAAGTCCTAGACTAGACATTTTGTTAATTCTTTTACAATGAACATGTCCTAGTCTATTATGCCACAACTCAAGAGAATAATCAGAAAATGTAACTGCATTAATGTCTTCAAACTGGTTAACAAGCTGAATTTTAAACATGCCTTCGGTTTGATAAGCCTTTCCGAAGTATGTTCCTTTCTTGGACATCACCATCTGACTAGCATTGATGTCCATCCTCAAGCCTGCGTTGCAGAGCAGGCTCCCAGAGATCAGGTTCTTGGCAATCGCCGGAACATGCTTCACACCTTGAAGCGTCAGAGTGTTCCCAGAAGTGAGTTTCAGTTCCACGGTCCCAATCCCCAGAACTTCAGCTTGGGCCTGGTTCGCCATGACAACCTTCTCAGATATCGGCTGGTACGTGACGAACCATTCCTTGCCTGAACAGACATGGCAAGTCGCTCCAGTGTCTATCCACCAGTCAGAGTCAAACCCCACAGTTGTGACCTGTCCGATCATAGCAACAATGTTAGAAACCAATGAAACCTTATTAGGCTCACCTTTTTCTGATTGCTTAGGCTTAGATCTGCATTCACTCTTGTAGTGGCCTTTCTTGCCACAATTGTAACAAGTCACGTAGGACTTAGTCTTCTGTTGCTTGAAAAAAGGACCCTTCACTTTTAGATTAGCGAAGTCCTTCTTCTTGGGATGAGAAGCCGCCTGCTTCCCCTTGGAATCTATCGTCTGCACAAGATTGGCTTTAGCCAACTGTTTGGACAGAGTGTCCACCTTCTGTTGGGAACGCATCTCGTCCTCAACATGGATCTCTTGCAGTAGATCTCCCAAGCTAATATCTAGCTTCTTTCTGTGCATCCTTGCATAGAAGGTACTCCATCCAGCAGGAAGTTTTGAGACGATCCCTCCGACGACAAACTTGTCGGGAAGGGGCATCTCTTCGTCTTCCACTTTCTGACGCAGCTTCAGAAATTCCTTCACCTGTGGCAGCATTGACTTTTCATCCTCAAAGAGCAATTTGTGATATTTTTCAACCACAAATATTTTGCTCCTGTTCTTATCTTCTTCATACAGTTTTTCCACAGACTCCCATATGTCTCTGGCAAGTTCCTTCTTTGAGTAGGATTCTGCCAGGGAGTCTTCCATAGCATTCAGGATGAGAAGCCTGCAGATGCTATTTTCCCTTCTCCACTTGGCCTGGAGTTTGGTAGCCGGGTTGATGGCGGCAGTAGATCCAGTGTCTGGAACAGAGGGTTCTTCCTCCAACAGAACATGATCAACGTCTTTCAGTTGGAGAGTTAGGTAAACCTTTCTCTTCCAGACTTGATAGTGCTCTCCATCGAACTTTTCCAACTTGCAGAAGTCCGATTGGAGGAGCGAAGCATTAATGTTTTCCATCTACACGGATCTTGCTTTGAGATTGTTATTTCCGGGGCTTGATCAAAGATGGAAAAACTGATGCAATCGAGATCTGAGATGTCACACAAAACTTTGCAGTGATCAAACTCAAGATCTACGATGGTACAATAAAACAAATAGCCAAATTACAATCTGAAGGAGGGAAATAGAGAAGAGAAGATCTCTCGTTCTTCCTTGCAAACTTGTTACAATTGGGACAGAACGAGTTACAATAATCTGGAGAGAGATGAGAAGAAGAACAATGCTGGGGTGTCAAAACACCGTTGCTCAAAGCAAGATTCGCCCCACACGATCTGCTTCCAGGAACCAGCAAGTTTGAAAAACTTGTGGAACGCTCGATGTCACCTCTGTTCTGACTCCTCGGATGGACTTGCAATGGCGGCAGCAGCTCTCTCTCTCTTTCTACTTCTCTGACTTGTATTTTCATAGTACCCACAAAGGAGGCCAGAAGAGAGTATATATAGAGAGAGAGTGGAAATCCTAGCCGCCTCTTCAGTTATGGTAAGATTGAATCAAATCACAAAAAGATAGCAACGAATTAATTCTAATCCCACAAAGATAGGAACTAAATTAATTCAAATCCCACAAAGATAGGAACGAAATTAATTCAAATCCCACAAAGATAGGATCTGAATTAATTGCATTGATTCATCCTTTCCATAACCGATTTGAAATCTGCACAGTCAGCGTAGCCCTCCATGCGGCAGCAGCAGCAGCAGCCTGGCCGCATGGACCGCTTGGGCCGCATGGACCACATGAGCCGCATGGACCGCATGGACCGCATGACCGCATGAGCCGTATGGCCGCATGACTGCTGACGTGCTAAGTGCAAAGTGCGCCAACAAAATGCCACATTACGCCTCATGAGCCCATGAGCCCGAGTCCGAGTCCGAGTCGCTAAGCCCCGTTGGGGCTTAGCTCCAAGTGGAATAAATCCAAGAGAATGACAAAAGCATTAATGCTTAATCCTTGGAGCCTTATTCTTACCTCCTAGTAAAATCACCCACATGGTTCTCTCCTTAGGGTCACCATCCCATGTGCATCTCTCAACAATACACCCAAGTATATATGTTGAGATAACTCATGGTGTATTTCCGATGTGGGACTAAAATTTACAAGGCATGTTGAGAGCAAGCTCTCTTCATGTAAAGAAAGCACCAAAGAAAGCACCAACAGACTGTCCAATTATGTCTACACTATTTTTCTTTTAGATATACTAGTGTCATGGCACACGCGATGCGTGTGGAACACGTTTTACAAATGTTAAAATTATTTTATGTAACAAAAATAATTTACAGCCAAACTTATTAAAAATATTTTCTCGATATAATTTTTTATGTTAAAAATATTGATATCATCTTATTTAATATTTCAAATATGCTGATGTTAATGGTAGATAATACTTTTGCTCCTAGCTTTCAGATTTTTGTCATTTGTAGTCAACATGAACTTGCTAGACTTGTGCCTTTTTACAACGAACTTTTTGAATAAAACAACAGGTTAACATCATGAGGTCATAAAGAGTAAACTAAATATAGTTCAATTTAATTAAATCTAGAATTTAAATTATAGTCAATGAATCTAAGCTATAATTTAAATCTAGTTAGAATCATAATTTAAATTCAATTCAATATAATCTAGTTAGAATCATAATTTAAATTCAATTCAGTCTAATCTATATTTTAAATCTAATTAAAATTTAAACTTTAATATAATATAGTTAGATTCATAATTTAAATCCAATATAATCTAATATATAATTTAAAGGCTTATCAAATTTTAAAATTAATTTGATGTATATCACCTTCTGTTTAAATTAGTGCCAAATAATTAATTATTTTGACATTTATTATTAAAATATAATGCCATTTATTTATACAATTATATACAAAATTAATAATTCTCGTGACAACTATGACACGGTTATCTTAAAAAAAAGAATGATACAAAATCATAATAGTACCTTTTCGATGGCATTCATTGTGTTGCCTGCAACATCTAGAGCATCAATTTTCTCACGAAAACCTGTGGTTCATCACCTCCAGTAGCAATGGTAGTAAACATGTTACATAAATATCTATGTTGTAGCGGGGATGAAGCTTCGTAGTGCGGCAACACCGAATCTCTATGTCTTACTGGTTGTCTTCTTCTTTTGGTGATCCCGATGTTGGAACTGGTATGAGAGAAAAAGGAAACAAATAATTAAAGAGAGAGAAACGGATGGTAAGTACACGGAGATAAGATTACAGGATTGTTGGATAATGGGTCGGTTTTAGATAGTGGGTGTTTAAATTACATTATTATCCATACATAATTAATATATTAGATAAGAAAGTATATGGCCAAAATAATTTATCATACCCGTCCTATTTGAATTATATAAGAGTATAGATGTAGATAATATGTAAAAATTTAAAGTCTTTTAACGTCAAATTTGAAGTAGATGGTGTTATAATTTTCTTTTTAAAAAACTTACTTTTAAATTTAGGCATTAATGTTATTTTGATTAAAAAACTTATGTTTATATGAAGAGTCCTTCAATTAAAGTCAACGTCATTTAGAATGACGTCCGTCCAAAAATTTGGAAAGATATAAAAAAAGATACCTGGAATAGATGCGAGGAAAAAGCTTCTGTTGTTACCCCACATTAAAAGTTTGGTAACAACAGAAGCTTTCTCCTCGCATCTATTCCAGGTATCTTTTTTTATATCTTTCCAAATTTTTGGACGGACGTCATTCTAAATGGCGTTGACTTTAATTGAAGGACTCTTCATATAAACAGAAGTTTTTTTTAATCAAAATAACATTAATGCCTAAATTTAAAAGTAAGTTTTTTAAAAGAAAAATTATAACAACATCTACTTCAAATTTGACATTAAAAGACGTTTAAATTTTTACATATTATCTACATCTATACTGTTATATAATTCAAATAGGACGGGTATGATAAATTATTTTGGCCATATACTTTCTTATCTAATATATTAATTATGTATGGATAATAATGTGATTTAAACACCCACTATCTAAAACAGACCATTATCCAACAATCATGTAATCTTATCTCCGTGCACTTACCATCCGTTTCTCTCTCTTTAATTATTTGTTCCCTTTTTCTCTCATACCAGTTCCAACATCGGGATCACCAAAAGAAGAAGACAACCAGTAAGACATAGAGATTCGGTGTTGCCGCACTACGAAGCTGTTAGTCCCAGGGCTTGATCAAAGATGGTAGACACGATGTCGAGATCAGAGGTTCAACAAACGTTCACCTTCTGATTATTCTCGAGATCCAAGAGGAACACTATAATATAAATCTGATTACAAAAGCAACAATAATCAGAAATTAAATCTCACGTTCTTCCTCGCAATCGCAGTTGCTGACGGACAAAACTGAGTTCAGAAAATAAATCTCATGTTCTTTCTTGCAATCGCAGTTGCAGACGGACAGAACTGAGTTACAACTCAGATGAAGAAGAAGAAAGAAGAAAAAAGAAAGAAGAAGAGGAAAGATTCTTGCTGGGGTGATTAAGATCACCGTTGCTCAAAACAAGATTCGCCCCAACACGATCTGCTCCCAGGAACCAGCAAGTTCACGAAGAACTTCTGGAATGCTTGTAAGTCAATATTTGAGACTTGAACGGGCTTCCTGGACTTTACGGACTCCCTTAACTCTCTTCTTGGTGCATCTTTCAAAGGAGGCCAAGGGGCTCTATTTATAGAGTGGAGTTGAGACTTCACCTCTTCTCCTATCCGATGTGGGACTAAAATACCAATACTCAAAAATAGAGTTTGATATTTTGGATCATCCCACAATCAGCATAGAAGTGTGCCAGTCCACGCCTATCCCTCGAACACTCCCGTGCATGCACGAGACATCTTGGAGTCCGTGTCCGAGTCCGAGTCCACACAACAAAAATCAACTTGCATCCTTGTTAGAATTAATCTTTTTTTCTTCTAGGAAAATACTCCCACATAGCACAAACTTGTGCCCCACTACACCTCATGTGCATACCTCAACACAAGCAATGCATTATATTGAGATACTCACCATTTGGTGTAGCCGATGTAGGACTATCTATTCTAGTCCAAAGTAAAAAACACCAACAATCCCCCACATATCTCAATATATGGGTTGAGCGTTCCCCACGGTGACTGTCCATCACGCATTAGGAGAGATGTCGCTACGACTTGAATCTTCCTGCATAGGTTAAATAACAGCATGATACAAGAATGTACTAAGTCTTGAATTCTGCACCATAACTGCAATTCTTCCTACTCACATAATAACATCAACTGTGCTTCTGGCTGCACATTAAAGGCCTTGTGCCAGCCTGGTTTCAGTGTATAATTTTGGGTGTCTATAAGTTTACCCTCAAGAGACGGCCTGATATCTCTGTCCATACACTATAGGTGAGTTCTTTATAAAGAGTCATGGCATAAAGCATTGCGCTTCTTTACGGTGCTACGCCGCTATGACATGGCTTAAAGCCGAGGCTTTACCCCACCTGGGTACCTCATCGTAGTGTCATACTATTGTAGCATAAGGTCACAGGCCTCTTGGTAGTGCCAAACTACCCAGCATGAAGCCTTGCGCTTTCGTACAGTATTACACCGCTATGACATGGCTCGCAAAGCCGAGGCTTTACCCTACCTGGTACCTCTTCGTGGTGTTATGCCACTGTAATATGAGGACATCGTCCTCTTTGTAGTACTGTCAACCTCTCTTTATTACGATTATCATACAACATTAGGCTACCTGCCTATTTGCGGTGCTACTCTACTGTGACTTGGCTTGCAAAGTCGAGGCATTACCTATACCTGGAAACCTCATGGTGAAGTCACCTCACTGTAGCATGGAGGCACACTCCTTGTAGTGCTGCACTACCGTGCTTCCTGTAAAGCACTCCAGGCATTCACTCTGCCTGAGAACTCATTAAGGTATTTAAGCCAACCTTCCCACAGGATTCGTTTTCCGTAAAAAAAATAACAGTAGACAACAGTGGTTGTAGGTCCGTAACCCCTCCATGTCACTGAGGACAAGTACCCACCGTTCCTGATATTCTTCTAGTTAATAGTCCTCCCTTGAACCAAAAGCTAGATGCCTAGTAGATTTCTCTTTGAACTAATAGCATAAAACTTTATGGTAGGATTGTAATAACACAATATCAGAATTCCTTCAAGCCCATTTTACAAGCTGTGTCATCGACCAGCTGGCGCTTGAGGCCCTTGGTGAATGGATCCGCTAGGTTCTCCTGACTTCGAACATCAATCACTGCAATGACACCTCTCTTGATGAGATCGTTCACTACCCTGTGCTTCAACCGCACAGTTCTCTTCTTCCCATTGAAGAGATCATTCGATGCCACCGTTGCAGTCGCCTGGTTGTCGCAGTATATCGGAATTGCCGGTATCTGTGCCCCAACCACTGGAAGATCATACATGAGCTCCCGAAGTCACTCTACTTCATCTGTTGCGGTATCAAGTGCAAAGAACTCAGATTCCATAGATGATCGCGAGAGCATAGTCTGCTTCTTCGACTTCCACGATATAGCAGCTCCACCCATTGTGAATATGAATCCACCTGTGGACCTCTTGCTCTCTAATTCTAAGAACCAACTGGCATCACAGAAGCCTTCCACTACCGGCAGATCTTCATTGTAGTGCAGTGCATATGTCTGAGTCTTCTTGAGATATCTCATAACCCGTTTCACAACTTTTTAGTGCTCAATGCCTGGATTGCTCGTAAAATGACTCAGCATTCCTACGGCGAAAGCTATGTCAGGCCTTGTGGCAGTAGTAGCATACATCAAACTCCTGATTACGCTTGTATACTCCAGCTGCCTGACGCTTTCCCTTGAATTAGGCTTCAGTTTCAGATCACACTTGTACGGTGTATCGATCCCTGGAAGATCCTGATACCCGTAACGAGTGATCATCTTCTCAACATAATGAGACTATGATGGCGTTATTCCAGTGTCTGACTGGATGATCTTGAGTCGCAAGATAACATCAGCATCCTCCAAGTCCTTCATACTGAACTTCGTCGAGAGGAACTTCTTTGTCTCCATGACACAGCTTATATCCGTACCTAGGATTAACATGTTGTCCACGTATAGACAAACGATGACTCCTCTTCCGTCAGCAAACTTCGTATAGACACACTTGTCTGTTTCACTGACCCTTTAACCATTTGACCATATGACTTTGTCAAACTTCTCATGCCATATTTTGGGAGCTTGCTTTAAACCGTACAGAGATTTCACCAACTTGCAGACTTTGTCTTCAAGACCTTCGACGACAAACCCTTCTGGCTGTTGCATGTAGATCTCTTCGGTCAGCTCGCCATTCAGGAATGTCGTTTTCACATCCATCTGATGTATTACCATCTTATATATCATTGCGAGAGCAATCAACATTCTGATGGTGGTCATCCGAGCTACTGGAACATACGTGTCAAAGTAGTCGATCCCCTGCTTCTGAGAAAACTCCTTTGCCACTAGCCTGACCTTGAACTTGTCAATGGTTCCATCAGCTTTCATCTTCTTCTTGAAGATCCACTTACATCCAATAGGTTTTGCTCCTTCAGGAAGATCAACCAACACCCAAGTGTTAATTGAGGTGATGGAATCAATTTTATTGTCAATCGCCTCCTTCCAGAAAACATTATCTCTAGTCTTCATCGCCTCATCATAGGTATGCAGATCTGCTTCCACATGATAGGTGATGAAGTCATCTCCGAAGTTCTTCGGCCTCCACGCTCGCTTCGACGACGGCTCAGCGAGTTCTGGCTCAACCGTTGTTTCAACAACAACATCTTCTTGGACTACTTCTTTATTGAAAACTTCAGTTTCTTGCGCACCCTTATTGTTCTTCGGTTTATCCGTAAGAACAATATTCTTGTGCCTTGCAAATTGTCTTCACGAGATTCGATGATATGATTTGACTCAATATCAAGAAATCTTCGAGCATCACTCTTCTCGGCATACCCCAAGAAGATCATCTCCGTAGTCCTAGTCCACAGCTTCTGAATCTTTAGATCTGGGAGCTTCACATAAGCCAGAGACACCTACACTCGAATGACATTCAAGTTAGGTTTGACTTTGAACCAGTGTTCATGAGGAGTTACGTCCGAATTTGCATACGGCACTCTATTTAGAATAAAAGTGGTCGTCAATGCAGCTTCTCCCCATTAGCATTTAGGAAGACCCGTAGTTAGCAACATTGAGTTCATCATTTCTGTCAACGTTTTGTTCTTCCTCTCTGCTATCCCGTTAGATTGAGGAGAATACGGAGCAGTAGTCTCATTGATGATTCCATGTTCTTTACAGAACAATACAAATTCATGAGACCTATACTCTACATCTCGATCTATTCTGATTAGTTGTAGATCGGTTTAACGTTCAGCTTCAGCCCTGAAGTCTCAGAACTATTCGAATGCTGCATCCTTCTACTTGAGAAGTCATGCGAACGTGCACTTCGAGAAACACTTCGAACCGGCCTCTGTGGAGAATTGATAAAAGTCACAGATATCTGAGTGTACTAACTCCAGATG
Source organism: Iris pallida (assembly GCA_029216955.1). Classification (NCBI taxonomy): domain Eukaryota; kingdom Viridiplantae; phylum Streptophyta; class Magnoliopsida; order Asparagales; family Iridaceae; genus Iris; species Iris pallida. The sequence continues at coordinate 7,015,975 of JANAVB010034616.1, read as the reverse complement.
ATCAGTACTTTAGTTCAATCATCTGAGCAGCTTCCCAACAGTCTTGTATCTGCACAGACCTTAAACTCCTCCACCTCTTTACCCCCCACATTCCTAAGATAAGGTCCCGGTAGGACAGCTTGGGTCTACTTCTGTCATAGAACAACTCTCAGTCCACTCAATGAAGTAACTTCATCGCCATCAGCAGAAGTTCGAATATTCCTTCAGCACCGAACATCTTTTCTAAGCATGTTCTTCGCCAAGAAATTACCATCTGGCTAGTACGAATGTCCATCTTTCAAGTCTGTATCAGATAACAGACTTTCTGAGATCAAATCGCCAAAAAATCTCTGGTACGTGCAACACGCATTCCAGTGTCCTTGTCGGTGGTTAATAACCACTGTCTCGATCTTCAAAACTTCTGCTAGATATATGTTCACCATCGAGACCTTCGTCATAACATGGCTCGTCCTTGGTGAACAGCTCTTTTGAGAGCACACGTGGTCTGATACACTAGTATCAGACCACTAGTCAGCTACCACGCTAGATAACTCAACCTGTGCAACAATAGCAACCAAGTTAAGTAATCAAAATAACCAAGTTTAGCTATACCTGCTATTTTGGTTTGGGCTTGGATTTGTATTCACTCATGTAGTGGCCATTCTTGTCACAGTTGAAGCAAGTCACGTGGGACTTGGACTTCTGTTGCTTGAACGAAGGACCGTTCACTTTTAGATTAGTGGAGTCCTTATTCTTGTGATGAGAAGCCACATGCTTTCCCTTGAACTCTCTTGTCTACACTAAGTTGGCCTTAGCCAGTTGTTTGGACAGAGAGTCCATCTTCTGTTGAGATCGTATTTCGTCCTCAACGTGGATCTCTTGTAGAAGATCTTCCAAGCTAATGTCCAGCTTCTTCCGATGCATTCTAGCACAGAAGTTGCTCCAACCAGCAGAAAGTTTCGAGACTATCCCTCTAACGACAAACTTGTCGACGAGGGGCATCTTCTCGTCATCTAACTTCTGGCGCAACTCCAGGAATTCCTTTACTTGAGGTAGCATCGCCATCTTGTCTTCGAAGAGCCACTTGTGGTACTTCTCGACGATAAAGATTTTGGACCTTTTTTCATCATCTTCATATAGCTTACCCAAAGAATCCCAGATCTCTTTGGCATTCTCCTTCTTGGAATATGACTCAGCCAGAGAGTCTTCCATAGAATTGAGAATCAGCAGTTTATATATGTTGTTTTCTCTCTTCCATTTGCTCTGCTTGACGAGTGCAGCAGCAGTAGCATCGGCAGTTTCTCTTTCTGGAATCGTCGGTTCATCCTCAATCAACACATGGTCTACGTCCACGAGTTGAAGATTAAGGGTGACCTTCCTCTTCCAGATTTGGAAATGTTCTCCGTCGAATTTCTCTAACTTGTTAAAGCTAGTATCGATGAGAGAGGCACGAGAGTTTTCCATCTACAAGGATCTTGCATTGAGATTGTTAGTCCCGGGGCTTGATCAAAGATGGTAGACTCGATGTCGAGATCAGAGGTTCAACAAACGTTCACCTTCTGATTATTCTCGAGATCCAAGAGGAACACTATAATATAAATCTGATTACAAAAGCAACAATAATCAGAAAGTAAATCTCACGTTCTTCCTCGCAATCGCAGTTGCTGACGGACAGAACTGAGTTCAGAAAATAAATCTCACGTTCTTCCTTGCAATCGCAGTTGCAGATGGACAGAACTGAGTTACAACTCAGATGAAGAAGAAGAAAGAAGAAAGAAGAAGAGGAAAGGTTCTTGCTGGGGTGATTAAGATTACCGTTGCTCAAAGCAAGATTCGCCCCAACACGATCTGCTCCCAGGAACCAGCAAGTTCACGAAAAACTTCTGGAACGCTCGTAAGTCAATATTTGAGACTTGAACGGGCTTTCTGGACTTTACAGACTCCCTTAACTCTCTTTTTGGTGCATCTTTCAAAGGAGGCCAAGGGGCTCTATTTATAGAGTGGAGTTGAGACTTCACCTCTTCTCCTATCCGATGTGGGACTAAAATACCAATACTCAAAAATAGAGTTTGATATTTTAGATCATCCCACAATCAGCATAGAAGTGTGCCAGTCCACGCCTACCCCCCGAACACTTTCGTGCATGCACGAGACATTTTGGAGTCCGTGTCCGAGTCCCAGTCCGCACAACAAAAATCAACTTACATCCTTGTTGGAATTAATCCTTTTTCCTTCTAGAAAAATACTCCCACATGGCACAAACTTGTGCCCCACTACACCTCATGTGCATACCTCAACACAAGCAATACATTATATTGAGATACTCACCATTTGGTGTAGCCAATGTGGGACTATCTTTTCTAGTCCAAAGGCAAAAACAGCAACAGAAGCTTCATCCTCGCTACTACATAGATATTTATGTAACATGTTTACTACCATTGCTACTGGAGGTGATGAACCACAGGTTTTCGTGAGAAAACTGATGCTCTAGATGTTGCAGGCAACACAATGAATGCCATCGAAAAGGTACTATTATGATTTTGTATCATTCTTTTTTTTATGATAACCGTGTCATAGTTGTCACGAGAATTATTAATTTTGTATATAATTGTATAAATAAATGGCATTATATTTTAATAATAATGTCAAAATAATTAATTATATTGACACTAATTTAAACAGAAGGTGATATACATCAAATTAATTTTAAAATTTTATAAGCCTTTAAATTATATATTAGATTATATTGGATTTAAATTATGAATCTAACCATATTATATTAAAGTTTAAATTTTGATTAGATTTAAAATATAGATTAGATTGAATTGAATTTAAATTATGATTCTAACTAGATTATATTGAATTGAATTTAAATTATGATTCTAACTAGATTTAAATTATAGCTTAGATTCATTGACTATAATTTAAATTCTAGATTTAATTAAATTGAACTATATTTAGTTTACTTTCTATGACCTCAAGATGTTAACCTGTTGTTTTATTCAAAAACTTAGTTGTAAAAAGGCACAAGTCTAGCAAGTTCATGTTGACTACAAATGACAAAAATTTGAAAGCTAGGAGCAAAAGTATTATCTATCATTAATATCAGCATATTTGAAATATTAAATAAGATGATATCAATATTTTTAACATAAAAAATTATATCGAGAAAATATTTTTAATAAGTTTGGCTGGAAATTATTTTTGTTACATAAAATAATTTTAACATTTGTGAAACGTGTTCCACACGCATCTCGTGTGCCATGACACTAGTAGTATAGAAGTACAGATGTAGATAATATGTAAAATTTTAAATGTCTTTTAACGTCAAATTTGAAGTAGATGTTGTTATAATTTTCCTTTTTAAAAACTTACTTTTAAATTTAGGCAATAATGTTATTTTGATTAAAAAAAAACTTATGTTTATATGAAGAGTCCTTCAATTAAAGTCAACGTCATTTAGAACGACGTCCGTCCAAAAATTTGGAAAGATATAAAAAAAGATACCTGGAATAGATGCGAGGAGAAAGATTCTGTTGTTACCAAACTTTTAATTAGCAAATCTAAAATAATGAAAGAAAAAGAAAGATGAGATAGTGAATCCTAGAAATAAAAATTTGTTACGATATTTTAAAATTTAAATTTGTGAGCTCCATCACGTTGACTTGCCAATTACGATGTTTGTATATATATATTTTAAGTCTGATATGTACAGTAGCCAATATCTTGCATAAGATTTGGATAATTGACATTTGATGTTATAAAATGAAAAATAAAAGGTGGTTAGGGTTTTATTGAAAGAGAGTGCATACTTGTCTGACGACTGCTTGCCTAACTGGATCCAAATTATATATTATAGTGGAGAAAATATGTAGGTTCTACTCATGGCACACAAAAAAATAGATTTTTGTATTTTTTGGTCTCAAGATAGATTTTAATATACTCTACGGCTTGTAGAATCGAATCAAAGATATTATAATTCCAATAATCTATATGCATCGTACTCAATTACTAGTGCTCATATATAATGCTTCTGTAGGAGCGTAAAAAGTGCTTCATAGACTTAGTCAAAGAAGTTGAGAACTTTACGCTAGCTATTCTCTACTTGAGCAACATTTTACGCTAGCTTTTCTCTATGCTAGCTACTCTTTACGCGAGAGTTATACTCCAACTTTACGCTGGGGACAGACTGTCAGGCTACATTTAATGCCAGAGATTTGATCTGACAGAATGATTTTTTCTGACAGCGTGCAGCACAGAAGTTGAAAAGATTGGATTTACACCAAACCCAATGCTCGTCTTATAGTGTGCAAATATGGCTATTTTACGCTCAATAAAACTGCTTCTTTTACGCACAATAGTTATTCGAGCTTTTACGCTCAAGACTATTGTGGGCGTAAAGTCTATTTTGGCTACTTTTTACGCTTAAGGCTATTTTTTTAGTCACTTTACGCTGGGAAGTTTATTTGGGCTATTTTACGCCCAGTTTGCCACTTTACGCTAGGAGTGTGTTTTGGGTCATTTTACGCCCGTTCTTTCCTGACCACTTAAGAACGTGGTTTGTCCACGTGGCTTTCATGCCACACATCTTGAGGAATGTGTGTACGTGCTCTCCCCCACTTTGTTGAAGTAATGGGACACGTGTCACCATGCGTAGAGATCAAAACTCTATATGGGACACGTGTCAACGTGCGTAGAGGATGATTTGGATCATGGGTGACGGTTGCTAGCGTAAAGACCCGATTTTGTTGTTTTTACGCACTAAGGGTTAAGTCTATTAATAGACTTTCATATCATCATTAGGAGATCAATAGAGCAGGAGAGGAGATTCTGAGAGAACTCATATTTTTCAGAGTGATATTCCCAGAAGCATTTCTTCTACTTTTTCTTAAGAACAGTGTGAAGCAAAGCAAGAAAGCATTCGATTGTGCCATCAGTGTCGTTGCTCGATTCCTTTCCGGTGACTTAGTTCTTCCGATTGTTCGTCTTCTTCAAGCAGTTTTCTTCATCATCATCATATAGTCTACGGAACAAAGTGATCGCTCTCAGATCAGACTTTCATAGCAATACCCCCCAGAATATTTGTACTTTCTGTACTTTTTTCTAGTTTTCTTTCAAAAGCCAATTTTTAGGCATTTTGTTAAGTGAAACAAAAATGGCGACTCTGCTGGGGATGAAATTCTCCTCTGATGAGAAGACAATTGCTCAATATGATGATGCGTTGGTCGGATCGACCAAGAAGACTCTGGTTGTGTACTTCGACCAGACTGCCTACGAAAAAATGCTCAGGACTGGAGGTAGTACTCACTGCTCCAATGTTCAGAAATCGCGAAAGGCGCGAAAAGTTTGGATTCCTAAGTCCAAACCATCATCGGATCTCCCTGTTGTCTCTGAAGGCAAAGGCATCCTTCCTACTCCTGTTGTGGAGACTCCCATCGGTGATGAGGCAGTTTCTACTTCAGTGATGCGCCGTGGGCGTAAAAACCAGTCTTCCGTCTGTGATGTGGCAGACTATCAAATTTTACGCTCTGAGCATAAAAATCAGGTTTTACGCTCTGAGCGTAAAAATTAGGTTTTACGCTCTGAGCGTAAAAATCAGGTTTTACGTCCTGTGCGTACAAATCAGTCTCCCGTCTGTGACGTGGTAGACAATCAAATTTTATGCCCCACGCATAAAAATCAGTCTCCCGTCTGTGATGTGGTAGACAATCATGTTTTACGTCCCATGCGTAAAAATCAGTCTCCCGTCTGTGACGTGGTAGACACACAAACTTTACGCTCCATGCGTAAAGGAAAATCTCCGGTCTATGACGAGGCAAATACTCATGTTTTACGCTCTACGTATAAAGGTAAGTCTCATGTCGTTGACAGAGAAGATAAAATTCATAATGATGCCTCTGCATCTAAAATGAATTTACCTACACGCATATAGCATAAAAACATGAATTCCATTATTAGTAAAACTTCGGTTGTCCACCAACAACCTTCCTACACTGCTTTACGCAAGGTACCAAACTTGCAAATTATGCATAATACTGATGGAGTCCTCTGTGCACAAAAATCTCAGGATTTACGCACGCAACTCCAGGCGCGTAAAAATGCACAGTTTGGTTCTGCTAATGCAGCAAGTAATCTTCTTTATACACAAGGGACTAAACGACTTTCTGTCCCAAATATAATAAAGAAGACTACTTCCTCTACTCCTTCTGATTTACGCGAGTTGCTTGTACAAAAGCGTAAAGACAGAAAATCTCCTGTGACACTCCCCAAAGAAGATCACCATTATGTGTCACCAGATTGTAATCAAGTGTTGCTGTTCGACTTCTAAACGGTCAATTTTTGATCGATTAGGCTACAATGTTCAGCAATCAGTTGATGATCAAGAATAGGAGTTGTCATATGCCTCAGTTAATATGGCATCTCATACCAACAGGGTACGACGTCCAAGACGTAACTCGTCACAGACTCCTGGTCAACAACAGTTCAATCGAATTCTTGATAATTTTGAAGGAGTATATCAGAATACTCGATTGAGAAGTCAGAGACAGTTGCAGACTTCTGACTCAGAAGCTGGGGGTACCCAGTCTTTAGAGTCTGAAACTGATAGCATTGATTCATACTTCTACACCAATCCCTCTGTATCTTCAAGGGAAGTTGAATCTTATGCTATTGGAGACAAACCGGAGACGTCATCTGCTAATATAGAACAACGTCTCTCTGTAGTTGAGCAATCGCTGAAGGATATGCTTGCTATGATGCAAAGTATGCATCAAATAATAATGACTAAGCTAACTGCTCAGCCAGCAGTGATAACTTCGGTGCAGGTAGCAGCACAAACTCAAGATAGTCAAGGGGTTGATATACCCTTGAATAATCTTAGTCAGGAGCCTACTATCAATCAAAATTCTGCATCTCCAGATCCTATCATTCCAGAAGATGTACCACCTCCGGTAGGAGTTACGGTACATCCGACAACAATTCAATCAAATGTGCTTCCTCAAACCAGTAAAGCTATTCAAGCAGTACGAGAGCTAAAAGCATAGTTTGAAGTTCTGAAGCATAAGGATCAGCTCCAGAGGTTAGGAATTAAGCAACCTTATCCTCCTCACTGGAATGATGTGCCCTTTCCTCCAAAGTTCAAACCACAATCTATGGTATTATTTGATAGAAAGGCATCTTCCAATCAATATATCAATTACTTTGATATTATGACTGTACATTTGCAGAAGAATGATGCTCTTCTTATCCGAGTTTTCATCGGTTACTTGACGGGTTCGACTTACGACTGGTATCGTAGTCTACCCGACAATTGCATTTTGTCTTTTGATGAATTTAAAGCAATGTTTCTCTCCCGATTCTATGAGGGAGGAATGGACATGAATATGTCCTCCCTAATAAAAATCAAGCAAAAGAAGAAAAAAGATACTCAAACGTTTATAGAACACTTCCGACAAGCTACTTTGAAAATGCCTCCAGGCATGCCAGATTCAGCACTGATTGATACGTGCAAGATGAATCTGCGACCATCTATTGCTGTCTTTACGGGTTCCCAATTCACAGATTGGGCCTCGTTTATCATAGTAGCAGTTTCAGCCGAGACCAATGGTCGGTTGGCTCGTGAGCACGGGATGATCTTCGCTTCAGAAGACAAAGGGAAGAAAAACTCTTCAAATAATAATTTCGGCAAACGTAATGGAAAAGGAAAGGAAACCTTAGTGGTTAACCTTTCAAAACGCAAAACGACGTCGAATAATCAAGAGTCTTCCAAGCCAAAAGAAGAATACTCTTTCGATGACAGTGATATCCCAGGAATATTTTAATATCTGGTAAAGAGTGGCAAACTCCAGATTCTAGAGCCGAAAAGGCCTAATGAGGTAAATCTGACCGACAATCCCAAGCATTGTATCTATCACAGATACATCAATCATCCTACCAAGGCTTGCTATGTCTTGAAGAAGAAAATTCAGGAGCTGATAAATGCCAATGCCATTGCTTTAACCAATGATGAGCATACGGTTACAACCAATATGATTTTTCTTCAATTTGGAGGTTTTCCTCCACAGCAAGTCCCGGATGGAATTATTCCAATTCCAAAGACGACGATGAAGATTGTGAATATTCCGCCTGCCAGAGATTAAAATGAAGGACTTTTGCCTCTTACACTTAAAAATGGTGAAATCATGTGGGTACACCCTGATTTAGTGCCTGAAATAGAGAATGAAGTTAAAACTTCGAAATCCAAGAAAGGTAAAAAAGTCAAAACCTGCAACATGATTTCTCATATTTTTACCCCAGACCATGATAATTTGGATCATTTATGGGGCAACATTCCTTTAGAGGATAGACTGAGGGGTTTGAATATATGCCCTCCAAGTTTGGCTCCTCCTACCAAACTCAAGCTTACTCATCGGCAGTGGTTAGCGATGAATAGTATCCCCTTATACAGGGCACAACAAGTCTTTACTGCCTATGAGAAAGCTCCTACAGGGATCTTTCCTTCTATCCCGAGTATTCCTCTTTCTCCTGTGGCTACAGAGATTTTTATTCTTCCTTCTACGGAAGTCTCTATGCCTTCTTCTTTTTCTGTGGTTACAGAGATCCCTGCTTCCTCTTCCTCTGTCAAACCACCCATTGAAAGTCTGCTACCTACTCATTTGTATAGTCAGCAATCAGTCCATCTCATGAAAAAGATGGGCTATGACTTTCAAAAGGCGGAAGGCTTGAATTATGATAAAGGAATGCGACTTCCTTTACAACTTCAAAGTCAGAAATCCACTCTTGGATTGGGTTTTGAAGATCCTCATAAAAATCTTCGTAAGAAAAAGACTAAGGAAAGAAGACTAAATCCTGCAATATGGTACTTCATTCTCCTGAGTTCGAAGAAGAAACCTTTGCTGGTACGAGATCTGGGAAAGAGTACCACAAGATTATGAGGGATCTTCCAAAGAAGCGGAGGACGTTATTGAAACAGTTCCAGCTCAATCATCTTATGTTCCTGCTAAACCATCTGTGGTTGAGAAGGGAAAACAGAAAGCAGTACGCTTTGACGTCCCATTAAAATCTACTTCAAATCAAGGGGTGGTGATGAAACCCTACAAGTTCGATATTCTAGCCCAGTTAGCTAATACTCCGGCTAGACTTTCGATTTTTGAGCTGCTTCGCCTTTCAAAAGAAAGCCGTGAAACGCTGAGTGAAGCTTTGCTACAAGCTGATTCATGCTTAGCTCAACTCAAGAGTCCTGACAATATACCAGTGTCATGCCCACAGTGTCATAGTGTGATGGAGGCAATTCCTAATATTATCTTCACACAAAAAGATATGATGTTGAAGCATAATAAGCATGACAGACCTCTGTACTATACAGGGTATATTGAATCCACAGAAATTGACAGGATTTACATCGATCCTGGGTCTTCTATTAGCATAATTCTTCAGAGTATGCTACGACCTTTGAGGATCCCTACTAGTGATTTGACTTACACTAGTACCACAATAGTTGGTTTCAACTCTGTAAAGAGTAAACCACTAGGAAAGATTCGGCTGAAGATTCAAATTGGTGATCTTCGAACTATGGCAACATTTTATGTTATCAACTCAGATGTATCTTACAACATCCTCCTTGGAAGACCGTGGATACATGAGCATAATATTGTGCCTTCAACTCTCCACCAATGCTTTAAGTATGTGGATCCTCAAGGAGTCGTGAAGACCGAATTTGTGGATATCAATCCCTTTAAGGGTGTTGAAACATATTTCTTTGACTCAATGCTCTATAAACAGGAGCATGTGATGGAGATATCAGATATAGCCGAAGATCGATCACCTGCTGAGGATCAATCTATCAATGAAGATCCTCCGGAAGAGCAACCTTTGAAGATTAAAGTCAAAGGCCGAATCCAACCTCAACCTGTCAATGATCAACCTTTGATGATCAAGGTTAAAGGAAGAACTCGGGCTTCATCTGAGGAAGCTGTGAAGATTCCAATCAAGAGCCAAGCTCAACCCCTTATAATCAAGTTCAAGGGACATACTTCTTGTAAAAATGATCCAGAACCGCCACTGATCATCAACCTTAGCAAGTCTACGCAGAAGACGGATGACGGTCCGCTAATTATCAATCCGAAGCGTAGTAGTCAACTTGTAAATGATATAAATATTGATCATTCTGTACTTTCTAATATCAATGAAGATTTTTTTTTGGAGTATATGGCTGTCAAATTTATTGAAAGAATGACTTTATCTTCTGATGATCAAAGTCATCAAAAAAATGACATAAGTACAGAGGAAACCTTATACATTGACCATAAGAAAAATTCTTTTCCTCCTCATGTCGATGTTGGACCTTATGCTCAAAGATTCCTAACATCTTCTCCTTATTTTCTTCCTACAGCCGCTTCATCACAAGCTTGTGTAACTTATAGACGTCACGAAGAATCTTATTTCGTGATTCCGTCGGATAAGAAAAATAAGTGCCAAATTGTGTTTGGTCTGGCTAGAAATATCCCTGTTATTCACACAGATAATCTTCGAGATAAAGATAAAAGAAGAATCTGAATTGACAAATATAGTCAACAATGTCTTAAGATTATCTAGAATATGGGATATGATTTGAAGACTATACAAGGTCTCAATCAAGGCAAGGGTAGACGGTTACCGTTATGTGGTGATTTATTTTACCAGAAAACTCGTCATGGGTTGGAATATGATCCATCCCACATGTTTAACGAGGATATACAAGAAGAATTTTCTTCTAGTTCTTCACAATCTTTAAATACAGAAGAAATCTAATTCATCGAATCGGATATACCCTACATGTGCAAAGAAGATATAAAAGAGGAATGTTCTTCCAGTCTTTTATAATCCACGTATTCTGAAGGGGACTATTATGATGAATCCGAGTGTATATTCTCAGTTAACATGGTTCAAACTGATGGTGAATCAGAACCATTTGAGAATGACCCTTGGGCACAACAAATGGACACTCAATGGGAGCTTCGTTTTGAATAACGACAGCCACCTACAGAGGATGAAATTGTCCATATTGATGTCGGAGACGAACTACATCCAAACCGATATCATCAGTAAAAATCTCTCCGAAGATGAAAAGGAAGAGTTGATAGAACTGATTAAAGAATATATCGATATCTTTGCATGGAGTTATGAGGATATGCTGGGTCTAGATCCCAAAGTAGCTACTCATAAACTCAATATTCTTCATAATGCTAAGCATGTGAAACAACAGCAACGGCATTTTAGACCAGATATGATGGACGCAATTGAAGTAGAAGTCAAAAAGCTGATCACATGTGGCTTTGTTCGTGAAGAACAACACCCAGATTGGGTTGCCAATATTGTTCTGTTTATGAAGAAGAATGAAAAGTCAGAGTTTGCATAGATTTTCGAGATCTTAATGCAGCTTGCCCAAAGGACGAATTTCCACTTTCGATTACCGATGTCATGATAGACAATACATTTGGTTTTGAACGCATGTCTTTCATGGACGGATTTTCAGGATACAATCAAATTAAGATGCATCCAGAATGAAAAGCATACTGCTTTTCGTACACCTCTTGGAGTCTACTGCTATACGGTTATGCCGTTTGGACTAAAAATGCGGTACTACGTATCAACGGGCCATGAGCAGCATCTTTCAAGAACATCTACAGAAAATAGTTGAATGTTATGTAGATGATATTGCTGTCAAGAGTCGATCAAAAGATGATCACATTCAAGACTTGAAGACAGTATTTGAGTTGATGCGCCAACATCAACTGAAGATGAATCCTACTAAGTCTTTCTTAGGGGTTTCCAGTGGCAAGTTTTTGGGATTTGTCATCACTTCTCAGGGTATTCATGTTGATCCTGATAAAATTAAAGCAATTCTTGAAATGCGTCCTCCACACAATTTAAAAGAACTCTGCGGCTTCCAATGTCGCATTGCTTATATCAGGAGATTTATATCTAATCTTTCTGGAAGATGTCAACCTTTCTCCGTTTATTAAAGAAAGGTGTATCATTTGTCTGGGATGAAGCATGTCAGAAAGCCTTCAATGACATCAAACAATACCTTACAAATCCACCTGTTTTGGTACCCCCAGTGCTGGGAAGACCATTTTTGCTATAAGTTCGAGCTTTAGATCATTCGCTTGGTGCTCTTCTTGTACAGAAAAATGACAACGGTCATGAACAGCAATTTATTATCTTAGCCGAATGATGGTCGGAGCTGAACACAGGTATACTCCTGTGGAGAAGGAAATCTGGACTTGGTTTTTGCTGTCCAAAAGACGCGACATTATGTGTCAGGACAGACTATTCATGTCATCTCCAGAATAAATCCTATTCAGGTATTGAGAAAATCGAGCATTCTCAACTCCAGATTAGCCACCTGGGCGATGTTGTTACTCCTTATGACATGGTCTATGTACCTCAAAAATCAGTGAAGGGCCAAGCATTAGCTGATTTCTTAGCAGCTCACCCTATACCTGAAACATCAAAGTTATATGAGGACATTCCAGATGAAGTTGTGGATTGCAACATGACTTTGAAGGATGACATTTGGTAATTATATTTCGATAGAGCAGCGGGTTGGACCTAAAGGCAATATTGTCTCTGGAGTAGGCATTGTCTTAGTCTCTTCCGACAAAATGGTCATATACCGTGCTTATTCTCTTAATGAGCCATGCTCCAACAATGTGGCAGAATATAATGCTCTGCTAATTGGTCTCCAAATAGCAAAACAGTTGGACATCGAATTCCTGGAAGCTTATGGAGATTCTCAACTGATTGTTAATCAGGTTAGAGGGACATATGAAGTTAGGAATCCTGACTCATCCCTTATCATCAAGTGGTAATCGAGTTGGTCCTTATTCAAAGGATTCTTCATCGAATTCGTACCACGACTCAGAACTTGGAGGCTGATGCTCTTGCTAGCTTAGCTGCAGACTTAGCTGTTCCAATTAGAAGATAAAACACCATAACTTTGTTGGATCGAGACTTATTCTGTGTCAAAAATAACTTGCATATCGAGCATAGTTATACTACAGAATTAAGTTCTCAACAAAGGGATTGGAGAAGTCCATTCATTGATTATGCGGTTCATGGGATTTTACCTGAAGATCCAAAAGAAGCTGCATCAATCAAGAGACGATCGTTTCGATTCTATTATGATTCTTCCTTACATATGTTATATCGTCGTTCTTATGACGAACTTTTACTACATTGTCTCTCTGAGAATGAAGCTAAGCAAACGCTTCGTGAGGCTCATGATGGTGTTTGTGGTGCTCATCAACCAGGTCCAAAATTACAGGACCGCATTCGAAGGATGGGATATTATTGGCCCTCCATGATAGCGGATGCTGTGGATTATGCCAGACGGTGTAAAGCATGTCAGATTCATGCTGATTTTATTCATCAACTATCTGAGTTCCTACATCCTACAGAAGCTTCCTGGCCCTTCGAAGCCTGGGGTATATATATTATTGGCCCGATTAATCCTCCTTCTGTCAAAGGACATCGGTTTATATTGGCTATAACCGATTATTTTTCTAAATGGACGGAAGCGGTTCCTCTTGTTGAAGTAAAAACATCAAATATGGTTAGCTTCATTAAACACCATGTTATTTATCGCTTTGGGATTCCCGAAGGATAATTCATGATAATGGACCATAATTTGCCAGTCAGCATTTTATCGATTCTGTGATAAGAATCGAATCCAAAATCTGGCTTCTATGGCTATAATCCAGCTGCTAATGGTTTGGCCGAAGTTTCAACAAGACAATCATCAAACTTCTCAAAAAGTTCGTCTATTCTAATAAACGTGATTGGAATGAGAAACTTGAGAATGTTTATGGGCTTACCGAACAACAGTACGAACTCCTACTGGTTTTATACCATTTTCATTGGTGTACGAATGTGAGGCTGTTCTTCCATTGAAATTCAGATTCCATCTCTCAGAATAGCTATTGCTAATGAGCTAACTACAGAGAACAATGATCGCTTACGACTCCAAGAACTTGAAGGATTGGACGAGAAGCGACTCCAAGCGCAACAGCACATTGAACTTCATCAAGCCATATCTCGAACTTTCAATCGTAAAGTTAAAGAGAGGGTATTTAAAGTCGGTGAGCTAGTTCTAGCCGTTCGAACCGATGGTGATGACTCATAAGAAAAGGGAAATTCCAAGCAAAATGGGAAGGTCCCTATAATCGAGTCAGTATTCTCCAATGGTGCCTATAGGTTGTCTAAACCTAATGGAGATTTGCTTATGATGCCAATCAATGGCAAATTTTGAAGAAATATTATGTTTAAATTTCTTCTTTATTCCCAGCTACCAATGTTTGGTTAAGCTGATCTCTTGTCTTCTTAAAAGAAAATTTTGATCTTCTGTCTTACCAAAAGAGAGAGAGATTTATTATTTATCATGTTCTCATTACCTCTGAATAAATATTAAGTCTACTTTTTTTATATCTATCATGTCCTTTTGGCCTCTGAATAGATATTAATCTATTTTTCTTGGGGTTGTTACGATATGTCATGTTCATATTACCTCTGATAGCGTATACTCTATACAGAAAAGAGATTCATTATCTATCATGTCCACATTACCTCTGGATAGATATAATTGAGTTTTAGAAGACTTTCATGTCCATATTACCTCTGATAAGTATTTTCTATCTCATACCTATTGTTTAATTATATAATAATAATAGGATCACAAAATAAATATTTTATTCATTTTTAAACATTAGAAAATGAAAAGATGGAAGATTACAAAAGTTTTTTTGGCCTAAGGTGGGGCAGAGACATCTTGAAGTAATTTCTGTAGCTCCGCTAGACGCTTGTCACGAGAGCTCAGTACAATCTTGGTAGCTTCGGCACGTCGGGCTTCAGGAGTGCAGATATGGGAAAGTTGAGCAAAAGTGACTATCATCTTGTCCTTGGCTTCGTCAAGGGTTTTGATGGTAGTCTCTGCTCCAAAAACTTGTTCTTCCAAAATTGAGCTCTGTGTAAGCTGCTGGTCGCGAGCTAAGATCAGTTGATCCCTCTCCGCCTTCAAACGAGCTAACTCAGCCTCAACTTCTCGAATTTTATCATTTTGTTGATGAATTTTCATATTCGAGGTTTCATAGGCTTCTCTTTGACTGTCCAACTCGGACTTTGCTTCTGCCAAAAAAGCCTTCTCTTTGGCTACTTTGATACTGTAGTTGTGGAGGGCTTCATTGAAAGTTGTCTCTCGAGTGAGATACTCAGCTGATAAAGCGTCGTACTCCTCTTGGATAGACTTTCAATGGTTTCGCTTGACAGCTTTAAATATTCTTTGATCGGCTGTTCAAGTCCTCCACAATTTTCTCTAATGTCGCCGCTCTCGCCGTGTCATTGAACATGGAGACGTTTCTGATGGTTAGAGCAATCGCCGCTTTCAGACTTTCATAATTTAGGCCCTTATTCAGGACCATTTTTATCAGAGCAGCCAAAGTCTTGTAAAAAGTATCAGTATGAATCTCAACCAAGATTCATTTCGACACTTGAGCTTGGTGTTGCGGCGATATCCACCAATCTCTCCTCTGAAGACTAGGAGCAGGTGTTGCTTTGGCAGCAGGCTGAGATGAAGACATTGATGTCACTGCTACCATAGCCAACTGATTCCCAGGAGCTTCAGGAACAGTCTCTTCAATATTTGTTGCTCCAGCCATTTCTGGAGTTGAAACTATTAGTTTAGGCGGCAGTGATTAGTGTGGGCGGAATGGTAGTTGTAGCAGTTAACTCCGGTTCAGGCATGTCTCGTCAGGAACTTGTACTGGATCGGTAGTAATAGCAGAGGATGCTATTACAATTTCCCCAGCTTCAGTTGATGACTTGAGTATGCCTTCATCACCTTCTTCAGTTATTGGCTCTGCAGAATCTTCATTGAAGTTTAATTCTTCTTTAGCAGTCTCCTCATCATCTACAGTAAGTTCTACTGTAGTTTCTTCTTTTTCCTTGCCCTCGGCAGGAACACTTCTGGTTGAGCCTCTGGTTGAGCCCGTATTTTGGCTCTTGTTGTACTTCTAGAGATGGAGGATTTTCTTCCTGAGTCTCACTTCAAGCTCCCGTAATACTTCTTCTTGAGCATTTTCTTCTTCTGAAGAAGACGCCTCCTCCTCAGATTCCTCGTTTTCTTCATAAATATCTTCTTGAGGAGGAGGAGCCACAAGCTTTGGGGTAATGATAACACCTACAAAAATTAAATAAAATAAGTTAGTATACAAAAATCATAATTTTATATAGATTTTGTATAATTATATTTACCTGGAGTAGGTGTAGGACGCGCCAAGTATGCGTCATAATCTCCATCCCAATCCTCATCATCAAAACTGATAGCAGGTTCATCGGATGGGATGAGCTCTCGATCAATGGTATGTACTGAGGCGACATCTTCAATAACTTGTGCCTTTTGTGGCAAAGTTAAATGAAGCGACGAACTGAGGCGTCCGGGAGATAGGACTACCGCAGTTTCTGTTGGTGCTGCAGGTTGGGAGGCTGAAGATCCTTCTCCAGGATGAACTGAAGAAGATGCAACATGTGCGGCTCATCCACCTGAATGTCACTCTCCGGAGTAGTAGCCCTTGATCTAGAAGGCCCTTTGGTTGTGGTCTTCTTCTTCTTTTCCGGGGTTTTCTCTGGAAGAGTGACAGCTGCACTTTGTTTCTTTTACGGGATTTGCCAATAATGATGGGTTCTGCAGCTTTTCCCCGACTCCCGTAGGGATAACTTCCAGGTACTGATCTGGAACAGCTGTGTCGTCAGGGATGTCTGATGGCACCCTGATCGGCTCCTCAACATTTCCTTTCTTAGGCCATCTTAGACTACCTCTCATGTTGTAGCCATGGGCGAAGGAACGGATGAAGCGTAAAAGTGAGCATACGTATGAAGTATACGTAACTCTGTGGTGCTGGTAGCGGTTGATACTTTGAATTTGGCACCAGTACGGACAGTACTAAAGTACCTCCAACCTCTTGCACCATCAATCAGTTTCCCATAGTGACAGAAATGGTAGAGGGATTACCAACATGAAGTTGGTCATATCCAAATTGGCGAGCAAACCTACTTGGTAGATATGGTTCGAACGCACAACTGTCTTCATTTCTGTACATCAGATGAGATGGTCTGATGCACTGTAGCCACCTGAAGACTAGTGCTGACAATAAATTTCTTCCTTCAACTTCGTCTTCAAATTGAACGTCGAAACAGTCGGCTGGAACTTCTGGCCTCGTGCAGAAAAAGTTTCAACCATAGGAATAATTCAAGACTGTTCGGGTATCTGCCACTGTCGCGGCAATCCATGTAGCTTTGCTAAATTTTTGGAGGAAGACCTTCGCATCATCTCCCGGGCCTGGTGGCAACAAGCTGCAGTTGTGGTGCAACAGCCAGCCCATCAAGTAGGTGTAGGACATTTCTACCCTGGGGAATACATTCCGATAAGGAGCATTATTAATCAGTTCCTCACCGAAAGTTCTCAAACCTGTGTTGATGCGGCACACCATTGCTGATAGCAGGTTGATTCTGGTTTTAAACACCAAACGTACTGCTGGCTATAGCACGTTTCGGTGAATCCTATCAACTGTACCGGTCCCCGGTACAACCCATCTCCTCAACCATAGAGAAAGGAAGCCTGTCAGCAAGGCTTTTCTGGAGATCTTCTGGCAACCATATCGGAGGAAGCTTAAGACTTCGGTTCCAGTCGAGACTTCTCCAGTCTTGGTTGACAGATATTTATTCGGAATTTGCTGATCATTATATCCCGTATTTTATCAGCAGGGATAGTCGAACCGGTGTTGATAGTTGGGGCTTTGTTCTCCTGGAATCTCTCTTTATCATCCTTGGATATCTTATCCTTATGAAAGAAGAGATATGTGTCCATTTGTTGATGTATGCCAAATGAGATCCACTCTCATGCATAGTAGTGTATATATCATATAATGGTACATCAATTCTTCATATACCTCAACTAATTGAGGGTTTTTCTCCTTTATTTCAGCAAGTTCCGTTAGAGGGAACGTATTCTTCATATGGGGCTTCCCCATTGGCAGCTTCGAGATAAATTGATCTCATGGAGTGCGAGACCCATTTCGCCTTTTGGGGTCGCAAAAGTTCCAGTTAAACTTATATATCTCCATCAAGGCCAGGAACAAGTTACTGTTCGGTGGTATACCTTGACTGGTGGAGGCCACTGCTTCATACAATCCAATATCTTTCAGCTCCGTCTGGAAGTTTTCATGATCCAAACACTAATTTGGATCCAATTTGGTTAAATGGAGTCAACCATCCCGGTAGCCTAGGGTTTGTCTGGGGATATAGTACCGCAGCCCTTATAAACTTATTGATGAACATCTGGGTCTGCACTGGTTGGATTAAAGCCGAATCTTCGCTCGGAGTAAATCCTGGCAAGAGACCAGAGAAAGAACGACGCCGCCATTGGGAACACTGACATGATACCCCATATCGTTGGCATGATCCCTCTTGAATATATTCTACCTGGTCTTCCGTGACTGCTGGGAGTCAGATTCCACAGCATTTGTCGGGGATGGGTGGCATGGATGAAGGCGGATAGGGGATAATCTCTATCCATGTCAGGGATATACATTGCTCTATCTCCAGACTTGAACACCCAAGACTCCTTCTTGGGGTGTGTTTGTGACTTGCAGTCTATTGCATCCCCAAATAAGAAAGCTGGTTTTCTAAATTGTTGGCCGTCCAGCGAGGTCAACAGTTCTCCATTAATCATGGATAGTAGCATTCTATCCCCTTGGGCAGCTATCAACTGTGCTCTCTCTACAAGGTACTCTGGATTCGATTGAGAAACTCCACATGAGAAAGATTCTCCAAATAATTCGAGCCCACCATGCCCACTGATGAGCCAAATACTTCTGCAAGAGGGTGAATCTGCAAATCCACTGCCAAAAGAAAGACAAAAATCAAGTTAGTCTAAGTTTAAGACTTTAACTATTGAAGTTGATAAAAGTTTTTAAAGTGTAAAAGATCTTTGTTTTACACAAAGTCTTTCACTTATGTGATTTTAGCCGGTACATTGATGTGAGCGTATTATGAATTTTACGCTGTCACATGTTGATGTGAGCGTATTGTAAATTTTATGCTGACATGTTGATGTGAACGTATTATGAATTTTACGCTGACATGTATTGACATGAGCGTATTTTTTTTTTTACGATGTCGCATGTTGATGTGAGCGTATTGTGAATTTTACGCTGACATGTGTTGACATGAGCGTATTTTGGATTTTACGCTGTCACATGTTGATGTGAGCGTATTGTGAATTTTATGCTGACATGTGTTGACATAAGCGTATTTTAGATTTTACGCTGGCACATGTTGATGTGAGCGTATTATGAATTTTACGCTGGCATGTGTAGACATGAGCGTACTTTAGATTTTACGCTGGCACGTATAGACGTGGGCGTATTTTTTTAAATGTTACGCTGACACGTATAACGTGGGCGTATTTTTATTTCAGTTTTACGCTGACACGTATGACGTGGGCGTGAAATCTGAAAGTTAGGGTTTCTTCTTCTCCGGCGAACTCACAGCCAGATAAAGTAGGGCTTTACCCTTCATTGCAGGAGCTACGGTGCGGTTACTTTGTCGGGGTGTCGTAGATGATTCGATGGGAGTTTTCGTGCGGTCGACCGATGATGAACCGACGGGCTTCTTGCCCTTGCTGCCGGCGGCGGATTTCTTGGGAGCCATCGGATCGAAAGCAAGAAAATAAAAGAGGCAAAGGAGAAAAATATCGAGATTACAGAAGACAAGTAATGTAATGCCTGTGGTTCGTATTACGTATTTCTAGAATACGTGTACGTATTATTCTTTATTGCATGATTTTCTTGCTTAATTTCCTCACTGGGCTTGGTTTATTCTTGGTTTGGGTTGGCTTGGTTCGGTTTGGGATTGCTCTTGGTTCATCATGAAGCAAGGGGTGAACCCCCTACCTACCACCACCACTCATATTTATTACATATTCTTCTCTCTCTCTTCATTAATCTCTTCTTCTTCTTCCATTTACTCCCTTCACCTACCAGAGAGAGAAGAGAGAGGTCTAGGCAAGTGCAACTTGCTTCCACAAGAGAACCCATTTTTATTGTTCCATTAGCTTCTCCTCATGTTTCTACGACACATTAGAACTTATCATTTTCCATTTTGAGGCTTTAATTTTTGTAGATCTAGAAATTAGTTATTTTTAGATTTTGGTGGTTTTGATCTATCAAACTTCTTTGTTTTCAAGTTTTGATGGTTCCATGTTGTAGAGAATTTTATTCTACCCAATTTTGACCTTTGAAAAGTTGGATTTGGACTTGTTTTGACCAAGTTATGGACTTTTGAAGCTTTGGGTTCAAACCAAGAAGTTTTTGCTGATTTGGAGAAGACAAGCAGTGTGCGCGAGCTTTTTAGCTTGCGCCACGGAGTTGCGTGTGCTCTTTAGCGCAGCACAGTATGGAGTACATACGCTGCCTTGATGAGGAGTCGTATGGAGTATATACGCTGCCTTTTGGAGACGTATGTCTTGCATACGCTGCCTTGACAAGGAGTCGTATGTTTTGCATACGCTGCCTTGATGAGAAGTCGTATGGACCTCATACGCTGCCTTGATGAGGAGTCGTATGGAGTACATACGCTGCCTTGAAGAGGAGTCGTATGGACCTCATACGCTGCCTTGATGAGGAGTCGTATGGAGTACATACGCTGCCTTGAAGAGGAGTCGTATGGAGTCCATACGCTGACTTGAGCGTAGCCTGACTTGAGCATAGCCTGACTTGAGCGTAGCCTGACTTGAGCGTAGCCTGACTTGAGCGCAGTCTGACTCAGGCGCAACCTAATGTTTAGACGCAACTGGACCTGACCCTACTTACCCTGGATCTTCTATAGCCCCGTATATTGATATTTTATTAGATATTTAACGTCCATTTTATATCCTTACGCCTTTTGTCCTGAACTTGATAATCACGAATTTACTTGATATGTTTGGAATTGATAATTGACCATGACGTGATAGTGACCCGTAGTGGTGCACTCCTGACATAATAACCTGACATGACCTGATAGTGGCCCGCCGTGGCGCACTCCTGACAAGTATACTTGGCATGATAACCTGACCTGATATATATCTTGAATAGCTGTTGTGACGGCTACCTGACATGACATGACCTGTATAATTAATCTGACACCGTGGGCGATTGTGCTTGTACAAATAATCCAGTCCTGTCTTGCATCATGTCTAGGAGGGGACTCCTGAGTACCACGGTCAGGAGTACCTACTGAAATGGACTAAGGTTAATGACTAGTATAATTCACTAGACATGAAGAGATGTTCCCCACAGGCGATCCCGTTATCCCGGCCGCAAATGTTTGGACTTGTAGCCTGCCGACGAGTAGGGCACATTTCCAGCCCACTGTTATGTGGGGCACCCACCATTGTCACTTAAATGATTGAACTCTATTGTCACCCTAATGCATTATACTCTTTAGATTGTCACTATAATGATTGCCTGGATAACCTGGATAGCTGCAGGGCCTGTGGCTACTTGGAGCATCTCATTGCATCTTGCTAGTAACTAGGATTGTGATAACCCTAGTTAGTTAATGTAGAAAGCCGTAGGCAATGATTGGCGTGATTGATTGGATGGAGTCTAGTCCTATAGTATTGTCTAGAAGTGATTGATTGCAAGATTGTACCAGAATGATTGAATGATTGTCACTATAATGATTGTCACTCCAGATTGTTGCTATAACGATTGTACTCTATTGTCACTCTAGCATATTGCACTCTTCATTGTCACTTTTATTATTGTACTCTCTCCTTTTCACCTTAATGATTGTTACCTTTAGCAATAAATGATCAGAAGACTACGTTCTGTTCAGGTGAAGGGTTACAATCTCGGTCCTTGTTTGGTTTAAGGATTGTAACCTGGCTTCCGGAATAGTACCTTCGTTTTCTCTTCATATATTGTCCAGCTATGTTTTATTTAGCATGATTCTCCAGTTCTTTTATGTCAATGATGTCTCACTTAATTATTTTCTCTGATTGGGATAAGTGCATTGGTAGTGCACAACCTCAATCTGCGTTATTTATTGTTGTTTTCTTACATGTTGAATGCTAATGATTTGTTGGTTTTAGTTCTTAAGTAAAGCCTCCTTTGTGGCACTTGCTCTTTCTGGGGTCTGACCCAGCTGGGTTTGTATGGCCAAATACCGGAGCAGCACCAAAGGATCTCCCTGCTTTCCAGCCCGATGGTGGTCACCAGGCGTAACCAGGGCATCGAGTGGGTTTTTTTGTTCTCCCACTGTAATATTGTAAATTATTCTTTTGAGGCGTTTAGTCGACGAGCAAGTGTTAGCTCGATTGTACTTACTTACTGTCCGCCTACGGGCTGTAACATGATTGACTAGCCCCGGGGGTTGATCATGTATGACTGAACTCTTGCTAGTCCTCACATTTTGTAACGACTAGCTTCATGATCATTCCGAATATGTAATGTATGGGACGCCTTACTATTGTGTATTTGGTGGTCTGCCATCTTGTAACTATTACTAGTTGGTTGAGATTGAGACAATAGGCTATTTTATGACCTTAAGAGACTGATGGATTGTAGTAAAACCCTCACATATCTAGACAGCCGTGACCGTATAGCAGTGTGGATTCCATTCCGTTATACGTAGCTGGCTATGTCTGCCCCCGCTCTCCAGTATTCTGGTTCTGGGGCGTGACAAGTAAAGTTTTATCTCTCCTCAAAGAACTCTATTTATAGGAAATTTGAATCGGTTCAAATTCCGACTTTTACGCTGACTGTTGGATATCCCAACTTTTACGCGGATGACCGTTGGATATCCCGAATTCTACGCTGACTGTTGAAATCCTGAATTTTACGCTTTTGTTCAAAGTATTTCAAATTTTTGAAAATAATTTAAAACTTTGAAGGGGGTCTTGTAGGAGCGTAAAAAGTGCTTCATAGACTTAGTCAAAGAAGTTGAGAACTTTACGCTAGCTATTCTCTACTTGAGCAACATTTTACGCTAGCTTTTCTCTACGCTAGCTACTCTTTACGCGAGAGTTATACTCCAACTTTACGCTGGGGACAGACTGTCAGGCTACATTTAATGCCAGAGAT
The DNA here is from genome assembly GCA_029216955.1 of Iris pallida. Taxonomy (NCBI): domain Eukaryota; kingdom Viridiplantae; phylum Streptophyta; class Magnoliopsida; order Asparagales; family Iridaceae; genus Iris; species Iris pallida. The sequence goes on along the minus strand of JANAVB010034616.1, from coordinate 6,992,837 downwards.
TTGATCTGACAGAATGATTTTTTCTGACAACGTGCAGCACAGAAGTCGAGAAGATTGGATTTACACCAAACCCAATGCTCGTCGTATAGTGTACAAATAGGGCTATTTTATGCTCAATAAAACTGCTTCTTTTACGCACAATAGTTATTCGAGCTTTTACGCTCAAGACTATTGTGGGCGTAAAGTCTATTTGGGCTACTTTTTACGCTCAAGGCTATTTTTCTAGCCACTTTACGCTGGGAAGTTTATTTGGGCTATTTTACGTCCAGTTTGCCACTTTATGCTAGGAGTGTATTTTGGGTCATTTTACGCCCATTCTTTCCTGACCACTTAAGAACGTGGTTTGTCCACGTGGCTTTCATGCACACTTCTCGAGGAATGTGTGTACGTGCTCTCCCACTTTGTTGAAGTAATGGGACACGTGTCACCATGCATAGAGATCAAAACTCTATATGGGACACGTGTCAACGTGCGTAGAGGATGATTTGGATCGTGGTTGACAGTTGCTAGCGTAAAGACCCGATTTTGTTGTTTTTACGCACTAAGGGTTAAGTCTATAAATAGACTTTCATATCATCATCAGGAGATCAATAGAGACATGAGAGAAGATTCTGAGAGAACTCATATTTTTTAGAGTGATATTCCCATAAGCATTTCTTCTACTTTTTTTCAATAACAGGGTGAAGCAAAGCAAGAAAGTATTCGACTGTGCCATCAGTACCGTTGCTCGATACCTTTTCGGTGACTTAGTTCTTCCGATTGTTCGTCTTCTTCAAGCAGTTTTTTCATCATCATCATATAGTCCACGGAACAAAGTGATCGCTCTCAGATCAGACTTCCATAGCAATACCCTCCAAAATATTTGTACTTTCTGTACTTTTTTCTAGTTTTCTTTCAAAAGCCAATTTTTAGGCATTTTTTTAAGTGAAACAGCTTGCTGAAAGAATTTGATCCAAAACCAACTAAGTAATGTATAAAGATTCTAAATCAATTTGACATGAAATGGACAGTGCAACTTCTACAAAGACTTCAATGGAAAAACTCAACAAAAACTTTGATTTTGTGAAGTGGGCATACATGGTAAAAAATAGTTTAGAAGGCATACCTTTCCTTAACTACTTGGTTGATTTGGACGGTGAGTGAGTTTCGGTCAGTCGAGCGATGAGACTACTGGAGATCTATTCTTGAAGATGGTTCCGATATGTTGCGGAGATAGGTCTTGAAGGTTACGGGCGTCGGTCCAGATCCGAGAAGGAGGAGGTAGCGGAGGAGTAATAGAGATTTACAAAAAAAATTCCAGGCGGAAGATCGGTTACTTCAAATATTGAGAGAAGTAGAGAGAAAAGAAGATTGTGTATCCTAAAAGATAGGAATAGATGGTTACACTAATTTGAGATTCAAAAAAAATGATTTTAAATGACGTTTTTATCCTTGGATAAATATATTGTCATATCTAATAATACTAAACTATATAATCCAAATACCCCTGGTATTTGGATTATATAATAGTATAGATTTGCATATCAAGAAAGAAGAAAAGACTCACTGTGATAAGTCAAATAAAATGTTAGACATTTAATACCTGAGTGGACTTGTGCCCGAGTTTAGAAAGATATGTACATGGACTATTTAGGTAGTCCTTGAGAAAAAAATTCTTATGAAAACACTAAACATGTCAGTACAAAAAAGTGGCAAGCAAGAAGAAAGCAGATGTCTTTAAAAGTTTCCATGTGTCTGCAGAATTATAATTCTTTAACAGTATGAAAATAATAATTCGACTAACTCTTAGATTGTTGGAATTTCTTCAAAATTCTTCGGTTTAAATATGCAACAAAATAAAAATAAGTAGATGTTACCGGCCTCCGGGAAAGTCGTGCACGTAACACTGTCCTAAGAGTTAGTCCAGATCTATGTGTAGACTATTTTAACGCTCCTAGTGGTAAATCTCCGCTCCACAAGAATTTCCTTGCTGCACACGACGTAGAGAGAGAGACCCTCGACTTAGCTCTGCCCAGAGCAACAAGAATGAAAAAAAGAACGTTTCGGAGAAGGTGATAATTTGAGAGAGTTTGTACAGAATTTTTCGGTGTGTCTTGAGAAGAGAAAGCTCATGAATATATATAGGCTAATCTGATTACTCCCAACGGACATGAGAGTAAAGGCAATTAATCCGTCAATTAAGATGGAACGTTACAAAATATTGCATGAAAAACATGTGGTTCATTGAACCTGGACATGTATCCAAACATTATATAATTGATTGATTTGTAACGGTCAAAAATGAATGAGGAGTAAAAAGGATTTTTAGGGTCTCAGCCCGAACCCGAAGAAAAAATTAGATCGGCATTCGGCGCCCGCAGATGTGGGCAAGTACCCGCACCCGTTACGCGCGCCGAACGAACCGAACCTAACCGAGCTGAGTCGGGCTAGGCGGCGGCGCGGCACGTGTGTGTGGCCCATGGGGCACCCACACAATAGTTCAATGGAGCAAAGGAAGGTGAAGAAATTGTAGAATTTTGGTAATGGCTTGCACACCTTGAAACGGTTGTGCCATATTTTATTTATAGATAAACGTAGAGTTTGTTACAAGTAGATATAACTAAGTTTACACAGTTTATCTAGTTATAGATATTACTGAATTTAGATATGTAGTTATCAATATCAATAACTAACCATACGTGTGGATAGGTTTAACAGGATATGTAGTTATCAATAACTACCCATACATGTCGATAGGTTTAATACTCCCCTGCAAGTTGAACGGCCTAGTCTGGATGGACAACTTGTCTCTCAAGGCTTGCAATCTGTGGCTGCTTAAACCTTTTGTAAAGATGTCGGCTATTTGATCTTTGGTGGAGATGAAACGAACACAGAGCTTCTTTGAGGCAACCTGCTCCCGTACAAAATGGTAGTCGATCTCTATGTGTTTTGTACGAGCATGGAAGATAGGATTAACTGTGAGATAGGTAGCTCCCAAATTTAGAGCTGTCAAAATGGGCTAAGCCCGTTGGGCCGGCCCCCCCGCCCGCCAAAAAGGTGGGTTGGGCCGAGCATTTAGGAGCTCGCCAAATAGGCGGGCCTAGGTGAGCTGGCCCGCTAGTAGCCCGCCTCGCGGTGGGCTAGCCCGCGGGCCAAGTGGGTTGGCCCGCCATCTATTTTTTTATAAAATTTTTAATTTTTTATTTAGCACATATATGAGATATGTATTATAAATGATAAAAATTCTCATTTAATGCAAGTAATGACGTATAAAATATTAAATTTGGTCATTTATTTACATGAATGATGGTGTTTTAAAGAAATATGTTTTTTGTATTTTACTTGTAATTTGATGCATATGAGAGTGAGTAGAAAATATATATATAATTTTTTTTCCTTTTAAGAAACTAAACAATAATTAAAAAAATTAAAAAATTAAGCGGACCGACCCGCCTAGCCCGGGGCCCGCGGTGGGTTGGAATTTTCCCAGCCCGCGAAAATGGTGGGTCGGCCCGGCCCGGCCCGCCCCGCCCAAATGGTGGGTTACCGGCCGGCCCGCCCCGCCGGCACGTCTTGACAGCTATACCCAAATTATCACACCATAGAGTAGGAGGTGATGGGACATTGAACTTTAATTCCTTGAGAAGAGATCGAATCCACATAACCTCACAGTAGCTGCTGCAACTCCCATGTACTCAGCCTCCGTGCTTGATCTGGAGACCATCTTTTGTTTACGGGCACTCCAAGAAACCAAATTTCCTCCAAAATATACACAGTAACCGCTGGAGGAACGTCTGTCATCAGGGCACCCAGCCCAGTCTGAATCAGAGTATGCATGAAGAGAAAGACTGGTTGGGGTAGAAAGTATGAGATCGAAGTCGACTGTATGTTTCAGATAGCGAAGTATGCATTTTACAGATGACCAGTCGGATTCCTGGGATCGTGCATGTATTGACAGACCTTGTTCACAGCAACAGCGATGTCGGGAAGAGTGAAGGATGATATTGTAGGGAGCCGACAATACTTCTGTACTGAGTAGGATCAGAGAACCGAGGGCTGTTGAACTGGGACAGATGGGTATTGGTGGCAAGAGGGGTGGTGATGGGTTTGATACCATCAAATTTGGTGGTTTGTAGTATCTCCAAAATGTATTTCCGCTGTGAGAGAAAGAAGCCATTTGGGCAGAATGACTTCGATGCCAAGAAAGTAATGAAGAGGACCAAGATCTTTAATAGCAAATAAAGATTGTAATTGTTGTAAAAGTGTAGCAATATGATCGCCTGGTGTGCCTGTAACGATAATATCATCCACGTAAATAAGAATAAAAAGAGTAGATTCCTCAATATGGCGCATGAATAGAGAAGTATCAGCTTGTGAACCAACGAAGCCAAGGCTAATGAAAAATGTGGTGAGTCTGGAGAACCATGCCCGTGGAGCTTGTTTAAGCCTGTATAAAGACTTGCGCAGCTGGCACACATGATTAGGGAATTTAGGATCAATATAACCAGGTGGTTTTCTATAGACCTCCTCAGTGAGATGCCCATGAAGAAAGGCATTTTGGACATCAAGTTGGCGCAATGGCCACTGTTTTGCAAGAGCAATGGTAAGCACAAGTCTGATAGTACATGGCTTAATGACAGGGCTGAACGTCTCTCCATAGTCAATACCGGCTTGTTGATGGAAACCCTTTGCAACGAGTCGTGCCTTGTATCTATCAATGGTACCGTCCGATTTTTGTTTGACACGAAAAACCCACTTGCAGCCAACTATATTCTGATTCGGTTTAGCTGGTGTGAGGGTCCAAGTGCCATTTTGTAACAATGCATTGATCTCATCATCCATGGCATTTCTCCAATTAGTGTGAAGCTTCGTTGAGAGAAACATGTAGGCTCTTGTTCATCTGTAAACTGGAGAGGATGTTTAGTACTGATCAAACATAAACGGTTTATTGGCTTTGTAATGCCGACTTTTCCTCGAGTAAGCATGGGATGACTTGGTTGTGGTTCAAGTGGTACTGCCGTAGAAGGAGATAGTGGTGCCGAGAGAACTGGTGGGGATGGTGTAGGTGTTTGGAGAGGAGAAGATAGGGGTTCATTAGGTGGTTCTGGGAGGGTAGCTGGTGGTAGAGGAGGGAATGTGTGGTTGTGGTGATATTGATGGTGGTAATAGAGGTTGCAGTGTAGGAAGTGGGGAAACATGAGAAAGAATATGTGAAATTGTTGATGTATGTTGAAAGAAGAGCACTTACAGTGACAAGATTATCTCGGTCAGCAGGGTAGAGGAAGGTTGTTTCTTCAAACCGAACATGACAGGAAATGTAGAGACGTTGAGTGTTAGTGTTGTAGCACATATATCCTTTTTGTAAACTGTAGTAGCCAACAAAAACACATGGAAGAGAGCGATGAACAAGTTTGTTAGGTGCATATGGTCGGAGGAATGGATAACAGAGGCAACCAAAAGACTTTAGATGTGTGTATTCAGGTTTTATGCCAAACATCAATTCAATAGGGGTGGAACCGTTTGTTGCGAAGGATGGAAGTCTATTAATTAAATAACAACTGGTCATGAAGGCATCTGTCCAAAAAGAGAGGGGCACACTAGCATGATTTAGAAATGACAGACCAGACTCAATAATATGCCGGTGTCGGCGTTCTACTAAACCATTTTGTGGTGAAGTGTGAGGGCAAGTAAACCTATGGATGACACCATGATTATTTAGAAAGGATGTGAACTTTTTATTCGGTTCCATTATCGGTTTGAAAGACTTTTATTCTCCTTCCAGTAAGATTTTCAATTTGCAATTTAAATTGAACAAGAGTTTGAAAAGCATCAGACTTATGACATAGAGGATAAAGCCAAGTGTAGCGACTGAAAACAACCATTAAGAGCAAATAATCGATAACCATTTCTAGAAAGCATAGGTGCGAACCCCATAAATCTGATACGATTAATTGTAAAGGAGCATCGTATCTTGTAACACTAGGTTTAAATGGCAACTTATGACTTTTAATAATGTGACAAGCATGACAAAAGGAAATAGACTCATGATCAACCGGAAGATCATTGGACGACAATTTTATTGACTGTCTTCAGCATCGGGTGGCCGAGACGATGGTGCCAAAGAGAAACTGACTGAGACACAAAATCGGTTGCCGGAGGATGGATGAAGTGATACAACCTCCCACTATTCTTGTCTTGGATTAGTACTGTCCTTGTGTCCTGGTCCTTCACAACAAAATAAGAATGGGGAAATTCAAAGAAGACATTGTTGTCTTTACAAAATTGGGAGACAGATAAAATTTGTAGAAATAGATGGGACGTGATAGATATGTTTAAATGAAAAGAGCGAGTACCAATGGTGAAAGATGAGTTACCAACGTGACGAATGGGAAGTGCAGCACCATTTCCAACTCGAATATGATCAGGCCATTGTATTCTGACTGGAGATGCAGGTTGGAAAGATCAGATGTTAAGTGGTGAGAAGCACCACTGTCCGGGCACCAATTTGCATCAACCAAAGAACCAGGAGCAGCGACATATGTAGCTGGGGAGCGGTGGAGGAGGATGGTTTGAATGTTTTGTCAAACCTGTACCAACAATCAATTACAGTATGGTTTTTGCGCCCACATAGCTGGCAGGGGCCATCAGTAGAAGAAAGAAATTGAGGTCGGTTCGGTGGGCGATAAGAGCTCTTGTTCTGGTAGCTAGTTTGCTTGCCTCTGCCATTCCGATATTGGGTGGAAGATCGAGATGATGATGCACGATGAGCAATATTAGCAGTAGGCGGAGGAAAAGGAGCAAGTTAGACTTCCAAGCGTAATTCAAACGCAAGTAAATTGGAGTAAAAATCGTCCATATGGAGATCTGTTGTCGTAGCTGTTAGAACAGTGACAACGGAATCATAAGTCGAATCGAGGCCACCAAGGATGGTGTGTTGGAGATCAGTACTGGAGATAGGATTGCCTGCTGCAGCGAGAGAGTCATCCAGACGCTTGGCATGAAGAAAGTATTCTGCCATGGTTTGAGAGCCTTTGCGGATGTTTTGCAACTCTCTTTTGAGGTACATAATCCTGGATTGGGACTTGGAAGAAAAATGCTTGGCAAGTGCTTCCCACACTTCTTTGGAGGTACTTAGGCCAACAACATGTGCAATAGCTGACTCTGGGAGGGAAGATAACAGCCATCCTAGGAGGATTTGTCTTGTTTCTGCCATGAAGTGTACGCCGTGTTGACTGAGTTATCCGGCAGGAGACGAGTGGGGCAGACATTGCTCCCATCGACATAACCTTGGAGGTCATAGCCTCTTAATAAGGGCTGGAATTGGGTGAGCCATAGGAGATAGTTGGTGTTGTCCAACTTGACAGAGATGAGATGATGAATCTGAACAGGTGGAAGGTGTGTAGAATGGGTGGGGGTGATGGAGGTATTAGCAGTATTGGTGTTGGAGGAAGCGGCGTCAGACATGGTGATTTGAGGTCGATGTGAAGAAAGGTAGATTTGTAGAGAGGATCGATTAGGCTGATACCATGTAGAATTTTGGTAATGGCTTGCACACCTTGAAACGGTTGTGCCATATTGTATTTATAGATAAACGTAGAGTTTGTTACAAGTAGATATAACTAAAGTTTACACAGTTTATCTAATTATTGATATTACTGAAATTGGATATGCAGTTATCAATATCAATATCAATAACTACCCATACGTGTGAATAGGTTTAACGGATATGTAGTTATCAATATCAATTACGTGTGGATAGGTTTAATAGCAATATAAGCACAACCCACTCTACCTTCCCAACCGATGTGGGACTAAAATTGGAATTGAGCTTTTGACTTTGTGTGTGTGCTCAAACAGCACACACAGCCAACAGTTTATAAAAAAATATAAACTATAGGAGTGGTCGTGTAATTAGTTTCAAAGTATGAATAACTTTTGTAGTAAGCGTAAAATATAGGAATAGTAAACGCATTTTGCTTTGCAGATGAGAGGGCAGTGCCACAAATATTTTGTGTATAAGGTTTTCTTTTATTTATTTATTGATTTCAGAGGATGATGCTACTCAAGAATGTGGTGAACACAGATTTATTTGTCGGTAATTATTTAACTAAGTAATTAGCGTTTGATAAGTTATGATAAACATTTAAATAATAATAATAATAATAGTTAATTATTATCAACTAACTAATACCCCTAAGAAATATATAGTTTTAATTAATTAGTACTCATACTTTATTAAGTTAGTATTATTAAAGAACCGTTAAATTATTTAAATATTATAAAATAGCTAATGATGGAAACTAAAAGTTAGATAATTAAGATAACTAATTGTTAGGAATAACTAATAAAAGTGCTTAACTATTATTATTTTTACTAGGTATTATAGTTAACTAATAGAATGTTAAATAACCTAATTAAAATATTCCTAAATTATCAGTAATAAGTAAGAACTAAATTTAAAATAATTAATTAACTACGTATAATATTCCTAATTAATTGATTAGTGTTATATTTGAACTTAGTTATTAAGATACAAATTAATATGAAATAATTAACAATACTTTATGTTATTATAAAGTAAAAAATAATTAGTTAATATTGTAAAAGCAAATTTTTATTAACTAATTAATATAAATAATTACTATTAAGGCATTTGTACAAGTGATTATTGATTTAAGTAATTTGGTATTCCTAAACAATGATTAAGATATTTAATTAACAAAATATAG